>CM069860.1:82696848-83296848 GCA_036172795.1 Pelodytes ibericus
GGTTTGTGTAACAGATGAACATGGAATAAAATAGGAACATGGGGTAACCTTTGCAAGATACACTGTATATGCTCAGACAGGAGAGCAAGCTAATGTATGAAGCAACTTATTAAAACAGCTAAGTTAATAAAATGCACACACATTACTGGAGTTAATAGCTTCGTACCACAACCTTAAAACTAACATTGCACTATAGGAAATGTGCATCAATTCCAGATAACTTTTTTTAAATGTTTTATATTTTTTTTTTAAAAACTGGTTAACAGCAGGCAAAGCATTTTATTTTATATATATCTATATATAATTTCTTTTTTTTTTAAAGTATAAAGTAAGTAAACTGCAATGTAGTTTAACTAGATATGAAAGAATTTGCAACATGGAATATCCTGGTAATTTGACACAGCCAGATCAGTAAACCTGGTGATTTCTTCCAGTTAACTATAAACTACAGGGTTAACATGTTACTTGATATCTGACAGCCAGGACAATCCTACCTTTCACTGGTCCTGATTGTAAGTCTCACACACCTGAAGAACAAAACACACATCCAACTGTATAATGTCCAAGTGCCAGAACATTCAGCTACAAACCATTATTTATTTTATTACTAATACAAATTGATAAAGCTACTATCTGTGGATATGTCAGTTAATTATTTTGTTTGTCTTGATAAAAAGGTAGAACTTGTTAATGCAGTGATAGGATTAACAAATCATTATGTCTTTAAAGATATAGGCTAAACCAAGCACTTTTGCTATTGTAAACTATGGTTCCCTTGATGCTCAGCCAATGGAACAGTAGTCCACAACAGTGGTAAAGATTAGCCATCACTGATGTAGCGTGTGTGATTAGAGCAACATCTAGTTCACCCGCTGGTTACTCAAATGGTTAAATTGGCATGTTGTATTTTTCAACTGAATCAGGACAGACCAATAGTTGTGGCACTGCAACTCCCAGGATACTCAACCGGTGTAAAGTGGGCAAAGGATCATGGGAGTTGCATCTCAACAACATCATTGAATTACTTGTAAATTATTATGAATGGTGTAAAGATAATCCGCAAAGTGCCACTCAACAGAATTGAGTTTGTGTGTATGAGGAGTACAGTGCAGGTATGGTTGCCACTTTTGACCTGTGGGAGTGACAGGAGAGGTTTTCTTGATGCAAGGCCTCATCACTCCCCATCCTCGATGACAGTAGTGATAGTGAACTGGGCAACGTCGGTGCCGGCCTCACATTCTGTTACACCTTTGGTGCTCTCATTGCTGATAGGAGAATGGCTGGACAGGGATACCAGTCCGGAATCCTGGCTGCTGGGAGGAGAAAACACTGCAAAAGAAAATAGGTTACAGCCTGGTTTAAATTTAATTTATGCCAGTTTAAATATTTGTGCTTTTTAGGAATTTCTTGCAAACTTAAATACTACTTTAATGTTATTGTGTGGAAGAGTGCTGTATATTTGCCTCCAATTAGATATACACAGAACCTGTGGCCTACTTGCTGTAACAAGAAAACTTTTACGGACTAAACAGTGAGTTGATAGAGTTCCAAACTTTCATCCAAAATAGATGAATTGGAAAATGGCTTCTGTTTTGCTGTACTCACCACAACCATTTGCATAATATGAATATAATCTATTACTAGTAATGTGATCATGCCTCATGAAAGATTTCCACAAATGAACTCAGGATCGTTAGCAGGTCCTGGGCATCAGCCACATGGAATGATTTATATTGTGGTCCTGATCAAAAAGTAAAGTATTCTATCCCACAAGTAGGTGAAAAGATGTGCTTTCTGTACATATGTCAGCTCAAGTTTCCCTACTATAATATCTAATTGTGTTGCGCAATGTGGAGGCCTGTATACCACTCAGATGTGTTTACTGAGGGTTGCATCATGTTAGTCATTAAGGGACCTTTCAGGGATAGGGTTGCCACCTTGGCATTTTTATACCGGCCACATATACATTTTTTGTGTGCTGCAATGCAGTATGTAGAAGTCACTTGTGACCAAAAGGAAATCAATTAACTGATCAACGTGGTACTGTGGGATCCGCTACTTGATTAGGTATTTTATTTCCATCTGGTCACATATGACTTCTACATACTGCAAAGCAGCATACAAAAGTTATGTGTCCGGTAAAAAATGTCTGAAGTGGCAACCCTATTCAGGAATTATTCAGTGCATTACTTGTTGCCTGATGTTTATATGCACATTTGAAAAATAACCAATGCAATAAATTAGATACGTGACCAATTGATTATTAAGACACTATATAGATTGGCAGGGCCACTTGTAAGTATGCATTAATACTGGTTGAAACTCTTTCCATGTTATGCTATACTAGCTGTGCTGAATAACAAAACACCAGATTAAAGTGTGAGGTCTTTGGGACAAGTTTACTTTGACTGGTATTATAAATTATTTATTGTAGATTTCAGTGGTGTAAATACATCAATTAAACTGAAAACGATAGTTAAATCAATGTAAATGATCAGGATGGACACATGGATAACATCCTTGGCAGACATGCAGCAAAGCCCCTTTTTTAAAATTGTTCACCTTTTATTACAATTTTTTTCATCGTTTAACTAGGTTACAGGCCTCTTTTAAATGCTTTATTATATCAAAACTGAATACATTATAATGTCAAAGTGTTACATGACTTTTTCATGAATATAGAGACATCAATTTACATAGCTAGGTACAATTTATAGAGGAGGACGACATGCTGAGTTAGATAAACAATGACAGACTGATACATGAGGTAGAGAGCCCTGATCACAAGCTTGAGGCTTTACTGTGACTGTAGACAATAAAATATTGAGAATGATCTAAACATTGTGTTAGCAAATGTCTAAATCAGGAGAAACGTGTTTTAAATGTCTGTGGAGTCTCCAGTTTATGGCATCACCTGTGGCTTGATATGCAAATTACCCATGTTCCATTGAAAAGTAGTTCATTTGCATATCAAGCCACAGGTGATGCCATAAACTGGAGACTCCACAGAGACATTTAAAACACATTTCTCTTCCAAATTAGGCATTTGCTTAGATTTTTGCCAACGCTGTTTTTATTCTCTACATATTTTTTTTAGGTGATACCGTCCCTTTAATCCAATTGATGCCTACCTTTTGAAGAGTAAACAGGCACAGAATTGATATATATTATTCTCCTGAGGATGTCCTGGTCAGTGACCATGATCCAACTTATAGCTGTATGCTGACTGGATTAGAACAATAAGGGCTTTATTCATGAAGGGATAATTGCAGAATAGGAATTGAATAGGAGAATTTTTCCAACTCTGCTACTTTGGCTGTAAGTTTGAAATTCTTTTCTCAATTCCCTGCAATTCTCTTTCATGAACAAAGCACCAATAATCCAGCTTTTATTTAAACTGCACTCATTTTATTCCATCTGATTCACAACAGTAACAGAAAGCTCACAGAGGTGTAATGAGGTTTAAATATCTATTTGATGAGAACTTTAAAATGGTTTTAAAGTAAAAAATATGTTCAACATATAAAACATTAACTAGAGGAAACTGCCCATTTTAAAAAGCAGCAAACTTTACTGAAAATAAACATTAACTGAGGAAATGGGCGAGGGGGGTGTTGCCATTTCAGAGACACCACATGTACAAAATTCCAGAAATTACGAAAGGACTGACAAGGAGTTAATGGACAGTTGTAAAAGTAAACTGTATATTTGATTTTGCAAAGATCATAAAACCTATTAGGGATAAGTTGCTGATTCATATCAATAACAAAAAATGCTAATTAATATTTGACTGAAATATAAAATAAAGTCTAGTATAAAACAGGGTTCATGGGTATTAGTTGCATTTACAAGTCCCAAGTGATACAAAAGGGAAGGCATGCAGGCCCTTCAACCTCTGGTTTGTGATCTTACCAATAGACCTTGCTCCCAGCTCCTGCCAAGCTTGAATGTAATTAAAGGGAAGCTGAAGTGGCAATTTCTCCCCTCATTAACTTGCTGATTGGTTTCAGCCTCAGGATTTCGCCAGGCTGCAGTTTGTCACCAATTTCAAATGGCCAATCGTTAATACTAATGTTTGTGTAACTAACTGCCGGCATCTGCCACTGCTCCTTGTACAACAATAATGGCGAGAAGGTACATTAATGCTCATGTGTTAATTCAACCTGTGTTCATCAATACAGAAATCTATGGTGTAATTAAGTTAAATGCGTTGGTAGCCCTGTGCCTGCTTAAATCATAGCAGGCCTTACTGGCCTCTGACATGTTCAGTGTCGACACTTATTATGTTTGATTACAATCATTTTTCCAGTTTGCCTAGCCCATTCATGCTAAGGGCTTAGTACAAATGACCGCACAATGCACTGCCTTGTATTTCTAGAGAATATTCATTTGTCCACAAATCAATTTATGACATTCCACGAGATAGAATGCTAGTCAGGTAGCTATTGCACAGGCTGGGAGCAGACATATATATTAACCCTTCCAGTGACCAAAATGCTGGAATAAACCATGTATATTGCACGAAATACACTTTTAAAATGGTGGCATAATCTCTTTTGCTTTTTATCACAAATGCCACTGCTACACCTGGTTACCATATTGTGAGTGGAACAAACATGATGTGGTCATCAGTACGTTACATATCCTAACATGGACAATATAAATTAACCTATTGCTGTGACAAAAATCTGTTCAAATTGACATGGGTCTCTCAAGGGTTGCAGTTTACTCATATACAATGTCAGGCGATAGACAGATAAAGCCATTTATTTGGTACAATCATTAATACTGTGAGTTTTCGGAGGTAGAAATGCACACCTTCAGTTACGGTTACATCTTTTCTAATGTTTCTTCAACGAAGGAAGCAATTACTGCAATGACAGAAAGGCACTGTGTCTCTGTATATAATTTTATTCCATTTCGGGGGGAGGTTGTATAACAACATAGACCGGAGTGCAATGATTCTCAACCGTTGTAATTGCAATGAGCAGAGAATGCTTATTTAAGACACACTCCAATGGCATTACATGTTGCACAGGAGTATTTTGTTCTTTCTTTCTGCTTCTAAATAAACTACTATCCCTGTGAGATGACACAAAGTTTTTGTTTTGATAAACAGGCCAACATTTATCTTAATACCAGATTTTTTACTTAAAAAGGGACTACTTCTCTGAGAGGAGTAGAACCTTTCTGGGCCTCAGCAATCCCACATCCTCCTTGCAGTAACCTAGCCAAACCAACAACAGGAACTACTAGAGGGAACACTTGAACAGTGAGCATTATATGGGCTATTTATGCTGTCTCAATAAAACATTTCAACAAGTTAATTTTAAAATAAGTATGATTTCCCAACCAGGATGATTCACCTCCAAGTTACTCTCCTAGAGTGGTGTGGCAGCAAGATTTCTAGAACCGTAACCCCTTGGGATGCCTTTGGCTTCACTGATTTCAGCAGAGTTCATGGTACCTAGGGACTGTGCAGAGTTTACTAAAGACTGACTCTAATTAATATAAGTGAATAATAAATAATAATAGCATGCTCCTCAATACCCTGTAAGTGTTTCATAAAACATAACTTATATTGTAAAACGTTAATAGCATTAAGCACTGAACTGTCACACCAGCCTGTCCCCTCACAGTTGTGCATTTATTCATTGGTCTACTTTTTCACTTACAGTGACAGCCAAATGTTTGAGAACACCTGTTTCTTTGATTTCAACATTAGAAACTTGTATGTAACAAATGTCATTGCATGATATAGGCTCTCGTATAAGCTGATAATCACATAATACATGACTTATTCAATATCAGAACCTTAATTTAGCTAAATGAAAATTAAATGATCATCCAAAGCAAGTGAATTTCAGATTTCCTTCCAACCCATGTAAATGTCTTAAAAAGTTTACAGGACTTCATTTTAATGCATTCTCACCTGAACAACCCTTTTAAACTTGACTGGTACTCTATGTACATGCATAACCAAATATCTATGTACTCAATAAAGTGCAGCGAATTCAATGGGATTTTCAAACTTTAAGCCAAATTGGACAAATTCTCCAATGCAGCTGAAAGGGAGAATTTCTCTAACTCAGCTACTTTGGCCTTCAATATGACCTTCCCATCTCAGTTTCATGCAGTTCTCTCTTTAATGAGTAGGCCCAAAAGTATAAGAGAAAAGGGGCAGTTAAAATTGGTACAATTATTTGTGTAATAAACATATAATGATTAAGCACTTATCAAGTAACTCAGCATTAGCAGAACTGTCATTATCGCAGGTGTCGCAGCTGCGACCAGGCCCGTCACACCAGGGGCCCGGCTGCACTGTAGACCCCTGCAATAATGATAGATTAAATCCTGTACTATGCGATCTGCACTGATCGCATAGTACAGGCCCTCCGTAGAGAGAGATGCGGCCTGTGTGACATTGTCACCGGTAGCTGCACCTCCACTGGTCTCGCGCGAGGGGGTGAAACCGCCGCCCCCTCGCGCTCTGAGCCTCGTAGAGCGCATGACATCCTGGCGCTCAGAAGATAACAGAGGCTGAATCAACCCCCCTCCCTGCAATGAAAGGTAACCATGCAGGGAGGGAGACAAAAATCTGTGGGTATGTATGTATGTATGTATGTATGTAAGCCTGACTGTATGCAAGTCTGACTGTGTGTATGTATGTAAGTGTAAGTCTGACTGTATGTAAGTCTGACTGTGTGTATGTATGTAACTAAGTCTGACTGTGTGTATGTATGTAACTAAGTCTGACTGTGTGTATGTCTGACTGTGTATGTATGTATGTAACTGTAATATTATAACAAATATGATATAAAACCAGTTATATATATATATATATATATATATATATATATATATAGCTGGTTTTATTGAATATTTGTTATATAAATATTATAAAACCAGCCATTTATGTTATACACATATTAAATAAACCTGAGATATATATAAAACCAACTATATAGGAGTTGCATGGTGGCTTCGGGGGCCCCAGGGCAATTTTTGCACCAGGGTCCGGTGGTTTCTAGTTACGCCTCTGAGCAGTAGCAAGGGCCTAAATGTGTTTCTAGATGCCCTAATGGCTTTATCTATTGTAAATAAGAAATATTTAACCCCTTGACGACAAGGACGACAAAGGACGTGCCTGGCACGTCCTGCAGTGAATGGAGCGGTTTTCGCGATAAAACCGCTTTAACAGTGCTGGTCTATTGCCTCGACATCGAGGCAATAGCCAGCACCGAAATTTCTATTTTGGGACCCCATGCTGCTCCGTCAATATGGCTAAGTCCTCTGCCGGTCTGAGCTTCGGAAGTGAAAGTAACTTCACTTCCGTCGCTCTGAATATGCTACTTGACTGCCCCTAGTGGTAGTTTAGTAGCATTAAAATGGAAAATATTTAAAATAAATATTTAATTAATTAAAAACAGGTTATTTAAATCTTTATAGTTTACTAAATTACGTAACATAATATTAACTTTCGAAACTTATAATTGTTCCTCCACCCTTGGGTCCCCCTATTATATTATTATATCAATACCCCCTTATCCTTACCCATTCCCGTTAATACTTTTCTGATTCACCTTCCTTTTTATCTTCCTTTCCCAGGGTAATATATGTCTTTTTTTTTTTTCCTCTCCCTTTTTGTTATTTTTATTTTACTAGTTTTTGTTTTTTACCCTAAGTGTTGTATGTTCTCTCTTATCTACTTTCCTATCATATTTCCCATAACCTTGTCTGTCCTGGTTGATTTAACAAATTGATGAGTAGCAGACAACGAGCTTATGTTATTTTTATTTTTTCTTAATTAATTATAAAAATATTGATTGAAGAACTATTTCTACTGCCCTATTAATGTTTTTTATGCGTGTTTTTGTATTTATGTTGCCATTTGTTGATGGTGTACTATTGTTGTCTTGAACTTATGTACTGTCCTTTTAATATTTTCTGTATGTGTTCTTGTATTGTCATGTAATGGTATCATTTGTATATTGTATACTATTGAAATCTTGGACTTATGTATTAATGGTTTCTTCAAATAAAGAATGTTAAAAAACAGGTTATTTAGCTATATTAGCCTATAGGGTTAAAATTAAATATTTTTTAGCATAAGGGATAGGGTTAAAATTAAATGAAAGTTAAAAAATATTAAGGGATATAATAAGGATTAGAGTTGGGGTTAAATTTAGTGTTAGGGTTAAATTTTGGGTTCGGGTTGGGGTCAAAAGATCAATATAGGAAAAAACCAAAAAACACTATTTTTGGTTTTTGCCCCATAACTCGCAAAAAAATACCGAAAAATATGGAAACATGCATATTTTTGAAATCGGGAGAACATTTTTCATCATATTTTATGATTTTTTTTGTAGTAAATTATAAGATATGATGAACATAATGGTATCTAATGAAAGCCCTTCTTATGACGATAAAAACAACATATAATTTGTGTGGGTACTGTATGTGAGAAAGAAAGAAATTACAGCTAAACACAAACACACTAGAAATGTCAAAACAGCCATTGTCACCAAGGGAAAGTCAAGGTGAAAATGTCTTGTCACTAAGGGGTTAATATTTCAATATGTGTTTGCCTGTCTCTATGTGTATGTATTTAACACATTTTGGGGAGAATGGAGGTCTTTAAGTTCTTTTCACTCTCATTGGAAGAAAAAAAAAATCAAAAAATCTTCAGAAAATGAAGATACAAACAAAAATAAAAGAATATGGAATATATTCTGCTCTTTTCAGAGAAGAGTAATGTTTAAGTTGCAACAACATGGCCTCCTGTATTCATTGTAAAGCTCTTGTGTATAATGTAAGAATAGTGAAGCTCCACTGACGGAAGCCAATCTGTTAATACACATTGAGGTCAGTACTCAAACAAAAGATAGAGAAAACAACTGACCTTCCCCTTTATTCCACATGTGACCCTCACTCAGAGTGATGGCGTTTCTCCCCTGGGAGTAATTATCTATTACAAATCAAGGCCAGAATACATTACAAGCTCATTCTAAGGAAGATGTCACCTGCAATCAAAATGTTTATCTTACTGAATAGAATGCAGTAAACCCCAGCTGCTAGTATGTCCTAACTAATTATTTGTGGCTCCATTCAATTAGACTATTTTGGTGTCACAGCTAGCAAATCACACAGAAAGTTTAAATGTAATTTGTTATCTTTTCCCTTAGTAAACACTTTATATATATATATATATATATATATATATATATATATATATATATATATATATATATAATACCCAATATAAAAAGTTGTAGAAAAAGTATAAGACATTAATAAATATGAATTTGACTGTAGATTACTAGCACAGAATACAAAAATGCACTACTGACCATCTTCCATCTCAGAACATGGTTCACAAAAGCATTTACTTTTATATATTTCTATATTCCTTATAAAAAAAAAATATTTTTAGAGAAAAGAAAACAAAGCAGTTCAAATAACAAAACACTGCAGTTTTCCGCTGCAATATCAACGTTTATTTATATTTACTTTAAAACACAGAGGGCTGGTTTCATAGGGAAAGGGTTTCACTCCAGCATTATCAGAGCTTACAGTAAACAGTATAGTTTTTTTTTTACTGTTACATTTAACTTTCTTTATCTACTGATCCCTAACAATATTACAACCCATGTTATTTGCGATAGACACAAGTAGACAGGCAGGACAGATACGTTGGCAGACAAGGTAAAGAGATTGAAAGCCAAGTGGTTGGGCCCGAATACATGATCACTAAGGTTGCCACCTTTTATTCAAAATAAAATACATGCTATGATATTGCCTCTACTGACTTAACTTTGGCCTAAAGCCAATTGTTTACTGGTCTGCCAGTAAAACACCAGCTGGGTGGCAACCCTTAAGTTTCCACTGGCCTTTTATCACCTTCTCTACCTCTGATCCAGAGAGGCAGAGGGAAGGAAAAGGCTGTGAAAATGGAGACATTGAGGAACTCCTATCTCACACAAGTGAATGCCTGTGGGGTCTGCATTGAAGACCAGAATATGGAGCATACCTGACTTCTGAGCTTTTTATCCTTTTTATTGATCTTAACTGAAAATGATAGCTGCATAGGCGTGCGCACGGGGTGTGCCGGGTGTGCCTGGGCACACCCTAATCCGTGCAGGGCCGTCTTTAACGCGGGGCAAACGGGGCAGCTGCCCTGGGCCCATTTACTCCTGGGGGGCCCCAAGGCAGCTGTCCCGTGGGCCCCCAGCCCCTGCTACCGCGTTCACAGCGCATTGCGCTTGTGAACGCTTTTTTCCGGCAAGCCGCATCCATTGGATGCGACGGCCGGAAAAAAAAAACTGACGCCGGATGTGACGTCGCGTCACATCCGGTTTCGGTTTCTGTTTCCCTCCTCCGTGCAAGAGGGAAGACTGCACGGAGGAGACATCCGGCGGGGGACACGGAGCAGTGAAGTGTAAGTACGGGGGGGGGGGGGGGGGTGTCTGGCTGGCACAATATTCCTGGTATCTGACTGGCACTATATTACTGGGTATCTGATTGGCACAATATTACTGGGCATCTGACTGGCACTATATTACTGGGCATCTGATTGGCACTATATTACTGGGCATCTGATTGGCACTATATTCCTGGTATATGATTGGCACAATATTACTGGGTATCTGATTGGCACAATATTCCTGGTATGATTGGCACAATATTACTGGGCATCTGATTGGCACTATATTACTGGGTATCTGATTGGCACAATATTACTGGGCATCTGATTGGCACTATATTACTGGGCATCTGATTGGCACTATATTACTGGGTATCTGGCACTATATTACTGGGTATCTGATTGGCACTATATTACTTGGCATCTGACTGGACATCGCGATGGATGGCGGGATTGCATGCAGGGGAGGGGGCAGGATCCAGGGGGCCCAAGCAAATGCTTGCCCAGGGTCCAATCACTATTAAAGACGGCCCTGCCTCCGTGCTGCACTGCCGTCTGCCGCCCGAGTTTGTCTCCTAATCCGATCCTTCACTATGCGAGCGGAAGCGCCGCATAGTGAAGGACGGACTTTCTCCTCCCTCAGACCTCCCCTGTAATGTTCGCGTACACGCGTTCCGTGACGTCACGCAGAGGCGGAGTCACGGCAACGCAAGGGTGAGGCCCAGCCGCAGTGCCAGAGGAGAGGGTGCAGAGCGGAGCACAGGCACATCGTTTTTTCCCAGGAGGGGTTCTGGGGCGGCCGGCTGGCTGGTAAACTTTAAGTAAGTGTTTTTTTAAGTTAAAAAATGTGAAATGTTTGTTTACATTGCTAAATGCTTAATTAATAAAAAAAAAGTTTTAATACAGTTTTTAAATGTTTGTTTATATTGATAATTATATCAATGCGGGTCTGTATGTAAGTATGCAGAGTGCATTTGTGTATGTGTGTGTGTATAGATATATAGATAGATATATATCTATCTATATATCTATACACACACACGTGTGCGGCGTGTGTGTTTGTGCTTTAGGGTGCACACCCTAATGCAATAGGCTGCGCACGCCTATGGATAGCTGTCTAGCCTACGCACTTAAAAAGTGGTACAGCCCCAGCCAACTGAGTCCGGTTAGAGAGCAGCTCGGGGGGCAATTGCCTCTCTGTTCCCTTGACAGCTGTCTCCTCTTACCACCTGCTCCAAAATCACAGTGTGCTGATTTTTATTGGGAATAATAAAGTGCTTATTGAATTATTTCTCAATATACATTCATTCATATTAATCTCACATAGATCTACATATTTTACCTTTTACCGCAATGCAGCAAGAGAATACTTGCTACTACAAAACTAAATGATGAATACTTAATACACAAGTAAACCAGGTGATAACATTACTTGATGACAGTACTATTGTTAAGTTAAAAATGCGTGGACTGTTAGTTAAGAGGCTTGGATTTGCTCGATTATAAGACAAGGTTTTTTTCAGAATTTTTTTTCTGAAAACTACCCCTCGTCTTATAATCGAGGTCTTCTTATAATCTGACCTCAAATTGAGGTCAGATTATAAAACATGGATCCAGGTCCCCAGCAGAGCTGCAGGGGACCTGCATCCCCCTCTCTAAGCGCAGACTCCCCTGCTTCCGCCCGGCACGACTGCCGGGGCTTCTATGAAGAAGCCGGGTACTTCCGCTTTCGTCACAGAAGTCCCGGCGAGCGTGCCGGACAGGAGCAGGGGGAGTCTGCGCTCATCGCGCAGACATCCTCTGCTGCTCCACTAGGCACCAGGGAGAATCGGGCAGCTGGGGGATGTCTGCACAATACGTGCAGACATCCTCCATGCTGCCCGACACGGCAGACTATTATGACGGACCAGCTGTCAGAGAGACAGGGGGAGGGGGGGCAGAGAGACAAGGGAGGGAGGGGGGCAGAGAGACAGGGGGAGGGAGGGGGGAAGAGACAGGGGGAGAGGGGCAGAGAGGGAGGGGGTGACAGAGCAACAAGGGAGGGGGGAAGAGACAGAGGGAGGGGGGAGGGACAGAGCAACAAGGGGAGGGAGGGGGCAGAGAGAAACAAGGGGGGGAAGAGACAGAGGAGAGGGGGGAGTCAAAGGGAGGGGGAGAAGGGGGAGTCAAAGGGAGGGGGAGAGAGACAAAGCTGGGGGCAAGGGAAAGAGAGGCAGAATTGGCACATAAAAGGAAATAAAAACAAGAAATGCATTTTTTGGATATAATTTTTTATTAAAAAAGCAATTTACATGTGAATATATACAAGTTTAACTTTTTTCCTATAGGGTAGTCTTATATTCAGGCTTTTAGTTTTTTTCCTAAAGGAATATCCAAAGTTTGGGGGGTCGTCTTATAATCAGGGTCGTCTTATAATCGAGCAAATACGGTAGTTCTGTGGCTGTAACAATCTTTACACACTGAAGTGATCTGCCGTTAAGAAGCCTGCACATTAATCCAAACTGTACATCTAAATAAATTATCATGGGATTTGGGCTAACACACCACACAGAGCACCCTCAGTTCAAGCATTTATTATTTAGTACAGGTTACATTGATAGCTTTGTAAAATAATGCAGTTGTCCACAGCAACACTTGCATGGTTGCTGGAAGTGAAAAATCAACAAGAGTATTGTCAATGCAGCTGGCATGCAGTTCCGGGCGCCGGTCTGGTCGTTTTTTTTACCTGTAGCCCTGCTGTGGGCAGGATAATTCCCTTCCGGACCGCCGATCAGCATGTTTGCTGAGGACCTCCTGGAAATACCTGTGACAGCCAATCACCACAACCCGGTGTTTATAGCTGTCAAAGCAAGTGCCTGCTTTTACAGCTATATTCTCTCCCTGCTCAACTTTGATTGTGGGGCAGGGAGAGACTAAGGATAGACGTAGAGGTATGCCCATGGTGGCCCCTCAAACTTTTTATTAAAAATTAAAAAACCCTTTTTCCATTCTAACCCTAGGGTTAATTAAAAATAAATGTAATAAAAAAATACAAATACATTTTTTAAAAGAGATACACAAAACAATTATATAAAAGAAATAAAAAAGGAACCCTGTCCAGTCCGGCCCAAATCTCCTCACCAATTTGAGGGACACCATTGACCAGCATGCCGGGGGGGGGGGGGGGGGGGGATGAAGGATACGTTTTAGCCAGGGCAGACGGGACAAGATACCTCCAGTACAAGGTAGCTAATCGGTGGTATCTTGTCCCCTCTGCCCTGGCTAAAATGTATCCTGGTTAAATAACTGTGTGCATTAGTTAGTTCTTTTTTGATAAAGCAAGCTACAAATCTCATTTAGAAATCTGTTCTACCTACCTGCATTTGTTGACTGCATTTAAAGGACGACTAAACCTTTTTTTTTTTTTGACTTTTTAAACACGGAGTCAATTATTAACTTAATTAAACGTATTTATTTTTTGGGGGGAGGGGGGACTTACTTTATTTGATTCATATTGTTCCCAACCCTTCCTACTTTAATTCCTAACCCCTTGACTCCATGATCCAAGGGGCCAAATTTTAGATCCGAATAGCATTTCTGACACAGCCTGTGCCAGAAATATAATTCTGCAGATGCCCGATTGTGAACTGTGCATACGTATGTGTGATCGCATGCAGCTTTTCAACGAAAGCAGAATCAATGGGAACTATATTTCTCATGATCCTGTGGTGGAAGAAGCCACGCGCGTGCACCGTTCACCAGTCAGGTATATTCCGAATAGCATTGCCGACACAATTGTCAGCAATACAATTCGGATGTAACATTCATAGAGTCCCTAGCAGTTCACTTAAGTTAATTATTGAGTCAAAAAAAGTTTAGTTCTCCCTTAAGTCGGTCTCCTAAGTTCCTATCAATAAAGCCCTTATTTAAATACAATTTTGTTTAAATGATTTTTTGTATTGGCACAGGTAGAAACATAGAAACATAGAATGTGTCGGCAGATAAGAACCATTCGGTCCATCTAGTCTGCCCAATTTTTTTATTTTTTTTTTGAGTACTTTTATTAGTCCCCCGTTCCCGGTCTTATAGCTAGGATAGCCTTGTGTCTATCCCACGCATGCTTAAAATCCTTGACTGTGTTTACCTCTACCACTTCTGCTGGCAGGCTATTCCATACATCCACTACCCTCTCAGTAAAGTAATACTTCCTGATATTACTTTTAAATCGTTGCCCCTCTAATTTAAGACTATGTCCTCTAGTTGTGGTAGTTTTTCTTCTTTTAAATATACTCTCTTCCTTTACTGTGTTGATTCCCTTTATGTATTTAAATGTTTCTATCATATCCCCCCTGTTACGTCTTTCCTCCAAGCTATACATGTTAAGATGCTTTAACCTTTCCTGGTAAGTTTTATCCTTCAACCCATGAACCAGTTTAGTAGCCCTTCTCTGAACTCTCTCCAAAGTATCAATATCCTTCTGGAGATAAGGTCTCCAGTACTGCGTACAATACTCCAAGTGAGGTCTCACCAGTGCTCTGTACAATGGCATGAGCACTTCCCTCTTCCTACTGCTAATACCTCTCCCTATGCAACCAAGCATTCTGCTAGCATTTCCTGCTGCTCTATTGCATTGCCTACCTACCTTCAAGTCCTCTGAAATTATTACTCCTAAATCCCTTTCCTCAGATGTTGAGGTTAGGACTGTACCAAATAGTCTATATTCTGCTTTTGGGTTTTTACGCCCAAGGTGCATAATCTTGCACTTGTCCACATTAAATGCCAGTTGCCACTGCTCTGACCATTTTTCTAGTTTAGCTAAATCATTTGCCATTTGGCTTATCCCTCCATGAATATCAACCCTGCTGCAAATCTTTGTATCATCAGCAAAAAGACATACTTTACCAACAAGACCTTCTGCAATATCGCTAATAAAAATATTAAAGAGAATGGGTCCAAGAACAGATCCCTGAGGTACCCCACTAGTAACAAGACCTTGCATCGAATATACCCCATTGACTACAACCCTCTGTTGCCTGTCACTCAGCCATTGTCTAATCCATTCAACAATATTGAAATCCAAACTCAAAGATTTCAGTTTATTGATAAGCCTTCTATGTGCGACAGTGTCAAAAGCCTTACTGAAATCTAGGTAAGCAATGTCTACTGCACCACCCTGATCTATTATTTTAGTTACCCAATCAAAAAAATCAATAAGATTAGTTTGGCATGATCTCCCTGAAGTAAACCCATGCTGTCTCTGATCTTGAAATCCAAGCGACTTTAGATGTTCAACAATCCTATTCTTTAACAAGGTTTCCATTATTTTCCCCACTACTGAAGTAAGACTTACTGGTCTATAGTTGCCCGCCTCCTCCTTACTACCTTTCTTGTGAATGGGCACAACATTAGCTAATTTCCAATCTTCTGGAACTACTCCCGTTAACAATGATTGGTTAAATAAATCTGTTAACGGTTTTGCTAGTACACCACTAAGTTCTTTTAATAACTTTGGATGTATCCCATCAGGTCCCATCGACTTATTTGTCTTTACTTTAGACAGCTGAAGTAAAACCTCTTCCTCTGTAAACTTACATGCATCAAAAGACTCATTAGTCTTTTTCCCTAAATGAGGTCCCTTACCCTCATTTTCATTTGTAAAAACTGAACAAAAATATTCATTAAAGCAGTCTGCTAAGCCTTTATCCTCTTCTACATAGCATCCTTCTTTTGTTTTTAATCTAACTAATCCTTGTTTTACTTTCCTTTTCTCATGTATGTATCTAAAAAATGTTTTATCCCCCTTTTTCACTGACTGGGCTATAGTCTCTTCTGTGTGTGCTTTGGAAGCTCTTATAGCTTGCTTTGCCTCTTTCTGCCTACTCTTATAGATCTTTCTATCTTCCTCACTCTGAGTATTTTTATAATTACTAAATGCTAGCTTTTTATTTTTTACTATTTTAGCCACCTCTGCAGAGTACCACAGTGGTTTCTTCAATTTTTTGCTCTTACTGACAAGCCTTATGCAATTTTCTGTTGCCTTCAGTAGTGCAACTTTTAGATAATCCCATTTCTCCTGGACTCCATTTAAATTGCTCCAGTCTGATAATGACTCCTTCACATCTAATCTAATTTTAGAAAAGTCTGTTTTTCTAAAATCTAAAACTTTTGTTTTTGTGTGGTGTGACTGCGTCACTGTTCTTATATTAAACCACACTGTCTGGTGATCACTAGATCCTAAACTTTCACCTACAGTAATATCTGATAACAGATCTCCATTTGTGAACACTAAGTCTAGTATGGCCTGCTTTCGAGTTGGCTCCTCCACTACTTGTTTTAGAGATAATCCCAGTAGGGAGTTTAGGATATGCGTACTCCTGGCACAAGTAGCTGTTTTGTATTTCCAGTTCACATCAGGAAGATTAAAGTCACTCATGATGATCACTTCTCCCTTCATTGTCATTTTAGCTATTTCCTCAACTAGTAGATTATCTAACTCCTCTATTTGTCCAGGGGGCCTATAAATCACACCTACCCGAGTTACCATATGATTACCAAATTCTAATGTAACCCAAACTGACTCTATGTTCGCCTCACTAACTTGTATTACGTTACATTTTAAGCTATCCCTCACATACAGGGCCACCCCTCCCCCTTTTTTACCTTCTCTGTCTTTTCTATATAAAGAGTACCCTGGTATTGAAATGTCCCAGTCATGTTTTTCATTATACCATGTCTCAGTAACAGCCACTAAATCTACATTCTCAGTTGCCAATATTGTCACAAGTTCATGGATCTTATTCCCTAAACTGCGAGCATTTGTAGACATGACCCTAAGCTTATCCTTTTTTAGCACGCTGACTACAGGTAACTTCTGTACCTTTTTTGGGGGGCAATTGGATTGATGTTTTATCGCCATTTTGCCCCCCTCTTTTAGTTTAAAAAGGTAGATCGTCATGAGGACAAGTAGATTGGCCTACCACTTTAGTACCTGGACAAGAAGTTGTTTTATTTCCACAACCCTGAGTGATATAATGTGTTACGTTCTGATAGTATAACATTTGTCATGCTTTTTTAATTGTATGAATTTTTATTTTTTTGCCATGAAGTATTTTGTATACACTTACATATATTAACTACCATTCCAAATATGGGGGTCACTTAGAAATGTCCTTGTTTTTGAAACAAAAGCAAATTTTGTACATAACAATAGCATGAAATAGATCAAAAATACAGGGTAGACATTGTTTATATTGTAAATGACTATTGTAGCTGGAAACAGGTGATTTTTAATGGATTAGTTAGATAAGTGCACAGTGGTCCATTATAAGCAGCCATCACTCCTGTGATTCAGGGGCACGTTTTGTTAACTAATCCAAGTTTATAAGTTTAACCCCTTCAGGACAGTAGTTTTAAAAAAATCTTAACCATTTATGTACTGTATAAAATGTAATACAACATGTAAAACAAAAATGGAAGTGGTTTTTAGTCTGTGTCCCCCCCCCCCCCCCCTCCCCTCGCACCCAAATCCAAGTGTGTCAATGAATGAGAGGGAGGATTTTGTCAATTGCAGTATTTGATTGCCCCATTTTTGGTCATTCTAGGCTTGCCTCAATCCAGAACCATCCTGAAACACCCCTTGCATGATTTGTCATTTTTAGGTTCGGCAGTATTTTTTTGGTAAGGGGTAAGTGGACTTTACTTGGAAAGCGTTGAGGCTGCCAATTTTAATGCAGCCCGTACATGTGCTTTGTCATGAAGAGGTTAAAAGGTTAAGGGATCATTAGAAAATAATTTGCAATTATGTTAGCATAGCTTAAAACTGTTCGCTGATTATAGAACCAATACAACTGGACTTCTTTAGACTAGTTGAGTATATGAAGCATTCACATTCGTGGGTTTGATTACAGGCTTAGAGGCTTTCTAAGAAGTTTCTTTTGAGACTTGTTAGTCTATTCATGTTCTGAGAAATTAAAGCTATTCCATGCGAGAAATTGACGAGGAAGAATAGATCTTGTATAATGCTGTGTACTACTCCCTTCACCGAACAGCTTAAATTGGCTCTAAACAGAATAGCAAGAGGATAAGTGCATTAAATATAATGTGCACAGTTTGGTACACTTTCATAGCTTGAAAGGGTCAATTTCAGGATCAAAGTATTAATACTGTAGTGAAATAAAGAAACCTTGACACAGATTGGCCTATTCACTATATTCCATTTAGTCTTAAGGTGGTAGAATTGGGGGGGTTGAATTTGATTTAGTATAAACATAAAATTGGACTTCCCAACTCAAACACCCTGAGCTATTTATCAATTTTACTGCATTCTTTAATAAAATGGAGGTCATTAATTTCAATGGAGGAAAGTTGGACTTAACCTGAAAATATTTTTTTCCCCTTCTCCCATTGAAATGAATAGTAGGTGAATTTTGTTCTTGCTCCCCTCCATTTTGGGTGCTGTAACCACATCTCAAACCCGCAAAACTGCTTGGTGAATAGCATTTTTCTAAATAGAGATGTGGGCATGCAGGGATGACTGCATTTGTTTGAATCTGGAGTTTAACCCCTTCATGACCGATGGCCCCCATCTGACACTGGGGATCCCGCTGCAAGTCCCTGCAGCGGGATCCCCAGTAGAGCTCATCGCGGGGAGCTTCATCTGCGCAGTGAATCAGCACATGAATTTTCCTACAACTTACGATCCCTTAAAGTAGCACTCCTCTGAGATTTTGTCACACTGAAGAATCATGTAGGTTATGTGCCTTTGTTTAACCTCCACACATTTCATACGTGTTGCATGTGAATGAATATTAAAGGGACACTCCCACCAAAAAATGAAAAGTGTTTATTTTGCCTTGTTGATTTCAGATATGTCTTTTGTTTTTGTTAAGTGAGTTTATTTTATGAAATCATTTTGTGAAATAGTGTTTTGGGTGCCACCCCCCAGTGACTTTACAGCACTAGTAACTCACTTTGGAGCTGGGGACACAGAATGTAGCCTTGAATGAGAGGGTATGTAAACTATTACATCACAAGATGACGGAGTTATGATCCTGTTTGATCAAGTCAGTCGCGTCTCTTTGTGTTGGAAGGCAGGGAAAAATGTTATCCACAGGCGCCTAGATCTGCCCACTATGATACTCAAGAGCCAGTAAGAGAGCTGGGGTGTATCTTATGACATCATCATGTTGTAAAGGGAGACTTGCTGGAAGATTTTGGAAAATGTTGTATCATGGGTAATCTCAAAATGAATGCTGAAGATAAACACCTCATTTTATTTTTACTTTTATATGCAATTAATTCAAACACAGAAAAAACTGTGGAATATGTCTTTATATACAGGGAGTGCAAAATTATTAGGCAAGTTGTATTTTTGAGGATTAATTTTATTATTGAACAACAACCATGTTCTCAATGAACCCAAAAAACTCATTAATATCAAAGCTGAATATTTTTGGAAGTAGTTTTTAGTTTGAGCTATTTTAGGGGGATATCTGTGTGTGCAGGTGACTATTACTGTGCATAATTATTAGGCAACTTAACAAAAAACAAATATATACCCATTTCAATTATTTATTTTTACCAGTGAAACCAATATAACATCTCAACATTCACAAATATACATTTCTGACATTCAAAAACAAAACAAAAACAAATCAGTGACCAATATAGCCACCTTTCTTTGCAAGGACACTCAAAAGCCTGCCATCCATGGATTCTGTCAGTGTTTTGATCTGTTCACCATCAACATTGCGTGCAGCAGCAACCACAGCCTCCCAGACACTGTTCAGAGAGGTGTACTGTTTTCCCTCCTTGTAAATCTCACATTTGATGATGGACCACAGGTTCTCAATGGGGTTCAGATCAGGTGAACAAGGAGGCCATGTCATTAGATTTTCTTCTTTTATACCCTTTCTTGCCAGCCACGCTGTGGAGTACTTGGACGCGTGTGATGGAGCATTGTCCTGCATGAAAATCATGTTTTTCTTGAAGGATGCAGACTTCTTCCTTTACCACTGCTTGAAGAAGGTGTCTTCCAGGAACTGGCAGTAGGACTGGGAGTTGAGCTTGACTCCATCCTCAACCCGAAAAGGCCCCACAAGCTCATCTTTGATGATACCAGCCCAAACCAGTACTCCACCTCCACCTTGCTGGCGTCTGAGTCGGACTGGAGCTCTCTGCCCTTTACCAATCCAGCCACGGGCCCATCCATCTGGCCCATCAAGACTCACTCTCATTTCATCAGTCCATAAAACCTTAGAAAAATCAGTCTTGAGATATTTCTTGGCCCAGTCTTGACGTTTCAGCTTGTGTGTCTTGTTCAGTGGTGGCCGTCTTTCAGCCTTTCTTACCTTGGCCATGTCTCTGAGTATTGCACACCTTGTGCTTTTGGGCACTCCAGTGATGTTGCAGCTCTGAAATATGGCCAAACTGGTGGCAAGTGGCATCGTGGCAGCTGCACGCTTGACTTTTCTCAGTTCATGGGCAGTTATTTTGCGCCTTGGTTTTTCCACACGCTTCTTGCGACCCTGTTGACTATTTTGAATGAAACGCTTGATTGTTCGATGATCACGCTTCAGAAGCTTTGCAATTTTAAGAGTGCTGCATCCCTCTGCAAGATATCTCACTATTTTTGACTTTTCTGAGCCTGTCAAGTCCTTCTTTTGACCCATTTTGCCAAAGGAAAGGAAGTTGCCTAATAATTATGCACACCTGATATAGGGTGTTGATGTCATTAGACCACACCCCTTCTCATTACAGAGATGCACATCACCTAATTTGCTTAATTGGTAGTAGGCTTTCGAGCCTATACAGCTTGGAGTAAGACAACATGCATAAAGAGGATGATGTGGTCAAAATACTCATTTGCCTAATAATTCTGCACTCCCTGTATGTGATTGTTTTAAATGCACAGGTAATCTAGTTACAACTTATGTAAGTGGCAGTGTCCCTTTAAGGGTTTAGTGATGCAACCCTTAAATATGTTCGGAAATCGTTGTCAGGTTTTTTTTTTTTTTTTACCAGGTACAAAGTAACCAGTAGTTTAAGTAAATCCAGTTATTTCCAACCCCTGGGTATAATCCAACAATATAGATGAGCACTTACAAGACTTCATAAGTAAATGACGGCAGAGCATAGAAATATACTCAAATTAAAAACAGAAGGAACTACCCAATCCCAAAATTCATCTTCAAATTTCCCTTTATATCCTTTTACTTTCTAAGGTGAGTACCCTCATCACTCATGAACTACTACCCCTGTCACTAACGTTTAAGTAATTAGGATTATCTTGGACGCCCATGGTTTGACAAGTTCATTGTGTACTTTATAGAGTGCTCCTGGCATTCAGAACAAGGCGTGAGAGGTAAAATCATGAATAGAGATCTTTATTCCACCTGATCGGATGGATTAGTGCACTGGTTTCCAGTACGTGCTTGCATTCTAGTATATAAAAGGGGGAACTTAGCAGGTGAAGTAATAAAACGCCAGCTGTCAGAGAAAATATCCTCTCTGACACTTCCTATCCATTTTGTAAGATATTAGTAACTGTCTGTTATATCCTGCATTCCATTTCTCACCTTGTCATTTAGTGTAAGCCACAGATTGAGACTTTATTATGATATTTAAATTCACTGATATACAGTGAAATGTAGAAAAAAATTCAAGTGAAGGTTGCTCACAACTATAAATCTTCCAACTGGCGGCATCAGAAAAAAACTGCACCATTTTGAAAACTGTAAATCTAGACAATCAGCCTTTACCTTCTGGGTGCTGTATAGACTTCCACTCTTCAGTGGCTGTCCCATACATAAAATCAGAAGATGGGCATTTCCATTTTTTAGCGGACGTTCCATTAATGCACTTGGAAGAACGTGAACTTCAACTCTTCACCGACTGTCCCACTCATGCACACAGAAGAATGTGAACTCCCCTTCTTCACCAACTGTCCCGCTCATGCACACAGAAGAATGTGTACTTCCCCTCTTCACCGACTGTACCGCTCATGCACACAGAAGAATGTGAACTCAACCTCTACACCGACTGTCCCGCTGATGTACACAGAAGAATGTGAACTCCCCCTCTTCAACGACTGTCCCGCTCATGCACACAGAAGAATGTGAACTCCCCCTCTTCACCGACTGTCCCGCTGATGTACACAGAAGAATGTGAACTCCCCCTCTTCACCAACTGTCCCGCTCATGCACACAGAAGAATGTGAACTCCCCCTCTTCAACGACTGTCCCGCTCATGCACACAGAAGAATGTGAACTCATCCTCTTCACTGACTGTCCCGTTCATGCACAGAGAAGAATGTAAACTCCCCCTCTTCACCGACTGTCCCGCTGATGTACACAGAAGAATGTGAACTCCCCCTCTTCACCAACTGTCCCGCTCATGCACACAGAAGAATGTGAACTCCCCCTCTTCAACGACTGTCCCGCTCATGCACACAGAAGAATGTGAACTTCCCCTCTTTACCGACTGTCCCGCTCATGCACACAGAAGAATGTGAACTCATCCTCTTCACTGACTGTCCCGTTCATGCACAGAGAAGAATGTAAACTCCCCCTCTTCACCGACTGTCCCGCTCATGCACACAGAAGAATGTGAACTCATCCTCTTCACTGACTGTCCCGTTCATGCACAGAGAAGAATGTAAACTCCCCCTCTTCACCGACTGTCCCGCTCATACACACTGAAGAATGTGAACTCCTCCTTTTCACCAACTGTCCCGCTCATGCACACAGAAGAATGTTAACTCGCCCTCTTCACCAACTGTCCCGCTCATACACACAGAAGAATATTACCTCCCCCTCTTCACCGACTGTCCCACTCATGCACACAGAAGAATGTGAACTTTCCCTCTTCGACCACTGTCCCACAGAAGAATGTGAACTTTCCCTCTTCGACCACTGTCCCACAGAAGAATGTGAACTTTCCCTCTTCAGCACCTGTCCCGCCCATGCACACAGAAGAATGTGAACTTTCCCTCTTCAGCACCTGCCCCACTCATGCACACAGAAGAATGTGAACTTCCCCTCTTCCGCACCTGTCCCGCTCATGCACACAGAAGAATGTGAACTTTCCCTCTTCAGCACCTGTCCCACTCATGCACATAGAAGAATTTGAACTTCTCCTCTTAAGATACTGTTAGCATAATGGTTAAGCTTAGAGTTACATTAGGGTTAGCATAAGGGCTAGAGTTAAGTTTAAATTTAGTGTTAGGATTGGGGTCAAAAGGTCACTGTAGGGAAAAATGATTAGGAAACTAAAAAAACGCTATGTTTTGTTATTGCTCTATAACTCACACACAAAAAAAAAACAACAACAGAAAAACATGTAAACATGACACTTCTAAACTCAGGACAAAATTTAGAAACAATTTAGATGAGGTATTTTTTTATGTAATAGTGTAAAACAATTTTTCAGGCCAAAGTCAACAATTTTCCATAATATTTAAAAAAAAAATTGTAGTAAATTATATGATAAGATGAAAATAATGGTGTCTTAAGAAAGCCCTTTTTATGCTGATGAAAACAATATATATCCGGACAAGCATGTGTTACAAGTAGATCTTGGTCTACCGCTAGTAGTTTTTAAAAAAATGATACACCCCTGAATGTACTTAGTGCTTTCCTCCCACACCTTTCTTAATTCGCACTGTACAGTTACACTGTAAATACATCAAACCGTAAAACACAAGGAATTTGCAATTCTAAAGAGGACACAAACTACACATCAAGCATAGTAAAAATACCAAAGGATGTCTACTAAATTATGGGGGTGGAGAATTGTTTCACTTATTCTTGCAGGTGGTTGGAAAAATAAACAATACACTGTACTTTTATCGCACAACTTGCTCACTTCATGGTTTATACAACATTGCAATGCAAGCCTGCTTCTGTCAAACAAATATTCTGCGGGTATGGTTGGCAGAAAGTAATTTTCAGGAAGCTCTGACACTAGCATTTCTATAACATGTTTTTTTTTTTTCTCTCCTCCACGGTAAGACTATCATTCATAATAACCCACCTGGCTCTGCAACAGTTGCTTAACAAAAACCTCGACTGAGTATAGGCATGAAGCGAAATTCAACAGCCTGAGGTGAAAGTTGATACTGATGTAGTACAAGGAATGAAAGGAGGAAGAGAGCGGCAATTATCCAGCTATTTAACCCAATCTATGGCTCATCAGCAAAACGTTTAGTGCAGCATTTGGAGTGAGACTCTCTGACACAATACAATCTACTTATCTGTCCCCTCCAGCCATTAAGCTCTCTTAACCCGAGAGTTATGTCAAATACAACAACTGTGCATTGACTTCTCCCTCCTGTGACTGTTAACCAGGGAGGCTGACAGCTTCACAATGTGGAGAAGATGTCGATAGAGACTGTTAACCCTCAGTTAAGACTGTTGGTGTCAGCCCTGTTTCACCTTTGCTCCTTTTTACAAAAAACTGATCTTACTTCAGAAATATGTTTGCAAGAATTCTCAACTTTTAAAAATATAGTTTACAATAATTATTGTAACTGACAAACTATATGGCTTTATTCTTGTAGCACCAAATTGTTAAGGAAAATTAGGATACCCACATTTCCCTTACATTTTTTGAGTATAATTGCTCAACAAAACTGTTTTTCTGTACCAGCAAAATGTACCAAAATTGGCAGGAACTGACCCAAAACAACAAAAAATACCATTGACCGTCCTTTTTTCCCATTGTGAAATTGACTCAAATTGCCCTTTACCTGAATTAACCTGAAGTTTACTGACACATAAGTAAAAAAACAACAACCATGGCCTAGTTAAATAAATGCATAATAAATACCGTATTTGCTTGATTATAAGACGACCCTGATTATAAGACGACCCCCCAAACTTTGGATATTCGTTTAGGGAAAAAACGAAAAGCCTGAATATAAGACTACCCTATAGGAAAAAAGTTCAACTTGTATATATTCACATGTAAATTGCTTTTTAATAAAAATTTAAAATCATATAAAAAAATGCATTTCTTGTTTTTATGTCCTTTTATGTGCCACTGCTGCCTCTCTTTCCCCTCCCCCCAGCGTTGTCTCTCTCCCCCCCCTTAGTGTTGTCTGTCTCTCCCCCCTCCCTTTGTGTGTCTCTCTCCCTCCCTTTGTGTGTCTCTCTCTGTCTCCCTCTCCTTGTCTCTGTCCCCCCCCCCTCCCCGGGGATGGGACTCTTCATCGCGGCTGCTTCTGCGCAGCCGCTTCACCGCCGACTCTACACAGCAAGACAGATCGTCGCTGGAGATTTCATCGCGGGACATTTCATCGCTAAAGGTAAGTATTTTAGCTATTTTACTTTGGTTAGAATTAGGGTTTAGGGGGTTAGAATTAGGGTTTAGGGGGTTAATTTTAGTATTAGGGCTCGGGGGTTAGTATTGGGGTCAGGGGTTAGTATTAGGGTTTAGGGGGTTAATTTTAGTATTAGGGCTCGGGGGTTAGTATTAGGGTTAGAATTAGGGTTTAGGGGGTTAATTTTAGTATTAGGGCTCGGGGGTTAGTATTAGGGGTCGGGGTTAGTATTAGGGTTTAGGGGGTTAATTTTTGTATTGGGGTTAATTTTAGTGTTAGTATTGGGGTTTAGTGTTTAGTGTTAGTATTGGGGTTTGGGAATAATTTATTAGGGGGGGGGGGTATTTTTGTTTTACTTGTACATTTGTAAGAGCTGACAGTTCAGCGCTGAACTGTCAGCTCTTACATAGCCGCGGCCGGTTATTCTTTATTGCTGACAGTTTAGCGTTCTAACTGCCACGCTGAAGATGCGGCGCGTAAGTGTCCTAGACCCCCTCCCCTTGTCTCTGTCTCTTCCCCCCTCCCCTTGTCTCTTTCCCCCCTCCCCTTGTCTCTTTCTCCTCCCCCCTCTATTTCTCTCTGCCCCCCCCCCCCCCCCACCTCGTCTCTCCCTGGTGGCTAGTGGGGACAGCAGGGGGATGACTGCACGGTCCGTCATAATAGACGGAAGTGTCAGGCAGCATGGAGGATGTCTGCACTATTGTGCAGACATCCCCCTGCTGCCCGAATGTCCCTGGTGGCTAGTGGAGGCAGCCGGAGGATGTCTGCACGATATGCGCAGACATCCCCCGCTGCTGCCTGGCACTTCCGCCGGGACTTTTATGATGAAGCCGGAAGGACCCTGCTTCATCATAGAAGTCCTGGCGGCTGTGCCGGGCGGCAGGGGAGGAAGTCTGCGCGTATCGCGTCTAAGACAACCTCAAATGTAAGACGAGGAATCTTTTTCTAAAAAAAAACCTTGTCTTATATTCGAGCAAATACGGTAATATAATCGTTTTATATCTAAATTCTTAAAATGTATAAATGTATGTATATTATCATATATACTATAACAATATTTATTATTATCAATATATAATGTATTTATTATTTTCAATTACAAACAACATACAACAGAGATAGGTAATACACAGATAAGATTTACAATACTGTAAAAGAAAAAAACAACACACAAGAAAAAAAAAAAAGAAAAAAAACAATAAGAGAGGAAAACGAGAGAGTAACTATTAAATTATCATTCTCTATATTCTATATATTTAACTACTTTGGGGGGCATATAACATTCAGACTAGGCATACATCCATTCATACTACATTCCATCCAAGTCCTTGGGGTAAAATATTTATTATTAAAGAACAAATATAAATAATAATAAAAAAGTATACATATTAAAGGACAAATTTTGGCAAAACAATTAAGTTATGTTTAAATTAAAGATTGCATCAAGTGTAGGCATTTTAAATCAAAATGCTTTAATGAAAGAATACAAAAACAAGATCTTTGCTTCACATCTATCAGGGGACAGACATCTTAACATCTTAAATGTTAATGTGTGTACATATTTATACTATACGTGACAATTCCCGAAATTGTTATTGGGGTCACTAAGTGGCATACAGGAATAAGTGTCTTTGTTTTCATGTACTAACTTGTATTTCATATTATATGTGATAAATGTATGTATTACTTTATATTGTTGTATCTGTTTTATATATTTATATACATATATTAAAAATATATCTTTGCACATATTTGTTTTTAAGATTTTATTTTATAAATGTTTGGATTTTATAATATATATTGTTATATTATGTTATTGTAATATATATGAAACATGTAGAATGTTATTGGTTAACAGAGTTTGATTGCAAGCTTTCAAGACCAAGTTGCTAGGTCCCTTCCTCAGGCATTAATGAGACTAAAGCATAATTCCTAATTACAAAGCACAGTTATTCCTTCAGGAATAGCGAGCGATTCAACTTACATGGGGACCAGAAAAATACTGTGCAGTAAAGCACTGGTACTGCGGCAATCCCCTAGCGTACCCCCTGCTTAAACTAATCCCCCCCCCTCCCCCCAGTGCCCCATGCCTTTTAAATAAGAAAACACCCTCTCCACTTCCCTACCTATGTTTTAGTCAGCCAATCATGCACCATGTTTTAGAGTCAGAGCACTGGATATCATGTGACATCCCGAAGCTCAGAACAACTACAGCTCATGTCCATGTGTAAGAGGCACAAACCAGGCTGGATCAGAAGTGACTCCCTCCCCTGCAATGATATAAGGCAACAGGGAGTAAGACACATTGAAACAGGTACTTTTTTATCCGTGTGTGCGTGCACATGTGATTCTATCTATATGACACTGTGTTGATAAATGGGGTTCCTAACAGCGCTGTGTGCATTATGGGTGTGCATGACTGTGCTGTGTTTGTGATTAGATGCAGTGTGAATGAACTGGGTGCCAAGTTCCGTTGTCTGGCACTGCTGTAGCCCACCACCACTATGCACACGTTTTCTAGGTTTTTGGGCAAGTACAAAACCAAATTTAGGTCAGGCATGTTTTGTCATATTGCTTTCCTTGGCCACTACCGGAAATCAAAGTATATTTATATGTTTATATATATATATATATAATATACACACAATTTTACTGTTATATATACCAGTCTTGATAAAGGTTCTAAGTTCGGACTGAAACTTCGACCACATGCTTTAACGGAATTTTTTCTACATGAGCATCGACTAAAGCATTTCTTCTAATCTAAAAGTCCTGTGAGTGCGTGCTTTTTTCTGCCTTTTTGGACGTGTGTATATATATATATATATATATATATATATATATATAGATTTATACAGACAATGGGGGTATTCTGAAAACTTTGCATGCAGCCACTTTTACAAAAATAGAGACTTTTAAAGAAAGGGACAGAGGTATAAAACCGTGATGGTGAATGTTTTTGGGCCTGAGTGCAGACCTCAAAGTGTCAACACCGCATCCACACACACACTTATACTCTTACTCACACACACTTATACTCTTACTCACACACTTATACCTCCACATACACTTATGCTCATACACACTCTTACACACACACACTCACACGCACACTTATACTCATACACACACTTATACTCATACACACACTTACACTCACTCACACACAATTATACTCACACACACATACACAATTATACTCACACACACACACTCAAATTCACACGCACACTCATACTCACATACACACACTTATACTCCTACTCACACACACACACCCAGGTCAGCTCTCACCGCTTATCTGCTCCTTCGTCCAGGTGGTGCAGGCATCAGTGTAATAGACAGGTGCTGCAGGTCACCAGCTTCTTCTCCAGATGATTGAACGCTTCTTCACATAACACGCATGCACCAAACATCAGGAGAAGAAGCAGGTGACTGGCGGTGCCTGTCTATTACACTGAGGCCTGTACCTCCCGGACAACGGAGCAGATAAACTGTGAAAGCTGAGCCTGGCCGCATGCCAGAGCTGAGGGCTCGGCTTGCCAGTTGTGGCACGCGTGCCATAGGCTCACCACCTTTTACCTAATGTGTCAAAGAGAGGAGCATTTCTTCCAAAAATAATGCGTGTTAGGCATAATGCGGTTCCCAAGTAATATGTCCCATGGAGAACTCAGGTACCTGATCTGTTTTACAGTTCTGCTTTAAAGCGGAAGTTTGGACAAGATCTTGTTAATTGTGATACCTCTTGAATTCAAAGGGTGTTTTAATCAGGCAGAATGTTTTTGGCATCAAATTTATTGTTCAGCTGAATATCTTTTAAAAGGGAATCAGAGGATTAATATGAATGAGTGAGCTGCTTTTTCTTCACACCTTCTTGTGAGCGGGTACTGAAACTCAATCAGGCTGCTACAAAAGTCTGCTGTCAATTTCTAGCGGAAGGACTAAAAAGGATTACTGATATCGTCTCACGCAGAGGAACGGGACAATACAGAGCAGGTAAGACACCTGCACCAGATACTTAAAATTTGTTAGTCAACGGCTGCCACACCCCACTATTTCAGCTGGGCCTCAATGTCTAATTTAAACAATGAAAAATATATGAGAGTTGAATGCAGGGTGCTTTTTAGTTAACCGAATCACTACATAATTTGTAATGTCATTTATGTTGTTTACTTACCTTTAGCTTGTTTTCTCCTGTCTTCGCAGCAAGTGCGGGCACCATCTTGGATTTCGCCACTTCGTCTTCAACAGATGCGCTGAGGACTTTGAGGACTATTCTTTTTCCAGTCGTCGCCAACTGAAACAGAAGTGCGCACTTTCTCCACCGCAGAATCATGGGAAATGTAGTTCCCGTTGATTCTGCTGTAAGAAAGAGGTCCATTATGTAATTTCCTGAAGACTGGGGCTGCATCACATTGATGTGCGTGCCCCTCATTGCGTGCACGGATCAATATCGGTCAACACAGGCTGAATTGTTGCAGTAGAGCAGGTTCATTCCTACTGTACACAACAGCTAGGCTAAGGAATTCTACTGGTCATTTCACTTGTCGCAGGGCTCTCAGGGATATTTGAGCTGAAGAAGCACAAAGCGGGTCATCAAAAAGCACGTCCATGGCCTGGCAGAATGCAAGCCAATAATCCAGGGTAGGACTATTAGCATGCTTTCAGTTATGTGCCCCCCAAGTCTGTGGTTCACCAAAAACTAAGGAAATGTCTGTGTGGATTTTGACGATGTCTGTGGCATATGTTCTGGGTTGGAGGGAGAACATAATTGGGCAAGCGGTCATAAAGGTCTTATAGTGACTCTGGTCTCCATAAAAATGCTTGGCTAGAGGAATCAGAGGCTCTGGGGCAGTAGCATCTGTTGCATATGGATGTGACTGGTTTGAAGGTCTTGAACTATGCAGGTGAGTGCCCTATTTGTGCAGTAAGGGAAGTAACTGTATTGGCTATGCCTGTAGCCTTGATATGTAGGCTCATTATCGCCTTGTCTCATCAGTTCCAAGTCTTAAAAAAAACTATCAATACAGACCTACAAACAATACGCTCACCTACATCGTTCCAAACCTCCCCTACACCACCCAGGGGGAAGAGGTGTGGGTGTCTGCCACCCATCTAAGACTCCCATATCATTCAAAGACACTCAAAACAAAATATCTTCGGCCATATCGTATCCTCAAAGAATTGAATCTGCAACTTCCAGCATCCTGTCGTCTTCAGCCTGTGTTCTACGTGTCTCTTCTGAAACCCTTGGTTGCCAATCCATTACCTAGTCATGTGACAACCCCACCAGAGCCAATGGTAATGATGAAGAATGTGTGGTACAGAAGATTTTGGATTCACATATACGACGGGGAGGTTTTGAGTACGTCCTCCATTGGAAAGGATATGGTCCAGATGATTGGTCTTGGGAACCAGCCAAGATCATTCATGTACCTGCTTATCTCTGTCCCTAACACAGAATATATCCCCAACTACCTAGCGTCACTTGTCAGGGAGGTATTGTAAAGCACATACCAGTGGTGCATGCCACCCTCCATCCTCTGGTACTGTGGGATGCTTGGGTTGCGGCATCGGGGGTGGGGGGGTTCGACCATCTGCTCACGTGAAGTGCATACACAGCGGCTCGCACCTCATTAATTTTCATAATGCACCGCTTGTGAGGTCATGGGAGGGGGGCCTTGTAACGGGACGGCTACCCAAGGTCAGTAGCACCTCTGCCGTTGTGTGAAATCACCTCCTTAGCCCCCAGATTTAAAGCTCAGCATCCACCCAGCATGTCTTTCCTGGCACCTTGCTCTTTGTATCCAAATAGCAGACAGGACCACTCAGTTAGGTACAGCAAGAAGGAATTATATTTATTTGTGAAAACAGCACAGACTAAATACACATAAATATGACATCAACTAGGGGGGAGGCACAGGGATCTAATTATAACATGTAAGCTTCAAACAATGGAAAACCAAACTTAAAACAGGTAATTAACTATAGTACAACTTTACATAAAATAAACATGCCATCTGTATATCCAGACATCCAGACTACAAGAGACAATAGATGGCTCACAGGACAGCAAACACTTATTGATTGGATAAGTATATAATAACATTTCTTAACCTGGGAGAAACACAATGAATAGAGCAAAGGCTTGGATCCCATGGTACACTTCTTGGCTTACATCCTGAGTGAGCTTGTGTTTAAGTCTAGTTGCATTGAAGCAGGGTGTCACTAATGTGCTCAAAGTATGCACCCCCAAATATAGCACATCCAAAGACAGGGTCCATAGTCCACACAGAGGTGTTTGGCCCTCAGTGCCCTCCAAGAACCCTAGTCACACAGACTGTCATGATTCACTTTATGACTGGTACTGTGACAGGCCTGATGCACTATAAGGCCCCCTATTAAGTTCATGGCAGTCCTCAGTTGTATTGTGCTTACCAGAGGAGTATTTTTACTCTCTGTTCCTCCTCCTGTGATGGTTTGCGGTGGATGGCCTCTCTGCTTCCTGACCCTGGCTTGGATTTACTTTTTCTGCTGCCTGGTTACCCGAATTTTGGCTGGTCACATGTCGTGCTCATGGCTACCTACAAGGAGTGCTGTTTCTACACGGTCCACTCTTAGTGCATACTGTAATAACCAAGGGTGTTAATCCCTGCATTTCCGGCTCTACAACATAATTGGGAGTATCAATACCTAACACCATGAAAACATGGTAAAAAGGATTACGATTATTTTAAATAAAACATTCCAAGTGCACTTATTCCCTGGCTTCTATATATGCCTAAAAAACAACCCCTGAAACATTTGTAAGACAGGATTGTAATTTTAAAATGGTATGTAGAAAACAAATACATGGTAAAATATAAATGGATTATTTTTTTATATGACTGTTCCTATTATTTCAAAAATGAGTTATATTACAAATGAAGGTATAATATTATGTGTGTAGCAGTTACCCACATCAATACATAAAGTATATTGCTTTGTCCATGGGATTTATAGAAACATTTCCATTCATCAACACCACTGTTCACAAAACTAATTATAAAGGAAACTAAATAATGGGCAGGTAGCCAGTTTCTTCTGTGAGGGATCGCAGAGACCAAAAGAAATAAGTTAACTTTCTCAGCTGAAAAAGAAAACAAAACACAAGCTGGGAAAAAAAGTTATCCCCATCTAACAGCCAAATTCCTACATAACTCAACGTGGACATCTCATCTGGTGTGAACTGCACTCATTCCTAGTGTAAACCCCACCGCGCTCTGCAATGATATACTGTAATGTCACCTCGCAATCTGGATTTACTATAAAGGGCTATGACGAGTTTCAGAGCAGTAAACATTGCAGCGAGGTGTATTTCACACTGAGCTGGTTTTTATGAAGAACACTTCACCGCCCGGCTCTGGCGGCCCTGATGATGAATGGTGAAAGATGCGTGACAAGCTTCATCATTGTTTGTAAATCTTAACTGTTCCTGCTCACTAACTCTGCAGGCAATTTTCAAAGACAGCGGCCGACAGAAGGACAGCACAGCTTCCCTGAAGGTTATTCAACTAACGCCGAGCTTATTTTATTTACAAGGGGTACAAGGGAGCAACAGCGAAGCGAGGAAGACAACCGGCTAAATTAACCCTGTGCAGCCCAACGTAAAGGAAGCTACAGCCATCGCTAGTTTGTATCATGTAGAAGTGGCGTTCAGTGTAAGCCAGCATTTCTGAAATATGTTTCCGGCAGCGCACCTTATTTTTGAAAAACCTCAAACACAGCTTTGTTAACTTGCATGTCAGTGAGCATAAAATGTAACAATCAATACATAATTAGTATTATAAAAAGATGGATTCCATGCTTGGAGTATTAGTATGCTAACTTAATACAAAAATACTTGTTGTTTTCTAAATGTCTTAATGCATAAGCAACCACATGACTTTAGTGGCACATTCGTCACAGATTACAGTTAACACTGTTATTTAATGATAAGGTTCCCCCTCTACACAAATGGCAAGGAATGTGGTATGCATATGGCATAGTCTATAAGAATAATATGGCAATACTTGCGTTGAGAAATACATTATTACACCACAAACACTCATTATTTCAGGATTAGAGGACCAAGCAATGCATCGCTAACACTGTTGACACTATACAGAGAAAAAGATGAATATGAGAAGGTACATCAATACGAATAAAGAAGAAATAAGAACAACAGATTCACAGCTACTAAGTCGGGCTTCAAATCACAGTGAATACTCTGAGAACCGAGACTGATTGGGGGTTTTCACAAATAAAGTCACTGAAGAAAACAATAATATACAAACGAAGAGTGAGACAGTTGCACTCAACAGAGGTGAGTGGCAAACTATTGCGCATCTGCCGCCAGATTTAAACGCGGGTTTACTATCTGATGTTTCTCACATGCGAGACACAGCAGTTCCTGGTTGTCAGCTGACTGCTGAATGTGAGGGTCTCTCGCTTCTAGCACAGAGAGAGACCCTTGTTTTTGCTCGGGATCAGCAGACCTAGTTATGGTCCCCCCTGCTGATCCCATGCAAAAACAAGGGGCTCATGCAACACCTTCCTTGCCCCCCTGGGTCCTTGCGGGTGGGAGTATCAGCACCCATCTTGCATGCTCCTCCAATACCACGTGCCAAGCAGAGAGCGACGGAAGAGAGGAAAAAAAAATCTCTCTGAAACCCCTAGAGGCAGTCAGCAACATTTAGAAGAAGAAAAAACATTAAATAAATAAATAAATGAAAAAAAGCTAAGCCTTGATCTACTAAACCTAGATCTAGGGTTAGGTTCATAATTAGGGTTATAATTAGGGCTACAGTGGGGTCTGGGTGAGTACAAGGGTTAAATTAAGGGGTGGGGTAAATTTAGGGTTGGGGTTAAAAGGTCACTGTAGAAGAAAAATGGTTAGAAAACACTAATATTGTTTATTGCCATATTACTTGAAATAAAACATAGACAAACATGGAAACATTGGTATTTCTAAACTCAGGACAAATATTAGAAATATATAGACGGGGGCTTTTTTACCATTTGTAATTGTTTAAAAAAAAACCTTCAAAGTTAGAAAAAGTGTTTTTTATGGCCTATTTTCATCATATTTTATTAAATAGTAAATTATATCCTATGATGAAAATAATAGTATCAGTTGAAAGCCCTATCCGTCCTTTAAAAAATGATACATAATTTGTGTGGGTGGACTGAACACAAAGAAAGAAATTCACAATTCAGTAAACATATGACAAAAATAATGGAATTCTGGTCTTCAAGGCACATCAAATGCAACATAGCACTCAGTCACTAAGGGGTTAAGTGGTTTTTAAACATAATAACTAGAAGGAACCTCCTCTCCCCGAATAGACACAGATTTCTCTTTATACTCAATTATATGCAAAAGGTGTTCTTTTACTTCTCTGTGGTATTTACATGGAACACAATACAACAGATGAAAAAAAAAAGAAAAATAAGTGTAATAGAACAAAATATATAGATCGCTTACTAATAAAGCACACATAAATCAATATTTTAAATTGGTCACATAGCAAATCAAAAAGATCTATCCCTGATATAATGCTAATATTTTCTAGGTAGGTTGTCTGTCCTCTGCCAGATGCCTCTAAAATGATATGTATGTGGATCCTTAAACTCAAAATCCACTGATGTTTGAAAGAAATATTGAAAGAAGTGTTCAAACATACAATCAGCAAAAACACTACTCAGGATAGTAGAAGAAATACACCCAAGAAGAAGAAACGCCTGTTTTGTACTATCACTAGCCCTAAGTATATAAGCCAAACTATACTATATTCTAATAAAAGCTATTCTGCGCCAGATCACTAAAACACACAGGCCTGGTCTCTGCCCCAAGCATGCAATAAGCAGAGCAGTCTACTCTTTAAAACGTATAATACAAACACACATTCTGCCAGTGACATATACCAGCCCTCTCTCTGCCACCACCAGGTGCTCGCTGATTGTATTACAGGGCCAGCTAAGAATTTCTATTTTTAAGTTGTTACGTGTGCCAATGATTTTCATGTAACAATTAGCAATAAATTGGTACTGGCTACTAGATTTCAGATTTTTCTCAAACACTTGGCCCATATTTTATTTATTTTGATTTATCTGATTTATCTGGTCCTATATTCCTTAGCTTTGTAGCCGAGTTTGCTACACTAACTGCTTTAATAGCTTTTTCGTCAAGTTAAATCAAACAAAAATCAATCAGACAGAATAAGGCTGCAAGAATGAAGGTAATGTGTGCCCACTACAACATTAATCAATGTCAGCTGGCACATACATGCTGAGTATTGTAAACACAGTAACAGTTAAATACACTTCTGAATCGTTTCAACTAGCGGAAACGGCACTTATATATCAAGTAATTCATTTTATTTGTAAATGCAATCTTAGTCGTTTGCTTTAGAACACTATGTTACATATGATCAGTTTTAACAACCTCTTCTTTGTGTCACAGTGCAAAAAGCATTCAAGAAGCTGCTGTAAGTAATTTAAGAACTTAATTACTAATACTGAGCAACCCTGTGACTGTTTGAGCCTGTAACTAGGAAATGTGGTGATATTGGCTCATTAATTTGAAGACCAAGAAGGATAGGGATTTCCCAGAAAGCTATTATAACAAAGAAACGCATGGGGTACCTTACAGGGAGTGCAGAATTATTAGGCAAATGAGTATTTTGACCACATCATCCTCTTTATGCATGTTGTCTTACTCCAAGCTGTATAGGCTCGAAAGCCTACTACCAATTAAGCATATTAGGTGATGTGCATCTCTGTAATGAGAAGGGGTGTGGTCTAATGACATCAACACCCTATATCAGGTGTGCATAATTATTAGGCAACTTCCTTTCCTTTGGCAAAATGGGTCAAAAGAAGGACTTGACAGGCTCAGAAAAGTCAAAAATAGTGAGATATCTTGCAGAGGGATGCAGCACTCTTAAAATTGCAAAGCTTCTGAAGCGTGATCATCAAACAATCAAGCGTTTCATTCAAAATAGTCAACAGGGTCGCAAGAAGCGTGTGGAAAAACCAAGGCGCAAAATAACTGCCCATGAACTGAGAAAAGTCAAGCGTGCAGCTGCCACAATGCCACTTGCCACCAGTTTGGCCATATTTCAGAGCTGCAAAATTACTGGAGTGCCCAAAAGCACAAGGTGTGCAATACTCAGAGACATGGCCAAGGTAAGAAAGGCTGAAAGACGACCACCACTGAACAAGACACACAAGCTGAAACGTCAAGACTGGGCCAAGAAATATCTCAAGACTGATTTTTCTAAGGTTTTATGGACTGATGAAATGAGAGTGAGTCTTGATGGGCCAGATGGATGGGCCCGTGGATGGATTGGTAAAGGGCAGAGAGCTCCAGTCCGACTCAGACGCCAGCAAGGTGGAGGTGGAGTACTGGTTTGGGCTGGTATCATCAAAGATGAGCTTGTGGGGCCTTTTCGGGTTGAGGATGGAGTCGAGCTCAACTCCCAGTCCTACTGCCAGTTCCTGGAAGACACCTTCTTCAAGCAGTGGTACAGGAAGAAGTCTGCATCCTTCAAGAAAAACATGATTTTCATGCAGGACAATGCTCCATCACACGCGTCCAAGTACTCCACAGCGTGGCTGGCAAGAAAGGGTATAAAAGAAGAAAATCTAATGACATGGCCTCCTTGTTCACCTGATCTGAACCCCATTGAGAATCTGTGGTCCATCATCAAATGTGAGATTTACAAGGAGGGAAAACAGTACACCTCTCTGAACAGTGTCTGGGAGGCTGTGGTTGCTGCTGCACGCAATGTTGATGGTGAACAGATCAAAACACTGACAGAATCCATGGATGGAAGGCTTTTGAATGTCCTTGCAAAGAAAGGTGGCTATATTGGTCACTGATTTGTTTTTGTTTTGTTTTTGAATGTCAGAAATGTATATTTGTGAATGTTGAGATGTTATATTGGTTTCACTGGTAAAAATAAATAATTGAAATGATTATATATTTGTTTTTTGTTAAGTTGCCTAATAATTATGCACAGTAATAGTCACTTGCACACACAGCTATCCCCCTAAAATAGCTAAAACTAAAAACAAACTAAAAACTACTTCCAAAAATATTCAGCTTTGATATTAATGAGTTTTTTGGGTTCATTGAGAACATGGTTGTTGTTCAATAATAAAATTAATCCTCAAAAATACAACTTGCCTAATAATTCTGCACTCCCTGTAATAAGTCATTGTAGTCTACAAATAAATTATATCAAATAAATAAAAAAAACCTAACCCTAAGGTTACAGTAGGGTTAAATATAATAAATTATAGAAAAATAAGAATTTATTCCATAGATGATGAGTGTCATGTTAAGACTGTCAGTGGTCCTAGGGATATTTTATTTAAAAATAAATATAAAAAAAAGTGCTAGTGGGTCTAGTGCTACTGAAAGAGACAGTTTTCTTACTAGGTAATTCCAAGAGATGATCTAATTGTGTCCCTATTTAATTTAATAATGGATGATTTCCTGAAAGGTGACTACATGCTTGTATGGGTATATGACTACATGCTTGTATGGGTAAATGTGTGCTTGCATGGGTAGATGACTGCCTGCATCAGTTTTGATAAAGTTAGCAACAATTCTCATTTGGAAATCTATTCTGTTTAAGCTTACTACCTACTTGCATTTGTTGATTCCATTTATGTATTGTTAGATCTATCTCATAAGTTGATGTAAAAAAAGACCTTATTTAAATACGGTTTTGAGTAAAACATCTTAAAAAACTATATTGTCATGACGGATCGCTTTAGTCCATTGGAGAAATGTTTTTTTTTTTTTTAAATTTCCACACCAATGCATGTAGGTAGATATGCTTCTTCAATGATCACTAGATGCCCATTCCATGCCTACATTGTAATCTGGTGCCTTCAAAAGATATTGTCCCTTTTACAGCACTCTGTAGCTCTCTCTCCAAGCACACCCAATATTGATGACTCAGATGGCGTATACCCAGTCTTGTCCCATGGCAGCCTGGAAGTCTCACTGAGTCATCCAAACAAAATACAATCCTCTTTCAAGGACAATTGTTATCCTAAAAAGAAAGTTTCTTTAAGGTATACATAAAATACTTTTTTTGGGCTTTCACATTCCCCATACAGATATCTGAGCACATCCATCGTGGAACAAATAACGGTTGAAACTGAACGAAAATGCGCATCTTGTCATCGTTTATGACGGTTCACGAATATGCCAGTTTCCAAAACCACGCGTCCGTGAAGCACCGGCCATGCATGCGCAAAACTTCAGTAGCTAGCGGTGATGTGCAACTGAGACGTCCAGCTATTTTTATGGGGAGAGTGGGAGGTTAAAATTCATTTTATATGTTATTTAATGTATCTGTTTATTTAGCAATTCTTGTTATTATCAGTGCTTAAAGGACAAAAAAAACATGTCCAGCTTCAGGAGTAAACCCGACATGTATCTTAATAGACACATGTGGGTTGGTGTGTCTCACATCTGAAACACAGCAGTTCCAGTCCCACAGCAAATCAGAGGGATTTTCCCACTCCGTCTGCAGAATGCGGGGGTCTGTCGCTGCTAGCGCATAGAGAGCCAGTCGCCGACTGGAATCCTGGCAGCTGTCGGTCAGAGTATAAACTGGCATGTACTATCAGTTTATCCTCACACTAGGGACAATAACCTTTCACTTATGCTTCTACTTTAGAAGCACAAGTGAAAAGTAATGTTTAGTGTAACTTTAAGTTATTTAAAGAAACATTTTTATTTCAGGACTACTGTTTTCCTTTAATGATGCTTCCCCTAATATTGTGTTAGCAGAATTTCATGCAAATACATGAAATAAAATAAATATATGCTTTAAACGCATCTGCGTTTTTGCAATGGGAAATGTGTAATTTCAAGCCACAAAGTTATGTCATAAGCAGGAGACACTGCATAAATTATTTTTTTATGCATTTGCCTGGAATGCAATGTAGAGTTCTACAGTAACAGTATAAGCAGGGTTCAGGCTGACACAGTGCTTTTAATAGTAGAGGCCTACAAATATAAAAAATGACTTACATCAGCTCCAAATACATACTTTGCTAGTATTTTCAATTCTTAATACATCTGGTGATTATCCTAGGGGGCTGATAACTGAGCCTATCCCCACTGAGTTAATATCTCTATTGAAGATTGGAACTGGAGTGGAAACAGTGCATTATGAATGGGTCAACTGTTGTAATTAGCTGTGCCTCCATTAACCTTTAGGAAGCCTTTGTGTTGCTTTGAGAGCACAGGAATCTGATGAAGCTTGAGAAAAGAAAAAATATTTGAAATGCTGATATTGGCTTATAACTTAAAAGGTTAGACTTGTGTAATAGACTTCAATAAATGTCACGTTAAAATACCACAATGGACATCTAGATACCTGGATCCACAGAAAGGTGTCATGACATGAACAAGTGCACAATGATGATTCAAAAGTAAAAGATGCTTGATTGATATCTAAACTGTACTTGAATTCAGCATCAATTCTGGACAAATATTTAGTTTAGCTTTCTGAGGAGTAGTGGTGCAAGTTTCCAATATTAAACTTAGTAGTAGTAGATAGATAGATCATATAGTAGTAGTAGATAGATAGTAGTAGTAGATAGCTCACATAGTTGCCAACTGTCCCGGATCCGCCGGGACAGATCCCGGCAACTATGTAAATGTCCAGCGTATATTGCGATCGCGGGACAGTCCCGGGAAACTGGGCTGTCTTGCGATCGCAGCAGGTCACGTGACGTCACTGCGACTGTACGCGCGGCTGTGTGAGCTATGCTCACAGCAGCAACTTTTATTTTTTAAACCTTTTGCCGGATATGACAGCTGGTCATATCCAGCTAATGTACTTCCCTCCTCCTAGCAGGAGGGAAGCTTGCAGCACGGAGGACGCGACGGGGACACGGAGGTGAGTACTGGGGAAGCCGGAGTGGAGTGACGGCAAAATACCACTGAGAAATGAATGTGGGGAAAAAAAACACTGGCAAATGAATGTGGGGGAAAAAAACCACTGGCAAATGGATGTGGGCAAAAAAAAAAACACTGGCAAATGAATGTGGGGAAAAAAACCCCACTGGCAAATTAATGTGGGCAAAAAAAACACTGGCAAATGATTGTGGGGGAAAAAAAAACTGGCAAATGAATGTGGGGGAAAAAACACTGGCAAATGAATGTGGGCAAAAAAAACTAGCAAATGAATGTGGAGAAAAAACATTGGCAAATGAATGTGGGCAAAAAAACATTGGCAAATTAATGTGGGCAAATAAACACTATCAAATGAATGTGGGCAAATAAACACTATCAAATGAATGTGGGCAAAAAAACACTGGCAAATGAATGTGGGCAAAAAAACACCTAGCAAATGAATGTGGGCAAAAAAACACTGGCAAATGAATGTGGGCAAAAAAACACTAGCAAATGAATGTGGGCAAAAAAAACACTGGCAAATGAATGTGGGCAAAATAAAACTGACAAATGAATGGGCAATATAAAACTTATTACAAATGAATGTGGCCAAAATAATGTAATTAATAAGTAATGATGGTCTGTGCCTTTGTAAGAGGCACAGACAAACCTGGAACGGAAATGCCCCCTTTCCCTGCAATGAGATATAGCAGCAGGGAGGGGGGACATTTTGATCTAAATTTTATTTATTTTTTAAGATTAAAAAACAAAACAAAAACTGCTCACTTGTATGTGTGTATGTATGAGTGTATGTGACAAACTGTATGTGTGTGTGTGACAGACTGTATGTGTGTATGTATGTATGTATGAGTGTATGTGACAGACTACGGATGTATGAGTGTATGTGACAGACTATGGATGTATGAGTGTGTGACTGACTGACTGTGTGTGTGTGTGTGTCTATGTGACTGACTGTATGAGTGTGTGTGTCTGTGACAGACTGTATGTATGTATGTATGTATGTATGTATAAGTGTATGTAAAAGACTATGTATGAGTGTGTGTATCTATGTGACAGACTGTATGGGTGTATGTGTGTATGTATAAGTGTATGTGACCGACTATGTATGAGTGTAGGTGTCTATGTCACAGACTGTATGTATGAGTGTGTGTCTGACAGACTGTATGTATGTATGAGTGTGTGTCTGACAGACTGTATGTGTCTATGTGACTGACTGTATGTGACGTATATGTGCTTGTATATGACTGCATATGATTGTGTGTATGTGCTGTTGTCTGGCTCCTAGATTTTTTTGCTGGCTCCTAAAACTCAGTTAAGTTTGTCAAGCCCTGGTATAAATGTAACTAGTTATATACATATATTTGGGGTCCACCTCAAGCTTTTGAAAAGGCTGGAAATATTTAATATTTTACAGTTTCTTTTGTGGTCAGAAACTTAATATTTGTTTGCTGAGAGGGTGGTGGGTGCATGGAATAGTCTTCCAGTAGAAGTAGTGGAGGTTAATACAGTGAAGGAGTTTAAGCATGCATGGGATAGGTATAAAACTATCCTAGCTATAAGATAAGGCCAGGGAATAATGAAAATATTACTTTACTAAGAGGGTAGTGGATGCATGGAACAGTCTTCCTGTAGAAGTGGTAGAGGTTAATACAGTGAAGGAGTATAAGCATAAGGCTATTCCAGATATCAGATGAGGCCAGGGATTAATGGAAGTATTATTTTCTGAGAGGGTAGTGGGTGCATGGAATAACCTTCCAGCAGAAGTGGTAGAGTTAAACACAGTGAAGGACTTTAAGCATGCATGGGATAAGAATAAGGCTATCCTAGATATAAGATAAGGAAAGGGACTAAAGAAAGTATTACTTTACTGAGAGGGTAGTGGATGCATGGAATAGTCTTCCAGTAGAAATGGTAGAGGTTAACACAGTGAAGGAGTTTAAGCATGCGTGGGATAGGTATAAGGCTATCCTAGATATAAGATTAGGCCAGGGACTAATGAAAGTATTAATTTACTGATAGGGTAGTCAGTGGCGGCTCTAGACTTTGTGAGGCCTTAGGCGAAAGTCGAACATGAGGCCCTCACGGACACACATTATTAAATAAAATATATGCAAGTGATAATAAAAATGAACTGTAGAAATAGCATATTTCAAGATCAGACTCAAATCCCAGCTTCTAGAAATGAACAGCTCCTAGAATTTTATTTGTCTCATAATTATTCTACAAACATCTATAAACATTTGGTATAGATAAAATTGTGTGCGGCTGACTAACTCACATTGTTATTGCTGTGTCCTAAATGTGAACACTAACACATATCACACAGTCATTCATAGACACACTCAGTGAGCACACACTGACTCACAGACACACTCAGTCAGCACACAATCACACTCAGCCAGCACACACTCACAGATACACTCAGCCAGCACACACTGACTCACAGACACACTCAGAAAGCACACAATCACACACTAAGAGAAACACTCAGCCAGAAGGAAAGGTGCTCAATGTTGAAAGTGGTCTCACAGACCACGTTGTGCTAGAAGATTGGCACTTTGTTCTTCCTCACAGCACCGGATGCACTGTGATTTAGCCATTCAAAATGCCAGAATTTTGACACTCAATATGCCAGGATTTAGCCCCTTAATATGCCAGGATTTAGCCCCTTAATATGTCAGGATTTACCCCCTCAATATGCCAGGATTTAGTCCCTCAATATGCCAGGATTAAGCCATTCAATATGCCAGGATTTTGCCCCTCAATATGCCAGGATTGTGCCACTCAATCTGCCAGGATTTTGCCCCTCAATATGCCAGGATTTTTCCACTCTATGCCAGGATTGTGCCCCACAATTTGCCAGGATTTTGCCACTCTATGCCAGGATTTTGCCCCTCAATATGCAAGAATTTTGCCCCATAATATGCCAGGATTTTGCCACTCTGTGCCAGGATTTTGCCCCTCATTATGCCACAATTTTGCCCCTCATTATGCCACAATTTTGCCCCTCACAATGCCAGAATTTTGCCTCTCAATATGCCAGGATTTTGCCACTGTATGCCAGGATATTGCCCCTCATAATGCCACTATTTTGCCCCTCACAATGCCAGGATTTAGCCTCTCACTAAGCCAGGATTTTGCCACTGTATGCCAGGATATTGCCCCTCATGATGCCACTATTTTGCCCCTCACAATGCCAGGATTTAGCCTCTCACTATGCCAGGATTTTGCCACTCTGTGCCAGGATTTTGCCCCTCATTATGCCAGAATTTTGCCTCTCAATATGCCAGGATTTTGCCACTGTATGCCAGGATATTGCCTCTCACTATGCCAGGATTTTGCCCCTCACCTCATTATGCCAGGATTTTGCCCCACACTGTGACAATATTTAGCCCCTCATTATGCCAGTCTTTGCTCGTTTGTACCACCCTCCTCCCCCCTTCCCTAGTACTTACCTACATGCTGCTCTCCGGTGTTTCCTCCGTGCATCTTCCCTCCTGCACGGAGGAAGGAAGTTCCGGTCGCGTTTTTTTTTTTATTTTAAACTTTATTGAAGCTGTCCGTGCAGGAGGGAAGATGCACGGAGGAAACACCGGAGAGCAGCATGTAGGAAACGTCCCAGGTTAGTGTAACAGGGAGCTTAACGGCAGTGTTAAGCTCCCTGATACATCAAAGGTAATAAGGTGAGTTAGGCAGCCGCGAGGCCCCCGTGAGTGCGAGGCCTTAGGCGGCTGCCTAACTCGCCTAATTAGAGAGCCGCCTCTGAGGGTAGTGGATACATGGAATGGCCTTCCAGCAGAAGTGGTAGGTTCATACGAATGTATGTTTTATGGTGTACACACAGCTCTCTCACTGAAGCACATCTGCACCAGGTCTTACTATATTTCATGTAAAGGTGATAATATCCATATGCCTGATGTAGATGTTGTTCTGTGACTGTATCTGTTGTATACCAAGGATGTATGGTAATGTTGGTGGGTACTTGGTGATATGATCTACACTGTGACTAGTAGGTGGAGTTACATTATGCTAATTATGTGGAGTGGGCGGAGCTTTGGACAGTAGGTGTGGTCAATCATAAAGTAAGTAATTGGAAGCTGAGTTGCAAAGTGTCCCTGGAATTTTTTTTCCAAATGTTGGCAACTATGAGATCATCATTTATATAGTTCACCAGTCGTACACAAAATCAAAACACATGATCTGGGTTGGTATAATAAGAAAGTTAGCACTGTTTATGTAATAGACTCCAGAATATTTCTCTCAGTTTTGTGCCTTTCACAGCAATATCAGAGCATATTTATTGTGTACGTAAATGGTTAGTGTGTATTCTTGTATAGGACTTACCACTTGCCTTTGCCTCTGTGTAGGAGGGGCTCTCCTCAAAGGTAAACATGGGTGGGACACAAGCAGAGGTGGTGACACTTTGTCCCAGGTATGACGGGTAGTAGGAATGCATCCTGTATTGAGAGCTTGCGCTGTGTCCTGGCAAACGATTCTCAGTGCCCTTCATCTGCCCACAGACAAAAAGTGTGTTAAGGAACATTCACCCCCTTTGCGAAAAATGACACTAAAACTTTAAAAAAAAAGTAAAGTCAAGGCTTTACAAATCCCTGGAGCCATAACTCCTAAAATCCCTACTTCTGGCTCCTTTTGACGGTTTTACATAGATCTCTATGGAACTATCATTACACAGGCTCCTAAATATAGCCAGGCAAAATATTAAAATTATTTTTTCAAACCTGGGGCTAGAGTATGAGTTATGACATCATACAGCAAGCATTCAGCAAAAGCTCCATTCCTATTCACCTTCTCTCAGTGCTTTGATCCATTATCAGAAACATTACTGTGTTTTGCTTAGCTGGCCTGATTATTTGGTGGTAATGCAGACTTTGGGTTTCTAATTGTTGAACGGTAGTAGCAGATGTTAATTGAGTGCTGATTTGAGGTCAAAGCATGGCTCCTCGCCTGTAAGGACAGGATACTCTATCACCCCAAAACCATAACATTTAATACATTTTTAAACAAAAAGCATTCGTGAATCAAAACCGGACACTGTGTAATAGCATTTTGTTTTCCAGAAAACAAAATTGCAGGTTTTATTGTAATGAGCCAATGCAAATCTACAAAATAAAAAAGAACTCACCAACAAAATGGCTGTATTTTAAGGTGATATCACTAAACGTTACTTCACACTAATACCAATACCCACATTACAAATTACAAATGGTGGTCTGATGCCAGCTCACTTTAGCATAATTCAGTGCAATGTGTGCTGCACAAATTTTAAAGGGGCACTTCCACCTACAGTACCCCCCCCAAAAAATGTTTAGCTAAATACTGCATTATGTATGTTTAAAGAAAAGGGAATTTTACTCAATTATTCCTACTTCCTAAAAAATGCAAATAAAGTGTAATAGACACAATAGTAACAGTCCTCCCCAGTATCACAAAGTATCTCCCCAAACTTTCCTTATTAGAGCTAACTGAATTAATTTTGTAAAACTATAAGAGAACTACAAATGTTTTTTAATGTAAAAATGTATTTAACCATGTTAGACACATATATAGCCTAAAGAAAATAAGCTGGTGGACACACAGTTAAATATAAATCAAAATCAAGGAGCTTGCAACTTTTACAATGTCCAGCGACCTAGGCAAATCCTTTACTTTCCTTTGCAATTTCCGCACACAAGTGTATGTTGCCAACTTTTACCATACAAAATAAGCATTCTAGCAGTATTTTGTAATCCTGGAGCACGTCCTGCGGTACTAAAGCCAGGACAGGCGAGACATTGGCTTGAATCATTGCAAATGCTGGCATGGCTCTCAGAGGAAACATCTATATCTGTCTGTCTTGATAGACATACTTAATTAACCTCTGCTATTCTGTTCCAAGCTACTGTTTTAGACAAAGGCACTGACCCATAAACAATATGTTGCCATCAGAATCTCAAACTACCGTGACACCAAAGAGATATAGCCCTATCAGCAGTATTGTTAAAAAAAACCCTCTTCTATTACCCTTCTCCTTGGAGAAATATAAGGTCTATTCATGTCACACATGAGCTGTCAGAAACATTACGATACTTTTAGAATAAATCTGCAGTGTTGAGAGCAGTATAACACATATTCTATCACTCCATCTGGGTAGCCTGCTTATTTTGCATTCCTTATGTTTCATAGTAAAAGGAATAATATTGTATGTTTCTATAACTCGTCACATACATATATAAATATGATATTAACTAGAGCTGTCCAGAAGTGAACATATAAAATAAAGAATATTTCAGTACAGATTGACACCTTTGTTAGAGAAGTATTATATTTAAATTTCATTTTGGAATTCAGAATCCAGCATGTACATATTTTATACACAGTCACTTAGCACAGGGCTTGATAAATATCTGAACACATTAGGCACCAAACACACAAATTTGAGGCCAGCTCAAGTTATTTTGGGAGCCGGGGGAATGGTACTTCCATTGGGCTCTATGTAACACAATCAAAAACATTAGGAGCCAGCATTAGGCATATTAAGAGCCCTGGTTTAATGCTTCCCAGGTCTGCTCCAGCCTCGTCCATCGACCATCTTCACTTTGCCGCAGGAACAAAGCACTGATCCCAGCGGCAAAGGGTGCTATGAGGGGATGACAATATAATTTCCTGGTTGCCAACCGGGCTTTATTGATTCCTGTTTTAACATATTGGGGTTGATTCAATGCCGAGCCTTAATGTACAATTCAGTGGCAACAGGGACCGCGGAAATTCATTGTGTTAAAGCATTTAGCAAAAATGCTGTTATTCCTTATAACCCCGTTAATATTATGCTAGGGGACTGGGGGTGTAATGTTACCTGCAGTCCCCTAGCGTGTTTTGCCTCAGGAACCAATGAGAATAATTTAATTAAAATTAATGACATTTCCTGTCTCTCTAGTGATGTCATCAGACAATGTGTTGCCCTGTTAAGAGATCCTAGTGTGTACAAGAGCAAGGTCACTTAAGAGTCCAAACAATATATTCAATTCGAGGAGCACATAGCTTTACACAACCAGAGACGTACACTCAAAATTAGGGATCGACCGATATTGATTTTTTAGAGCCGATACCGATACCGATAACCTGTGAACTTTCAGGCCGATAGCTTATACCGATATTTCGTGCATTTTAATTTTTTGGGAAAAAAAACAATTTCTACACAAATCTGCTGTTAAATGAACATGTTTATTGTTAACGTTTAGCTTTTTTTTGTAAATCTTTTTCATTGCTAAATAAAAATAAATAATGCAGCAAAACAATGGTGATATGGTCAAATACAACAAATTGGACCACTTTTTTTTTTTTTTTAAATAAATATCAGTCAAAAGGTAACAAGAACAACAATGTTCAATTGCACATAGTCCATACTTAGATTAAATCTTAGTAAAATGAGCAGCAATGACATAGGCAATTATATCAAAGGGACACTACAGTAAATATAAGCAAGGCATCAAAACAGCTTAATTAACCCCTTAGTGACAAGACATTTTCACCTTGACTTTCCCTTGGTGACAATGGCTGTTTTGACATTTCTAGGGTGTTTGTGTTTAGCTGTAATTATTTGCTTTCTCACATACAGTACCCACACAAATTATATGTTGTTTTTATCGTCATAAGAAGGGCTTTCATTAGATACCATTATGTTCATCATATCTTATAATTTATTACAAAAAAAATCATAAAATATGATGAAAAATTTAAAAAAACCCACTTTTTCTAACTTTGACCTAAAATATAATTTACACAAATAAAATCATTAAAAAAGACCCCGGCTAAATAGTTTCTAAATGTTGTCCCGAGTTCAAAAATATGCATGTTTCCATATTTTTCGGTATTTTTTTGCGAGTTATGGGGCAAAAACCAAAAATAGTGTTTTTTGGTTTTTTCCTATATTGATCTTTTGAACCCAACCCGAACCCAAAATTTAACCCTAACACTAAATTTAACCCCAACTCTAATCCTTATTATATCCCTTAATATTTTTTAACTTTAATTTAATTTTAACCCTATCCCTTATGCTAAAAAATATTTAATTTTAACCCTATAGGCTAATATAGCTAAATAACCTATTTTTATTTAATTAAATATGTATTTTAATTATTTTCCATTGCAATGCTACTAAACCACCACTAGGGGTAGTCAAGTAGCATATTCAGAGCGACGGAAGTGAAGTTACTTTCACTTCCGAAGCTCAGACCGGCAGAGGACTTAGCCATATTGACGGAGCAGCATGCTCCGTCAATATGGCTCCCCACGATCGCTCCGTGGAGCGATCGTGGGGGTCCCAAAATAGAAATATCGGTGCTGGCTATTGCCTCGATGTCGAGGCAATAGACCAGCACTGTTAAAGCGGTTTTCGCGATCGTTGATCGCGAAAACTGCTTCATTCAAATATTATCGGCATTATCGGTAAAGTTAGATGCCGATACCGATAATTTAGGAAACTGTGAATATCGGCCGATAATATCGGTTAATCCGATAATCGGTCGATCCCTACTCAAAATAAATAAAATAAGAGTTTACTACAAATCTAGAGTACACTAATACCAAATGTGTGTGGTTTTCCACATCTATGATAGAAACACAGTACAAATTTTGACAACTTCAAGTCTACTAGTACAAGACATTGCTTCCAAGTCAAAGATGCTCATTAGCATAATAGCAGCCCATAGGAAGCATGTGAAATATGCTAAAACACGCCTAATCAACAGACAGTTCTCCAGCTATTGTGGAACTACAACTCCCATGACCCCCAAAACGCATGAAAATGCAGTCATGGGCTAAATTATTGTTAAATAATTAATTATAAGTAAGATAATTACAAACTGATTACAACCGAGCCAGTAAATAAATATTGTTTTTTTCATTATTTATGTGTATAATATTTGAGCCAGTAACAAGCTTGGTACACCAGCATTCTCTATTGTCCAGTGCTTGAATATGGTCCATGATTCTTCATGGACCAAAAAAAAAAAAGGAGAAAAAAATAAAACAGGTCACGATCAGCTGACCAAACGTAAAGAAGACATGTCTAAACCAAAGTCAAACTCCTGCAGAATCAGTTATTTTACAATTTAGCTGTCCTAAAAGATTTGTAACTTTCTTCAGGGCTGAGAGCGGCTATTGTCCTCCCTCAGTTATTATGAGATTCTATGTTGTTCAAGAAAACTCCTTTCTAGACAAATGTATTACCTTTACGAATCCTTAGTGTTCAACTTGCAGAGACCACTCATACATTTCAACACCTAAAATCCATACAAAAGGTCAGGCTGATAACCAAGAATGTCATGCAAATTCAACATTTGTGGCTCTCAAACGCACTGAGCTAAAAATCATTTCATCAAATCCCGAAGACAGGCAGCATTATATTTCTGGCCATGGATTTGGAATAAACATTATCACAAATGGTTTGCCTTATAAATCCTTTGCAATGAAGTGTTTTGGGCAAGCGACTGCAATAAATCATTTCAGGATTATCAATCTCATTTTAGTGACTATACATAAGATATTAGTCTTTTTGACATTAAGGAGCAGTAACTTCATCCTTTTTTTCCACACAAGCGGCTACAGGTAGACAGTACAACATGAAATGCATGCACTGAATCAGCCAGGAGCATTGTTAGAAATTTCCAGCAAGTCTCAAGCAGATCGTAACTGTTACTAACAGAGTGGCCATGCAGCAACATAAATGGCACTGGTACTAATGATTTTGTTATGATCTCCAGATAATAGCTGTCGCCGGTAATGCTACTCCTTTACCGGTATAAGCCATCCTAACAAACAGAGGAAGGGAGCCTATTCTTAAGTCTTCCAGTGTTTCATATACCAGGCCAAATTTATATACCAAAGACACATAATACCAATCCTGTAATATTAAAGAAAAATAACAGTCTTTTTGGGCAATAACATTGGAAATTGACCAAAGAAGGACACTATATGGTACCAAAAGCTTACATTCAGTCGCCTACTGCCCTACCACTAAAAATGATGCTGTGGGTACGTGTCTACTGGTATTAATGGGACTCTACATGCTCAGCGAGTTTACTCGTTATGACAATAAAATATTACTATACATTTTCCAGGCCAAACGTATTGATAAAATTATAGCCGCAACAATATACTGATCATTAATATCACGTAAATAGTCATGGAAAAATGAAGTCATAAAATTGGATAAATGATCTAGCAAGTTTGCAAATCGAACATTTACAGGATTTTGTGTTGGACAATAAAATGGACTTTAAGAGACCTTGCCATGTAAACTGGTGTCTTTCTATGGTCACTTTGCCTATCCCTCCTCTAGGGTGTATTCACTATACAGTGAACTGTGGTGAACTGGCAGCCTAACATTCAGGTCAATATAGCTGAAAAAACTTGCTTATCATTCCTACTCAGCTATTTTGCCTTTCAGTTAAGCACATAACCAAAAATGTTTCATTTGGTCCAGTTAACTTGTTACATCATTTATCTTCTAGATTCCATTATGATGTTTGATGTCACGTGTAATGAACTGCAGGTAAAAAGTAGGAATGATTGGGTTCAAGCGACATTACAGTTATATTAACAGTGGTATCAGGAGTGTACAATGAAGGCAAGGGATGCTGAAACGGGATTCCTAAGCAGACTGTCTGAGTAATGTTTTTGCCAAACAAGCATTCAGTATATAATGCTTTCACAATGCTTACTGCACTTTATTATTACCTGCCACTGGTTTCCTGACTGGCTTTGGACATAGGCAGTTGGAATGCTCCTAATAGTATTTTTCATTGGTGATCCACTTATTGGACCTAAGTCGCTGCCACTTGTTGGTTCAGCAGCCATAGCCATTTGATAGGGCGAATAATTGTACAAGTTGTTGTAGTATGGGTAGAGTGATGGCTGGTAGAAATTGCTGTAATAAGTGGAGTCCACAACCAAGTCAGGTGTGCTCTCCAGATGCCCTCTGCTGGTAATAGAAGGAATATCCTGTACAAGCATTCTGCTTTCTGCAAGAGAAAAAAGAAAACAGCCATCATAATGCATGTCATTTCAAAAGTAAAGAGAAAACAAGATCAACTAGTGTAAATTACTTTGCCTTGCAATTTCTACCTTTGCATGTGTCAAGTCATCATTTTACTTGGGGTCTATTTACTAAACAATGGCAACCACTGTGCATTAACAGCTGTATTGAAACAATTCTCCAATATCCCTAGCTTCCCAATTTGCAGTAACATTTTAGTGAACAGTCCCCATTATCTATGCTATTATACTTTATCATTTGGTGTAAACATGCCCAATAGGTCTCTTTAAGTTCTTTTTACAACAATGTTGTTTTTAAATTAATGATGACCATATAATTAGGAGCAATTTCAATTCACTTTTAGTTTTACATTTTTGACATAATGGGGTTATGTTAATTTAATGTCATTGAATCCTATAAACTGCAATAGGAAAATTTGAGTTAAAAACCCATTATTTGTGAAGTTTTGCGTCGTTGATGTTCCAGTGTAGAAGTACATCAAGTACACAGAGCATATAACCTGATAATCATATTAATGGAATGGAATAGGAACTTATAACTGGTGCTGAAAACAGAAAGAGGCCTGAACAACAATAGCATATTAAGGGCTATTTAATAAAACTGAACTGAAAAGTAAACTGCAATAATTAGCGTTGTGCCAAATATAACTGCTGTTTTTTTGCAGTTCAGTTTTAGTGAATCCCGTCTTTTTTTTATTCTTTATTGAGAAATGTAGATTTGAAAGTCCGACTAACAGCAGGAGAAAATGAAAATCATTATTTTGTTTCACCTGTGCTCAAGCATGTATATCACTAGTCACAGAAGCCACGTGGAACGCACAGCGGGCTTTTTCAGTTTGGGAGGCCACCTTGTTAGAACTACATCATATTTTGGAGAATTTTTTCATAATCTACTAGTGATTGGGTAATTATTAAAGCCCTCACCGTGCTTCCCTGAAGCGGCTGATGATCAGTAGTTAGTAGCGTTTTCTATGAAATATTTAGACATTTTTATAATTTACTGTATTTGGGCTTACAACTGATCTTCTACTGTTTTCCCAATATGATTATTTGTATCATTAAGGAGGCATTTTAATACATACTCACTATACAGGTATTGACTCCTCACGCCTCCTACTAATAACTTTATACAATGGGTTAAAAAGTTTTAATGTGTTTTTGCACATATGTGTTTTGAGCTGTTTTTCTTAAAGTATATCTAATTAAGAATGACATTCCCAGCATGGGTAATTTCTCTTTTGTCAAAATCAAAATATTGTACCAGACTATAAACAATTCTCCACTTTAGACTTTACATAAACATAAGTCATCTGTATCCCCTCCATTTGCTCGTCTTGTAAAAATGCAATTTTAAAATGTACACAATAAGAATTTGACCTTGGTCTTCCAAAGGTCCTCTAGGAAGTGATCGTACATGCTCATTTAACTTTAGAAACATGCTGAAACAAATGCAGGGACAAATGAGTAATCTCCTTTTGTTGTTTTGATAGCATCAATACATCTTGCGAGGGAAAGAAGGGTAAGCTCTAACTATCAGTTGTTGCTAGTACTCTGATCTACTACTTCTCCAGTTATCTGAAATACAGATTCTTGGGTATCTCCAACTCAAAAGATTTTGGATACAGTGAATAGAAAAATCCATGAACTGCCCTGTGCTTGAAGCGTCATTAATTTTTAGTATAAATATACACCGAGAAGAGTTTAAATATATATGGAAACCATGTATGACCAGCCATTTACCAAAGACCTGCCTTTTAGTTGCACATAAACATATAATAAGTAAATACCTGGAAATCTAATTTGCTCGTGTAGTGCTCTAGACCAATAAAACTAGCTAACTAGACTGTATTTGCAAATGTATTTTCCTGATATCAGTAGTAGATAAATCACTGCTTTATGGGGATTTATCAAACTCATTTTGGTACGAAGAAAGCACACAAAAATTCTACGAAAAGTTTTCTCTTATTTAGGAGATTCCAATCATTTATAGTCATCTTGGCACTCAAATAGTGCAGCATTGTTGTCTTACAACATTTCAAAGGCGCAAAAGCAAATATTGTCAGAATTTGGCAAATATAGTCAGTATTTGGCAAAAATTAGGATGTTTTCAATGAATTGAATTGTTGCATTCTTGAGTGTTATATTTTAAATATCATCTAACTGTATTTCTGTACAGTCCAGTGTTAGCATCACATCTTTGAAAAAGCTTGGACACCCCTGAAATGGCTTGCTTGTTAAGTGCCCTATGCCACTGACAAAATACAGTTACTTTCAACAATGTTACATGCACAGTAGGCTAACTTGCTCCCACTATTTACAGAGAAAGAGATTGAGAAAGTACAACACTTTCGTTCTGGTGTCCAAAGTGCAACAAAACAAAGTGGTAGCCTCTTTTATCTTGGTATAACGTGCTGGAACTTACCTAGAAATCATCGGCTGTTTGGTGCTCCTTCCTATACCACAGTTTCTCACTATCCACATGCTCCCTTCTCTTACTACAAAATTCAAGGATATGGAGTAGCCGGATTTATGAAATTCAGCTAACTTGCCAAAATCGGGCTATAATAGGTAGACCCGAATATAATTATTTACATGTTATGTTAAGTTTATTTCATCATAACATTAATTAGAAAAATAAGCCAGTTTTCCTGACATAAAAAGCCATCAATCAAAACTGTATTTTTATTAAAGATATCATTATAAAATGTCAGTGCTGACTGTTTCAAACTTCAGTGTAATACTAAGATGTGAATTAGTAAAGGTCGAGGGATTGATAGACTGAGCACTATGTGAGTTTCTTTCTTGACTAAGTATCTGCATAGAAAGCTACTTTATTACTGATGAAAAGCAGTTTGCAAAGAATATTAAGAAACAACTGTTTTAAAAGGGGATACAGTTAATGCGGCAGTTAAATTTTAGGCAGACAATGCAAGAAAACTCTGAAAACAAACAGCAGCACCATACAGGGTCTCTTCACTGAAAGGTGAGATTTAATCTCGCTGACTTAACTAAACATGTTGCGGCATTAAACCTGATTAGGAGAGTTCATTTTGCCCTGCATTTTGCATTTAAATATTGAATAAATGTTCATCTTACCTTAACTCAGGGCTCGACAAACCCCGGGCTCCAAGTTGCCATGGCGCCCGGGTATAGTTATCCTCATTGCCCTCATCGCTGGGATAAAAAAAAATTCTTATTTTAAATAGCGGTGCACGAGGGAGCAGAGGGTGTGCACCGGCTGCACAGACTTCCTGCTCCGCCCCCTCGTGCACCGTGCTATGGTGCACCGGGTGCTCAGGAGGGTCAGAAGTAAAGACAGTCTGTGCCTGTGTTGGAGGCACAGACCAAACTGGAAATGCAATGTGATACAGCAGCAGGGAGTGGGGACATATTTTTGTTTGGTTTTTATCTTAAAACCTGCTGACTTGTGTGAGTATGTATGCATGCATGTGACTGACTCTGTATGTGTGTATGTGACAGACTGACTGTGATTACGTGTGATTTAGTGTGTGTGCCTTTGTCTGGCTCCTAGATTTTTCTGCTGGCTCCTAAAACTTAGTTAAGTTTGTTAAGCCCTGCCTTAACTCACCTGCACCTCAGTTTATGAATAGCTCTCATAGGTGGCTTTTCACTATAAGGAGAATTTCAGGTGAGTTGAGATGAACATATCATTGCATTGTTGATATCAGATATGTCTTTTGTTTTTGTTATTTGAGTTTATTTTATGAAATATTTTACTAAACAAGTGTGACTGGGCCTTGCCATTTTGTGAAATAGTGCTTTTGGGTGCCACCCCCAAGTGACTTAATAGCACTAGTTTCTCACTTTGGGGCTGGGGACACAGAATGCAGTCTATAAGTCATAATTCGGATCATTGCATTGAATGGGAGGGTAATATAACTATTACATCACAAGGGGCAGAGTTATGATAATGTTTGATCAGATCACTCTCCTCACTTTGTGTTGGAAGACAGGTAAAAAAAAAGGTTGTACACAGCCAGCTAGTACTTCCCACTATTATACACAGGAGCCAATAAGAGTGCAGGCGTGTATCTTATGACATCATCATGCAGGCTTTGGCCACAGTTGCAAAGTGAGACTTGCTTGAAGATTCTGGAGACTGTTGCATCATGGCAGCCTCTGAGAGTAGCTGCAGGCATGTAGCGTTGCGTCAGGACCATGCTTTTCAGGACGTATATATACGTCCAAATGCGTTAAGGGGTTAAAGAAAACACTGAATTAAAGGCATCTGTGCTTTTAACACAGATACAAATCCTTTAAGTAAGCTATTTTCAGGCAAAATTATTCTTACATTTTCATAATTGCAGCCACCAATAGGAAAGTGTGGCATGATATGCCAAGTTTGATCACAACCCCTCCCAATTTGTTGCAGAGATTTGCCCACAAACTGCAAAATGGCTTCAAGCACTTCCTCCAAGCAAGGGGAGTGATGTCACTTTATATCCTGGCAACCAAACAGCTCAGTACAGATACAGCTTGTGTAAAAGGGCCAGATTTAAAATCAGTTTTTTGACTTGCTGAAGATTTTGGAGGTTACTTACTGCTTGATCGACTGAATATTTCCCTTCACTATTGATTTGGCTATTAGGGATCAGTAGGAGGGCTGTGTTTCCCTACTTTACATGAGATGCTGTTATTTATTAGTCCATCGTGCATGGCCTGTTTTGTCAGTTCTATTTTTCTGGGATTTTGCCATGTGGACTAAATAGAACTTTCATGAATGGGGAACCCAGTTCCTCAAAGTTTCATGAACTGGAAGTGACCCACCCACAATTTATGCATTACCACATTAACATTTTTTTTAAATGTTATTTTTAATGTGCTGGCTGTGTGCAAAGTGGCATTTGTACCTTGTGCTGCCACCTTGAAGTATTAAAAGGTTTGAAAAGCTATTAATTTACTCATACCACAGGGTACACCTGTAATGCTGCCCAGACCTACACCTTCTGTCCAGTATAGTGCATTCCATGGGCGATACCGTTTTGCTTCCTTTATCCATCCCCAAATAAATCAAATGATGCTTGAAGCAAAGTGAAGTCTCTGCAGGGTGCACTTGAGCAAATCACTGTTTCCTTAACAGCACATAGGAGTGGAAAACCAACATCCTAACTGCACCCTAGATGTATCCTCCCAGAAACATGGCTGCTCACATGCTGATTTATGCATAAAAAAATATAATATAATATTTCTAAAATCATCATACTCTTGGTAATAGCAAATACATACAAAAATGTAATAAAATTCCATGATATTAAAATGCTACATTTTGTTTTTTTCTGTAGAACAAAAATGTATCCAGCAGTTTATAAATGTACCTTACTTGATAAACAATAACCAAAATAACTCCTGCCACCAATGTAAACACACTGAGGACCGATTCAATTTTGAATCACAAGTCAAAGCACTGATAAACAAATATTTATTTGTTATATATCAAAGGAAATTTCAACCTGTTTAAAATGGTTTTAGAATAGTATTACTATGAACTACCATTCAGAAGATATACCATAGTCTTTGTGCAGAAAACAAATACCTTGGTAAAGCTACCATTTAAAGCTAGGAGAAAGCGACGAAAATGTGAATACAAACACAAAGGTTAGGAAAAATTACATGTAACCCGGAGTGAATATAAATGTTAAGGAGAATGTGAATACGTATATAGTTGTGGAGAATGATAGTGAAGTAGAAGGGGAGCAAGTTGCCAGTGAAAAGAAGTAGGTGCATTCACCACTAGAGTACAAAAGAGGGCGCAGAATATGCTTATTACATAAGTTACTTCATTGTTCCATGACATTGCACCAGGACAAAAAGTATGCAACAGGTAAACCCTTTTAATATGGCAAATTTATAAAGGGTACCTCTCATGTCAAAAAAATACATGTTTTTTTCGGGTCTAGGACAATTCTTCGCCGCATCTTCATCACTGACAGTTCAGCGTAGCAGCTATGTATGAGCTGACAGTTCAGAGCTGCTCTTACAAATCTAAAACTAAAAGTAAAATCACCCCCCCTAATAAATGATCCCCCCCCCCAATAGTAACACTAAACACTAAACCCCAATACTAACACTAAAATTAACCCAATACTAAAATTAACCCCCTAAACCCTAATACTAACCCCGACCCCTAATACTAAAATTAAACCCTAATACTAACCCTAATACTAACCCCCGACCCCTAATAGTAAAATTAACCCCCTAAACCCTAATACTAACCCTAATACTAACCACCGACCCCTAATACTAAAATTAACCCCCTAAACCCTAATACTAACCCCCGACCCCGAATAGTAAAATTAACCCCTAACACTAAACACTAAACCCAATTCTAACCCCCTAAACCCTAATTCTAAACAAACTAAAATCGGTAAAATACTTACCTTTAGCGATGAAATGTCCCGCGATGAAATCTCCAGCGACGAGCTGTCTTGTGCTGTAGAGTCGGCGGGGAAGCGGCTGCGCGGAAGCAGCCGCGATGAAGAGTCCCATCCCCGTTTTTTTCCATTCTAAATATTTATGCACCAAATAACAATCCTATGCATTTTATCAAAAATAATCTGAACCAGATCTATGATTATATGCAGGGCTCTTTTGTTGTCTTGGGGGATTTCAACTGTGTCGCAGACCCAGAAGTCGATTGATCAGGACCCACTGTTAAACTAATACTCCCCGTGGAAAGGGACCTCGCTAGGGCTTTACAGACAATGTTAGGAAAATTTGCTCTTTATGACGCATGGAGAACATTAAATCCTTTTCTAATAGACACAGATCATACTCGCGAATTGACATGGTACTTTTGGAACGTAATACAGTTAATGAGTTCACTGCATTAAATCTAAAATAAAATGCATTGTGGGGGGGGGGGGGATGTGGTATCACTTTATAGGAAAGATATGCAAGCAAATGTATAGTAGAGGTTTTTTTCAATTATGTTTCTTGGCTTTACCATTATTATGACAAGGATGTAAAAACCACCTCTAAACTGTTACAGGCATAAGTGAAATATACACACACAAAAACCCACTTGCAACCACCTGCCACAAATTGTGATGTCATCACACCACAATGGTTATTGTGCTGTCTGCAAAGCATTGTGGTATGTCAGAGTAATCCTGATGCGGTGGATGGAGGTGTGCATATCCACCTTGGTGGTGTAAGTAGATAATTGCAGGCAAGCATAACTTTTGTAACTTTTTAAATACAGTCTGGGGCTGATCCTATTGAATCAGTAATACAGTAAAATGGAAGCAAGTAGGTTTTTTCAGCAGACTGAGTAATGGGGTAATACAATGACAGGGCTACAGTTGAGGCCCAGCACATGGACAACTCTCGTCTACGGAAAAGGTTATAAAACGTATATTTCTTGGCAAGCAATCATCTCTTCTCATGGGTAAGCTAAAACTCAGCATTAAGTAGCTAACACTATGTCATTGTTCATATTGTGCTGTGCCCTGCACATCAGGAGAGGAAGGATATCACTAAGCCAGATAGCTCTGTTTCCCTAAAGCTTTCACTCCCTTGCAGGCTGGCATGGCTAGGCTGATATTGGCAGTACTAGCTTTCTGCACATTCCCCTCAAAGGTCATATAGCAGCCTTGGTAGAAAGTCACTCCCTAACCTCATAATCAGAAACATTTGAACAATATGTTTCTCCCACAAGACAATCATGACAGGAATAATTCAGAAGTCCAATCCAAATCTGTCTCCCATGCAGAGTGCAGATAGCATAACTAATGTCATAGAATTTTTATTATTAAAACATAAATGCATTCTTTTCTATTTGAAAAATGGAACAACTGTTTTGAGACTCCAATTGTTTTGGCTTTAATCCTATGTTAGATATTTAAACCAGGACAGAGTCATACTATTTTTCAGACCAAGCATGACAGTGTACCAGCAATGTACATGGTGGAACAAAATACAGTACATAATGTTTGTGAACAAACTTTGCCACAAGATATTTCTCAATAAAGTAACATTGGTATTTTCACTGCGTCACCACTGCCAGTTAGTACAATTTATCTATTTTTACAAATCATTTATTATAGATATTGCTAAATATCAAAAACAACAGAGGCCAGAAAAAGATAATAATGCATGGCACAAACCAAGTTTTTATCTAATGGCTGTGTCTTCATCAGGGGGAGTACTTTATTCATTCATCATTGGGATTTTGTATAAATTGTCCCACCCGTGTGTTGGGAAGTTTAAAAAAAAGGGCAGAATTTGCCTCAATCATTAAAATGAACATCTTACCACGTATCCTTTACATCATCCAAACTCTACCAATAGACATTCCCAGATATTTTTTCTCTGAACTTAGAACCACAATCTCTAGATTTATATGGCTAGGAAGACGCCCACGTCTGGCATCTCAATACCTTACCATACCTAAAACCCTGGGGGATTCTGCCTTTCCAGACATGAAACGTTACTATAACGCAGTCCACCTCTCCCAAATCATAAATTGGACGCGAACAACACATAAACACTGGGTCTCAGTGCCTAGAGGCTAAGACAGGTTCCTTTCCCACTACGGCTACACAATTCAAACTGATTTGCATGACCATGAACATCATTCCCAGACCTGTAAATTTACCATTTACAGGACCCTAACGGATGCCCAGGACACTCCTAAACCACGTCACTTACCGCATGCCAATGGCACAAAATCTTTCTCCTAGTGCTTAATTGCCACCTACGTGCAGGAGAACTCCTATAAAATCCTCACCAGATGGTAATACGTACCAACTACCCTAAAACAAATATATCCTAAGACATCAGATCTTTGTTGGAGGTGCCTATGTACAAAGGGCGACTACCTACACATCTGGTGGTCATGCCCACTGCTTACACCCTTCTGGGAATCTGGGTTCCAAATAATCACAAAACTAGGAGACCCTGACCTACAATTTGAGCCAATGACCATGCTATTGCACCACACACACTATAATTGAGAATTATACAACATTTTGTTTTAAGATTTATCTTTTTATTTGTTACGGTAGTTAACCCTTAGATTGAGCTTATGAATAATACCATGAATGGGTCAGACTGACAGTTTAACAGACTAATAGAGGAGTATATCCTAGTGCTTGGTTTCTATCATGCTTAATCAGTGATACCTTCTCTACAAAAATAATAGAAAATCAACTTACAAAATGGATAAGTTGGGGAAATGTGACGTCTTCTTGGGTTGAAAATTTTGACATCATTCTTAGATTAAAATTTTTTACATCAATCTCTCGTTATACTAAAACCATTGTTTAAAAACTTTGATTGGAGTTTATCAAGACGTCACGAGACCACCCGCATGCAGACACATTCCTGACAAGTCCAAAAACCGCAAAAACTTCTCTGACAGTGCTACTCTATTGCCTCAATGTGGAGGCAATAGGCAGCACTAAAATCTCAGTTCTGGGACACCCACGATCGCTCCACGGAGCGATTGTGGGCGCCATATTGCAGGAGCTCTGATTCTGTTGCTTGACTGCCCCTAGAGGCAGTCACCAACATTGCACTAAACATTTTAAAAAAAAAGACTTAATTAGCTGAAATCTAGGGTTAGGGTTAGAATAGCTGTTAGGGTTACAATTAAATAAGGGGTAGCATAAGAGATAGGGCTACAATTAAATTAAAATTAAACTATTTTAAGTGTTTGCATAAGGGTTAGAGTTGGGGTTAAATTTAGGGTTAGGGTTAAATTTAGGGTTCAGGTTGGGGTTAAAAGGTCACTGTAGAAAAAAACAAAAAACACTATTTTTGCCCTATAACTCACAAAAAACTGCATAAAAACATGGAAACAAGTATATTTATCTTGGACAAAATTTAGAAACTATTTAGACAGGGTCTTTTTTTTTCTTTATTTTTGTTTATTGAGTTTTCAAACTTTTTCACATAGAGTACATAAAAAAAAAATAACAGGGTATTGTTCAAATAACATTATGAATATATATAAGGAAAAAGAAAAAAAAAAAGGGTAAGGGGAGGGAATGTTTAGAGGAGATGAGGTAAGGGGGAGAGGAAAGGGATAAAATATAAAAAAGAAAAGAAAATTATATAGGGGGGGGGGGAGAGTTAGAATGGGCATACTAGCAATAAACATTATATTGAAAAATGTGTACATATAGCAAGAATACATCACCTCTAATTGGTAAAGATAAACATTCCGCACTGTGTATAAATTCGAGCCAGGGGAGCCAAATGTTACCTTGTACTCGGCGGTTACTCCCGGTGGCAAGTAAGAGGTCCTCCGCAGCTCGGATCTCCTCCACTGATGCAAGCCATTCTTTAAATGAAGGTGTGGTGGTACGTTTCCAGTGTTTTGGGATAAGTATCTTCGCTGCGTTCAACAGTTTGGCCGTTAAGGAACGTTTGTGGGTATGTGTCGGTATAGTAGTGTGATGTAGTAGGAATGCTTGTGGTGTGAAAGGAACTATGATATCAGAGTGAGTGTCAATAAGAGACCTAATACATGTCCAAAATTTCTGTATGAGAGGGCATGACCACCAGATATGCAGAAAACTGCCCCTGTCTGTCCTGCACCTCCAACACTGATCCGTTACTGTGGGGTATATTTTATGTAGCAGAGTGGGAACCCGATACCATCTCGTTAGAATTTTGTATGAGTTTTCCTGGATCCTTACAGAGGGCGAGCATTTATGTGCTAGACTTGACATTTTCTGCCATTGTGTCTCAGTGAATACAATATTGCAATCTTTCTCCCATCTAAGTATGAATTGTGGTGTCTGTGTCGATTTTAAGTCGTGAAGGTGGGTTTGGATAGTTGAGATAAGTTTAATTGGCGTAGTGTTCGACATACACATACCTTCCAATACAGTAAGAGAAGGGTTAGTGAGTTGGGGTTGGGCTATCTTCTTGTATAGGTGTTTAATTTGGGCGTGTGTCCAAGTCATGGAAAAGGGGGGGTCATGCCGCCCCAGTTCTGGTATTGATTTAATAGAGCCTTCGTCAGTTAGAAAATGTCCCAGTCTAGGGAATGGGATTCGTTCATTAAAAAACTGGTCAAAGGGTCTCCCGTCTAGGCCTGGCGGAAAATCCGTGTTGTGTGATAACGGGAGTAGTGGGGAGGGGTTGTTGATGAGACCGGGTGTCATTTTGGCCGCCTCCCAGACCTGGATTGTAGGGCTAATAGTAGGGTGTGAGTGATCTATGCCTGTTAATTGTCGCCGGGTTACCCAAGCTGCTATCGGTATAGGTATGGGCAGAGAGTCATTCTCAATTGATACCCATAATTTAGGAGCAGGGCGAGACCACTCAACTATCCTTGCTAGCATAGTGGCTCTGTAATACATTTCCAGGTCTGGAAGTCCCAGTCCTCCTCTGTCCTTGTGTCGTATTAGATAATCATATTTCAGTCTGGGAGGTTTTCCCCTCCAGATGAATTTCATAAAGATGGTCTTTATTTCACTGAAAAAGGATTTAGGAAGGGAGATTGGGAGTGCTTGCACAATATACAACACCCTCGGTAAGATATTCATCTTAATAGCAGCTACTCTCCCGAACCATGAGATATACTTCTTGTCCCATGTTTTCAGATCTGTCTGTAAGCTTTGCAGAAGCAGCAAATGATTTTTCTGATATAATTGGGGTAATTGTGGGGAAATGTGGGTTCCAAGATATTTCAATGTGGAGTTACTCCATTTGAATGGAAAGGACCGTTTCAGTACCTCCAGTTGTGGGTCAGGGATAGAGATATTGAGCGCCTCTGACTTGGTCATATTGATTTTGAAAAAGGACAGGGAGCTATATTCCTCTAGTTCCGACAGTAAATTAGGGATAGATACAAGAGGTTGGGTAATAGTGAGTAAAAGGTCATCAGCGAATGCCGCTGCTTTATGGCAGTGCGGACCTATAGTGATACCCTTGATGGAGGGATTTGCCCGAATAGCGGCTATCAACGGTTCAAGTACCAGGACAAACAGAAGAGGAGACAGAGGACATCCCTGACGTGTGCCGTTTGACAGGGTGAGCGGGTCTGATAGGGTTCCATTGATCCGCACTCTCGCGGTAGGTGCATTATATAGGGCAGTGATCCAATTGTACATGGAGTCTCCCAGACCAATGTGGCGGATAACCGCACGGAGAAAAGGCCAGCTCACCCTGTCAAATGCTTTCTCCGCATCAGTGGAGAGGATCATCAGAGGTATATGTTCGGATGTGGCATGGTGAATGAGGTTAATTACTTTGACCGTGTTATCTCTTGCCTCCCTCCCTGGTACGAATTCTACCTGGTCTCTGTGGATTAGTGAGGGGAGGACTTCTTTCAGTCTGTTACTTATTATTTTGGCCATAAGTTTCACGTCAGTATTTAAAAGGGATATGGGCCGGTAGCTGCTGCATAATTCTGGGTCTTTGTCTGGTTTGGGGATAACTGTGACGTGAGCTTCTTGGGATTGGGGGGGAGACAGGGTCTTTTTTGATGATTGTATTTGTGTAAATTAATTTTTAGGTCAAAGTTAGAAAAAGTGTTTATTTTTTCATCATATTTTATGATTTTTTTTTGTAGTAAATTATAAGATAAGATAAAGATAATACTATCTAATGAAAGCCCTTCTTATGACGATAAAAACAACATATAATATGTGTGGGTACAGTATGTGAGAAATAAGAAAATTACAGCTAAACACAAACACTCCAGAAATGTCAAAACAGTCCTTGTCATCAAGGGAAAGACAAGGTCAAAAGGTCTTGTCACTAAGGGGTTATTCTTGTTCCTGGGTTGTTTGTTATTCTGTTATACTTGTGTGTTCTGTACTTCCTAGTCCTAGCATTTCCTAGTTCCAGCCCCATAGTGGCATGTCATAGTTCCTGTTCTGGTTGGCAACTGCTCAATTGGCCACAAGTGTTACCTGCCTTATACTAACCACAGACTGGCACCTGCCCAAGTCTTGCTATAGACCGGTACCTGCCCAAGTCTTGCTTTTGGCTGCCACCTGCCCTTGTGTGGGGTAAGTGTATGTGAGTGTGTGTGTGGGGTAAGTGTATGTATGTGAGTGTGTGTGTGTGTGTGGGGTAAGTGTATGTATGTGAGTGTGTGTGTGGGGTAACTGTATGTATGTATGTATGTATGTATGTGTGTGAGTGGGGTAAGTCTATGTGTGCGAGTATGTGTATAAATGTGTATCTATGTGAGTGCATGTTAAGTGGGTGTGGGGTAAGTGTATGTATGTATGTAAGTATGTGTGTATAAATGTATATGTGTGTGTGGGGCAATTGTGACTGTGTGTGTGGGAAGGGGGTGTAAGTGTGACTGTGTATGCATGTGTGTGTTTGTAGTTAATGTGACCACTACACATTAGTGTAAAAAAAAAAAAAAAATATTTATATATATATATACATACACACACATGTATATAATTATATATATTATTCTCTGAATGAATGAAAAATGAATGCGGCCCACGCACGCATACATTTCTAGCGAAGTGGCCCTTTGCAGAATAAACTTGGACACCCCTGCCCTATGCAACCAAGCATTCTGCTAGCATTTCCTGCTGCTCTATTGCATTGCCTACCTACCTTCAAGTCCTCTGAAATTATTACTCCTAAATCCCTTTCCTCAGATGTTGAGGTTAGGACTGTACCAAATAGTCTATATTCTGCTTTTGGGTTTTTACACCCAAGGTGCATAATCTTGCACTTGTCCACATTAAATGTCAGTTGCCACTGCTCTGACCATTTTTCTAGTTTAGCTAAATCATTTGCCATTTGGCTTATCCCTCCATGAATATCAACCCTGCTGCAAATCTTTGTATCATCAGCAAAAAGACATACTTTGCCAACAAGACCGTCTGCAATATCGCTAATAAAAATATTAAAGAGAATGGGTCCAAGTACAGATCCCTGAGGTACCCCATTAGTAACAAGACCTTGCATCGAATATACCCCATTGACTACAACCCTCTGTTGCCTGTCTCTCAGCCATTGTCTAATCCATTCAACAATATTGAAATCCAAAGATTTCAGTTTATTGATAAGCCTTCTATCTGCGACAGTGTCAAAAGCCTTACTGAAATCTAGGTAAGCAATGTCTACTGCACCACCCTGATCTATTATTTTAGTTACCCAATCAAAAAAAATCACTTAGATTAGTTTGGCATGATCTCCCTGAAGTAAACCCATGCTGTCTCTGATCTTGAAATCCAAGCGACTTTAGATGTTCAACAATCCTATTCTTTAACAAGGTTTCCATTATTTTCCCCACTACTGAAGTAAGACTTACTGGTCTATGTGTTCTGCCCTGTTCTGTCTCAGAGTTCCAGTCCTGTTCCCTGTATTAGTTATACCCTGTGAACAGTTTCTGTGTTTCCTTTTTTTCTCTGATCCGTTTCTGGCTTCTGGTCCATTCTAGGTTTTCACTGTTTCTTTCTGCCTAGTTTCTCTGTTATGTACAAATGTGCAACCCGTTTGTTTCTCTCTTCAGTTTCTGAAGTCTTTAGTCCTGCGCAGCTGTCTACAGGTATTCTCTGTTTGTATGTATGTGAAAAGTTAATCTTTAAAGTATGTTATTCTTTGCCAATATTAGTTAGGGACTTGACTAAATGTGGAATACCTTGACGTGGTTGGCAGGCTAACATCTAATTGGCCAATAGGTAAACCAAACCCCCACCATTTTACCATCTTTAGTGTTAGGCTTGTTCCTGTATTTATGTTTGTTTCTTTGTATGTTTCCTTAGCCCTGTCCTCTGTATGCAGTCTTATTTATATCTGTGCCTGTTCTTTAAGTTCTATATCATTGTTCTTTGTCTGTGCCCTGCATTATTCCTGTGTTATTATATGCAATTTTGTGTCTTCTATTGTTTATTCTTAGTTTGGTTTCTGCTTTATCTTGCTGTTATGTTTTGCCTCTGTCCTGTAGCTCTGCATTCTATATTTCAGTTATCCCTCAATTGCTTTTCTGATTTTGCTCTGTTTGGCTGTCATTTAGTTAATTCTGTCCTAGCCTTGTAATCTGGATCCAGCAGCTGCTTACACAGGGCCAGGTATGTAGCTGCTTAACCTGGGGGCCCAAGCTACCAGGAAAAAGCAGTTACCCAGCACCCAGCCCTGTGTCTCCACCATGATCTCGGCGCTCTGCATTACATCCTGGACTCCATGCGTTACACAAGGACATGTATAAAAGTGCTGCTGGTAAGCTATGATTATGTGCAATATAATATATCCACACTGTCATCTGTACAAGAATGAAATTATGTATGTGAGAATACATTTAGTGTTGTATTTCATTATTTAGTTTAATGATCAAAGGGACCGAAGGGAGATGATGACCTGATTGTGGTCGGCGTGCTCAGTGTTCAAGCGCAGTGGCTCCGATTTAAACTCCCACTGTGGACGATTTCCAAGAGTATGCTATACAGACTAAATAAGCTAAGTACTATGTAGAGTAAAACTATACTGCTTTATACCTAAGGTTGTAATATAGTCATTTTAATATGGACACATATGCAAAAAATATATTTCAAGGTCATATATGGTAATTTGGTATACTTCAAAAATGCAGATGGTAGTCAGATGCCCACTTCTGTCTGACTCAAAAATCTTTCAAAAGTGCACATATGAAAGAACCGTTCAAAAAGTGTTCCTCATTTGTTTTAGAAGACTTCTAGGTTGCCATATTAACCCCTTGCCGACAAAGGACGTGCCAGGCACGTCCTGGGAGAATCTCCCTTAATGACAAAGGACGTGCCTAGCGAAAACCGCTTTAACAGTGCTGGTCTATTGCCTCGACATCGAGGCAATAGCCAGCACCGATATTTCTATTTTGGGACCCCCACGATCGCTCCACGGAGCGATCGTGGGGAGCCATATTGACGGAGCATGCTGCTCCGTCAATATGGCTAAGTCCTCTGCCGGTCTGAGCTTCGGAAGTGAAAGTAACTTCACTTCCGTCGCTCTGAATATGCTACTTGACTACCCCTAGTGGTAGTTTAGTAGCATTGCATTGTAAAATAATTAAAATACATATTTAATTAAATAAAAACAGGTTATTTAGCTATATTAGCCTATAGGGTTAAAATTAAATATTTTTTAGCATAAGGGATAGGGTTAAAATTAAATTAAAGTTAAAAAATATTAAGGGATATAATAAGGATTAGAGTTGGGGTTAAATTTAGTGTTAGGGTTAAATTTTGGGTTCGGGTTGGGGTCAAAAGATCAATATAGGAAAAAACCAAAAAACACTATTTTTGAACTCGGGACAACATTTAGAAACTATTTAGACGGGGTCTTTTTTAATGATTTTATTTGTGTAAATTATATTTTAGGTCAAAGTTAGAAAAATAGTGTTTTTTTTAATTTTTCATCATATTTTATGATTTTTTTTGTAGTAAATTATAAGATATGATGAACATAATGGTATCTAATGAAAGCCCTTCTTATGACGATAAAAACAACATATAATTTGTGTGGGTACTGTATGTGAGAAAGAAAAAAATTACAGCTAAACACAAACACCCTAGAAATGTCAAAACAGCCATTGTCACCAAGGGAAAGTCAAGGTGAAAATGTCTTGTCACTAAGGGGTTAAGGAGCTGTGTGAGATGTCAGCATTGACAGGAGACCATGTTCATCTCTCAGCTATTAGAAGCTCCAAAACTGATCGGCTGACATACCAATGATAGAGTTTCTCCATGGAATGGCAGCCTCCTACTCTTTGCATTTGTAAAGACTAAATAATCTTTACTTAATAATCTTTAATGACACATAATGATATTGACTTGCCTGAGCTGCTGGTTGTAGATACTGGGGTGGCTGAACTTATGGTCTGGGTGCAGTTACTTTCCATAAGTAAACAGGAGTTGCCGTCACCATGTTCCCTCTTCACAAGAATCTCTGCATTGCCTGGCAACGGAATTGGATGGCTTATGCCCATCTCTTCTTCTTGGGCCTGTTGTCTTCGTAGTGCAACCTGCAGCATTTGGATAATTATCAAAAATGTCTTAGTTTGTGTTTTGCACAGTATAATCATGGAACGGGTTTTAGAAATTTAGTTTCGAAGATGTGTATCAAAATGATATATATATTTTTTTACCCACAAAATATATTTTCAAGTGAGAAGATCCATTTTAATCCAGTGATGTTTCAAACGACAAATTATAGCTGAGATTTCAAATAGTTAAAGAGGCATCTGATTAGTCGACTGTCAATAAAAGGCCTCCTTGCTTCCAGCTGACAAAGTATCCCAATCAGATGCCTCTTTAGGTATTTGAAATCTCAGTCCCACTTATTTTCATTGATTCCTCCCCCCCTTACCTGGGGAATGGGTAGGGATTTAGGGGATACAAGGGCCTTTAGGACAGCCCCCGGATACATGTTTTTTATTGGGGGGGGAAAGATAGTTTTCACAGGGTCAGAGGTCTTTAGCCAGCGTCTGGCCTCATTGAAATAACAAAGGGACAGGAGCCTTTGAGCCGCGCCCAGCCCAGATTATAACAAGGGCAAGGAGCCAAGGCCACGTGTACCACGATATGAGTATCAGGGGACCAGAAGACTTTTGCCCAGCTCCCGGCCCTGATTATAATGGGATAAGGGGGAGGGGGCCACATATAAATATATACTAACCTCAATATATATATATATAAATACAAGCATATACTTTACAAATCAAAAAACGGTCTTCGTAAAGCGAGCCATTTTAAACAGGGGTAAAAAACCATTGATGATAAGAATGGTAAGAAAGGGGAGTTTCTTATTTTTTTCCCTATTTTACCATTTCCCTTTGATCTTCCTAGTTTAAATTTTCTTGTTTACTTTTTCCTCTTTTTAGAGTAATCTCATGTTCCAAACTGTAAGTCTCTGCTATGTATCCAGTTTTCAATCTGTAACTGATACCTTATTTGGTTCTTAACAGCCCATAAAGGAACTTCCTTTTTCCAGTGATGAGCTATGGTCATTTTGGCTGCTATTAGAATATGATACATAAGATATCTTTTACGATCATTTCACTTTGGACAGTTTAGGTTAAATACAAAGGTGTCTCATTCTCGGTTGATGCCTCTATTATCTAGCAAGCTCTAGGATCGAGCTAACCATTGCCATTATTAAATTTCAGGAGCACATTACACCTTCAACAGATATGGTCATAAGTTCCCTTTTCCATTCCGCATTGCCAGCAAATATTAGAGCACTGTGGGATCATCATTTATTATTAGTGTCCCCTTCAAATAATTTTACTATCATCCGCTGAAGTATAGTTAGTTTTATTTCTTTCTTTAAAATATAACCTCTGATTCTGGCAGTGAAAATCACCTCCCACTAACTAACCAAATTTACATAAATATCTGTCAAACCATCTTCCATTTTATGCTAAACCTTCTTTATATGCCATTCGGTCAGGTGTGTGACAATGGCGGCATCATGATCTTTTTCGATCTCGGGTAAACCTATTACTCCTTGATTTATATTTTTCTTTAGTAACATCATGTCTATTCTTCGGGGGAGGGGGGGTTGGACCAAGTATAATTTACAAATGGATTTCTTTAAGCCAACTACAGGTTGAGTATCCCTTATCCAAAATACTTGGGACAGACAGCATTTCGGATAATGGATACTTTCGGTTAACAGCATCAGCTCTAAAATTATCTACATTACCTAAATTCAGTGTGAGCAACTTGCTCACATTGTATTTAGGTAATAATACTCATTTTGAGCAGTGGAGCTGGTGAACTTACCTGCTCCACAGTACTGCCGAAATGATCTGTTGTCGTGCTGTAGTCCCTTCCTCTCGTTGCAGCACATTGGGAACTACATTTCCCATGAGCTCAAGCTCAACATTTACGGAGCCCAGATGGGTGAAGCCAGGAAAGGGAATCCTTATGCGAACTGACCCACCAACAGGAAAAATCTTTTTGATTGGGTCATTTCAGTTTTTGGATCTTCAGATAAGGGATACTCAACCTGTATTAGGAAAGGGCAAGGGGATAAGCCTAACCAGGTAAATCCACCTTGGAAGAACATACAATCTCACTTTGTTCACTCTACCCCACCACAAGATCTCCAAGTAATTCCAGGTCTTAAGTCAATCTCATGTTGGTGATAATAAACATTTATAGCCATTTATCCGCCTTATTGGTCTCATAGTACCAAACTTGTTTTAATTTTTTTATATTAAACAATCACTCCATGTTGCAAAAGCATAGCAACATGCTATTCCATTATGGCGCTGCCCTGTTGTGGGTAAGAGCTTTGGAAGTGACCAATGTTGATATTTTCAAAGTTTTACGAGGGAAGTGTACCATCGATCTAGCTTTGGTACATAGTTAGTTTGTGTATATTCTGGAATGAGGCATTCCAGACTTCTGCTGTAAGTGCAAGGCATAGGTCATCATTCCATTTTGTTTTGAAAGTTGACGTTGTAGTTATTTGTGTGAAGAGGATGTGAGAGTACATGTCTGTAATGAGATGTTTTCTAGTATCTTACACTGTATGAATATTCTCTCAAAAGTGGATAATTCTGGGATTGGGTTTTTGTTTATGGAAGTGGTGTTAGGAATAAAAAATGTTGTTCTGGCTGTTGAGCAAATGTTTTAATTTTTACATCTTCCACCAGGGACCCCAGTGAATGGAGTCCTTCCACCAGGGAAACCCAGAGCCTGACAGTGTTGCCAGGAAGTCAGGGTTTAAAATAATCAGGGTTAGTTGTGAACCATGTGACGAGAGATGTAATCTGGACTTGTGTCTTTTCCATAGCACTTCTGATTCTTAGATTGTACGAAGGGGAATATTAAAAGATTGGAGTGGATCATTGTATTTTTTTAATGTTTTGTGTAATTACTTTCAATGTCTATCCAGGGTTATGTGCACTTAGGGTATGACCACGCGCTTAGTTGGATAAGTCTGGCTAGTTCTCCACCCGCCTTGTATTGATAGAATATGTCTTTGCTTATTCTAGCTTTCTTTTTATTCCATATAAAGTAATGCATTTGGTTCTGCATATCTTTCATCCTGTATTTATTTTTATATCTGCAACCAGTCTATGGCTACAGAGCATCATATTTCCGGTGCTCTGAACCATCACTATTCACGGGGAGCGCGAGCAGTATGGATTGAGCGCTCAGTGCATTTAACACACACTCTAGGCCCATGCTGCCTGCGTCTTCCCTGCGCTCTGATCAGGTAAGAGAAAACACAGGGAGAGGACAGAACATGGCCCCGTTGCCCCCTCCCTCCCCCCCGGATCCGCCACTGAATGAGACACTACCACTTACATAAGCTGTAGCTAGATTATAGAAACAGAAATTAACAGAAACAGAATGTGTCGGCAGATAAGAACCATTCGGTCCATCTAGTCTGCCCAATTTTTTTTTTTGAGTACTTTTATTAGTCCCCCGTTCCCGGTCTTATAGCTAGTATAGCCTTGTGTCTATCCCACGCATGCTTAAAATCCTTGACTGTATTTACCTCTACCACTTCTGCTGGAAGGCTACTCCATACATCCACTACCCTCTCAGTAAAGTAATACTTCCTGATATTACTTTTAAATCGTTGCCCCTCTAATTTAAGACTATGTCCTCTAGTTGTGGTAGTTTTTATTATTTTAAATATACTCTCTCACTTTACTGTGTAATTTATAATATAGATGCCAAGATGTTTTTTTGTGTTATGTTTCAATATATTTTGGTTAAAGGGAAAAATAAATTTGTGTCTTTGTTGCCTGGAGCCATTTTGTGAAATGTTGCAACAGCCTCAAAAATCTTAGATCAGGGTTCACTTAACAGCCGGTGGCAAATCCTGCACATGATGTCATAAGATGCACCCCTACTGGCTCCTGCTTATCAGAGGGGCAGGACTAGGTGTGTCTAGGACATTCTAAAAAGGTGACAAGGGCTCACAGAGCTATTCCACAACAATTTACAAGTACATTGTGTCTTCTATTGCTGTGGAGCTCTGTGATACACTCATACACTGCACATTACTGTGAGCTTTATTGCTGTGGAGCTCTGTGATAAACTCACACACTGCACATTACTGTGAGCTTTATTGCTGTGGAGCTCTGTGATACACTCACACACTGCAGATTACTATGACTTTTCTTGCTGTGGAGTCTGTGGCACACTGCATATTACATTTATTGCTGTGGAGGGAGGTTAGGGGGACTGATGCTAAGGGGGAATGTTAGGGATGGAGAAAAAAGGGGATTGATGGCGGGGAAAGGGAGGGAGAGCTCTTGCTGTAGGAAGGCATGTCAGGGAAGGAGTGAGAGGGATTTAATGCTGCCAGGGGATAGGGGCATGTAGGAGAGGGAGATGAGACTCATGCTGCAGAGGGGTATCCCGCTGACATGCAAACACAGCCAGCACCCACTCACTGACATGCACAGACACTCAGCCAGCACCCACAAATGTTCATTCTGCTCGTTGGTGCACGATGCACTGTGGTCCACGAATGTATAGACAGCGGGCGTTGGGGGGTTATGGGCTAGGAGTTGGAGAGGAGACACAGACTGTCACAGAGTGTCTAAATGCAAGTCTGTGAGCAGAATTCCAACTTATTGACTGCATTGTGAGTCCCAAACCCAAAGTCAGATTTTACTGCTGTAAAGTCTCTGGGGGTGGCACACAAAACACTGTTACACAAAATGGCGGTGCCCAGTCACACTTGTTTAATAACATATTTTATTGACATAACTGACATAGAAAAAAACAAAAATACATATCTGAAAGCAACAACACAAAATAAAAAAAATAAAACCTTTTAATTTTTTTGTGAGAGTGTGCCTTTAAACATAAATGTCAGCTTGCTTGCTTTGACATTTCTCAGTTCACCTTTAATGATTTCCAATCGCCCAACTGCTGAGAGTCTTGAAAGTTGACTGATTTCCACCAAGTCAGTGGAGGGGTTGTATGGAATTGCTTTCCAAATAAATAATATAGTTCACTCTACATAATATAGTTTCAGTATTAATATGTAGGGGATTACCCCATTTCAACCTGAGCTTTGCTGTCTGATTTTGCCTAATTTTGGAATTGCAGTAGAAATAATATAATAAGATACATTATTGTAACATTTTCATAAATATTAACTAATAACTAACTAAACATACTAACATTTTAAGTTTAAAAAAAGCGAATTATTTAATATATAAAAGACTAAAACTACAGTAAGGCCCTAATTATTTAAATTAAAATCTGGTGATTCTGATGATATATATCATCCAACTCTGATGATGCTCAGGCATGTTTATGGTTTATTTATTTTACTTGGGCTGTATTTAGTTGTAATCTATTTGTTTGATATACTGATTATAGTTTTATATTTGGGCAAAACCAATTTGTTTTGTTACTTATATAATTATGCTGTTTTCTATTATTTCCATATCCAGACCACACTATGGGTGAATGGACAAAGGATTTGTGACAATTATGCATTAGTAGCCAAACTGGAGCGATAGGTGAACTAGGGAATTTATGGTCTAGTGAACATACCTCAGCGTATTGCACTAGTAAACTGTACAAGACGGGCCACATTCCTCCTGTAGAATGAACAGCTCAGAACAACAAAAAGCCACTCATAATGCAAATGTATCTTTTATACAGTTTTTGGAAAATTAAATCCAAATCAGGTTATTATCCAGTTTCACTAATTAAAAAACCAGACACATGTAAATGTGAACAGTGAACAGTAGTTCTCACTTTAGCCAAAGCAGTCTTGAAATATGCACTTCTCTTACAAGTAAAACAGCAATATGGTCACCCTATTTTAGATACATTTTCACCCAGAGATTTCATACTTTATGTAATGTCTTAAAGACGTTCCATTCTCTAAAATTATCAAGTGAATGTACACAGAACAATTGCGTGCGAAAGCCTGGCAAAGAGGGTGAACACATTTCTGTTTTAGCTAAACATAACATGTGCATGTCACTGGGGTACATTACTCAAATTAATACTGAGTTAAACATTTTTATAAACATCCACTGATAACCGAGAAACCAACAAATTATAGGAAATCAAATTTTGTAATATTTTAATATTTAATATATTTGTAATATTTTAAATACTGTTACAGTACAAATTTTAAATTTTTCTGGATGATACAATATTATTTTATTTTGGAGATAATAATATTGTAGTTATGTTTAGTTGGTGCCCAGGTTAACTTATTATAATTGTAGAAAAATACAGATTGGTCAATATCTTACTGATCACGGATAAGGAGAATATAATTTTTTATCTAGTGACCTAAATAAGATGTCAGTATATTAATTGACCCATATTATGCAAGGGCATATATATATATATATATATTTTTCTATCACAAGATCACATAGTTCTTTGTTCTAAAATCCCCAAACAATAAACAAGTATATCTTGTGTATCTAAATAAAAGTAACATAGTAGGGTTTCCCTGTAAGATCCATATTATTTGGATGTGTATATATATATATATATATATATATATATATATAGATATATATATTCCCAAATGAGCGGCACTCACAGTTGCGTTTTCATATTCTTTGCCCTGGTGCCTCTTGTAACCATCCATATATTCAAAAGGTGATATTAGCCCTCAAGGGTCTTTAATTACAAAATTGTATTTTATTCGTAAAAAGATTAGTTGTAATTTAAGACCCTTGAGTGCTCCTATCGCTTTGGAATATATATATATATATATGTGTGTATGTGTGTGTGTGTATATATATATATATATATATATATATATATATATATATATATAGGCACATACATACACAAACACATATCTACAGCATTTAGTGGTAGGTAGAAAATATATTTATCAGATATAATTACCGGTCATTCAGTTCTGTAAGGAATATTATATTAAGGAAATGACTCCTGAGTACATCAAAGGAATAAAAAAATTTAAAAAAATACCCACCACCTTAATTTTACAAAGAGAAGCAAATTGGAGAACCTTTCCAACTCGGCTACCAATGTGCAATATTTTTCAGGTCACTTCTCAGTTCACTTTTAAGTCAACAGATCGCATTGCCCACAGCATAAATGGACAGTTGAGATTAATTACATTATGTTTTGTAATGTACGGTAAGTATCGATATTACTTTCTCTGAAGGTAGTGTTACTTTTATTAAGAAAATAAAGTATAGATAGATTTTTAGAAATAAAATAGGAATGCATATAATGTGTGCATCTATATTTATAGATACAGGGCTAAACAAATATTCGTAGACTCTTTGATGCAAACAGACAGTTCAGGAGCCAGCCTGTTTATTTTTAGTAAATCGAAATGGTGCATTCAGGAGATCTATGTACAACAATCAAAAATGTTTGGAGCCTGTAGTAAGGCTTTTAGGAGCCATGGCTCCATTGCTCCCAGGATTTGTTGAACCATGATATATCCATGATATATACAGACATCTTTTTGCATCGTTAAATGTCGTTTTTGAATCTTCCTCCATTTGTAACATGAACAAATAAAAGGGTCTATTCAATAAAGAGAAAATTGCAGGGAATTTCAAACTTAAGACCAAACTAGCTGAGTTGTAAAAATCCCCCCATTCAGCTGCATTAGGGAGAAAGTTGGAAATCCCCATCTCAATTCTCTCTATTGAGTAAACCCTGTTGGATATACAGTGTGCATCTCAATACTCAATACTGTATACTAAAATAGATGTTTGGTTTTTTTTGTTTGGCTCCCTGACTCCTTGGATTTGTCAAGCCCTGACATACATATTTGTTTATATAAGTTCATCTAATACATATCACATATTGATTGTACTGAAAGTTATATTCAAATATTGCTAGATGCTACAAAATCAGTCAAAAGACAGATCCATCAGACACAACCACTCACCTGTGCGGCCATAACCCTCTGTCTCTCTGCAATCAGGCTGCACTTCTTGCATTGACAGTCTCTCCACATACAGAATCGCTTGTGCCCTTTCAATGGCGAGGCATAGCCGTGGTTCCTGCAGCGGGCACACTTGGGCAGCCGTGGGGATTTTTTCCCATGATGTCCTGCAGCATGCATTGTAGAAGTACGGGGTTTGTTAAAAGCTTCTTCACTGCTGGGCATCTTTCTCAACCACAGACAACTTCCCTGCAGGAATTAGACAGTCAGTTAATAAGATCTAATTCTTCTGCTCATGTCACTGCTAGCAGCAATGTGATTGCCGGCCTTGGTCTGTTTCGTGGCAGTGTCGGTAATGTGTGCACACTGTAAGAGACACACTTTGCAACACTTGGGAATGTTCTGTGATGGGTGTGGGAGAGAAGCCAAGAGTAGATAGTGAAAAAGTGACACATGCTTGCATACATCCCCCAGACACAGGAGCCGGAAGAAGTGTTATACTTTACCCCCATCCTAAAGTTAGCATCATATTTACGGCTGGCCGAGAGTGCTGGGAGTTGTAATCAGATGTAGACGTATTTGACCATTTCAATCTGTGACAACCAATAATAATATTTTAGTTGTAGTCTAGATACGAAATGATCCTTGTCTCTGTTTCTACTTTTTTTCTTTTAAGAATTCTTTTACCTCGGGGGGCAGAGGACCATCAGTATTCTCAAATACAAGAATATACGTTTGCTGTGCTTGTGTGTATCACATATTGATCTCTATATATTTAGCCCACATTTGTCTATGTAATATAATAGAATGTGCATGCCAACACTGAGATTTTAGCACAAGGGGTTGTGTTAAGTGTTTCCAGCACTTTTTTCTTTTATCACTTTGTAGTGTTTTTTGCACATTTGTAACATTGTGATTTAATGTGAGATTAGCCCCTTGTGTGTGTTTTTAGTACACAGTACAGATAACCCTAATGATTAGATTACTAACTGCACAGAAAGGGAAGGGCCATTTCCCAATGTGCTTTGGCCAACACAGAGCTAATCCTACAGGAGGTAGACAAAGATCTATTGTTTGGAATTATAGCTTTTCCTTTAGAAACGACTTTCCATTAAGATTTCTATGCATATGAAAGAGAAAGTTGCATTTATTCATTCTATAGTTTTGGCATACTCAAACATGTACACTTTTTGCAAGCGTGAACTGACCAAAATAAGAATGGAACTCTTAACACCCCTCCTGCATTTTGAAAACGCTGAGTGTATAGCAGTAATGGAAACATCGGGCTCTTCACATAAGACATACACTTTGCACTGAATGTCTCTATAACAGGTTAGTGAGTGTCTGGTAATTGCAGACATCAATGTGCAAGAATCCATACCTAGAAATTAACATGCAAGATACATGTTTTAACAGAAATAGCTTTTAAAATTGACATATATTTTAAGATACTCTCTTATTACCTCCTATCTCAGCTATTATATCCCTCTATTATTATGGGCATTATGCTTACTTAGTCATGGCCTTGTCTACTTGCCCCCCTAAAAAAGTCAAGAGCTATGGTTAATTTTTTGTAGCTTGACAGAGTTTATCCCTATGTGCAGGAGTGACCTGCAGTTACCTATTTTAATGTACTGTGTGTTTATTTTTCTAGTCCAAAAATTTACAGAAGTATTACTTTAGAGAGATTACTTAAGCATTCATATTTTTAGTAGACACAAATAATTAAGGAGAACATGTTTTTGCAGCTGCATTAACACAGATTGAAAGTTAACCTGTTAACAATCAGGAGGGTATGTGCTTTTATTGTACTTATATTACAAGCATATACATTTATTAGCTCTTGTTATGGACATGATATATATGCTTTTACCACCATAATAATTCATCTTTTATGTCCGCCATTTAGCATGTATTCCATTTTTCCTTTAAATTACAGTTTTTAGCACTGGGAGGGTTCATTTAAAACAGAGACTTAGTTTGTTTTTTTCCAGTGTATCCATTTTCAGTCTTGGGGGCTGGAATGTGTGAATCTAGGAGGGGCTTGTATCTTTTCTAATCTTTTGGGAGCTAAAGACAGTTATGCAGTGATTCAGTTGAAGGACCAACGATACACCCACCTACCAAGACTAAAATGTGGTTGTTAGGCCTAGTAACTTTCTTCAGAAACATCAGGAACCAATTTGGTCCACCAAGAGATAAAGATGCAGCTCTTCATTGACAAAGATAACCTGGGACGATATAAGTATAAACTGTATCAAGTTATTTAACTTTTTAAAACTTCACTCAGACAAACCCATTTCTAGTCTTTTTGCTCAGCACATAACATGTACGTTTTTAAGTACTAATGAAAATTAATATTGTTACGACAAGTGTTTAGTTAGTATATGTTTGTGTGAATTTTGTTATATTTTATAACATTGTTTTATTAAACATTATTATTTTGTACAAGTGATCGTCAAATTGGGGGTTAACTGCTAGGGGATGGGACACTTCATCGCGGCTGCATCCGCGCAGCCGCTTTACCGCGCGACAGCTCGTTGCTAAAGGTGAATTTAATGTTAGAATTAAAGTGTTAGAATTCGAATTTTAGTATTGGGGTTTAGAATTAGGGTTCGGGGTTAGTATTAGGGTTTAGGGGGTTAGTATTAGGGTTCGGGGGTTAGTATTAGGGTTTAGGGGGTTAGTATTAGGGTTCGGGGTTAGTATTACAGGGAGTGCAGAATTATTAGGCAAATGAGTATTTTGACCACATCATCCTCTTTATGCATGTTGTCTTACTCCAAGCTGTATAGGCTCGAAAGCCTACTACCAATTAAGCATATTAGGTGATGTGCATCTCTGTAATGAGAAGGGGTGTGGTCTAATGACATCAACACCCTATATCAGGTGTGCATAATTATTAGGCAACTTCCTTTCCTTTGGCAAAATGGGTCAAAAGAAGGACTTGACAGGCTCAGAAAAGTCAAAAATAGTGAGATATCTTGCAGAGGGATGCAGCACTCTTAAAATTGCAAAGCTTCTGAAGCGTGATCATCGAACAATCAAGCGTTTCATTCAAAATAGCCAACAGTGTCGCAAGAAGCGTGTGGAAAAACCAAGGCGCAAAATAACTGCCCATGAACTGAGAAAAGTCAAGCGTGCAGCTGCCACGATGCCACCAGTTTGGCCATATTTCAGAGCTGCAACATCACTGGAGTGCCCAAAAGCACAAGGTGTGCAATACTCAGAGACATGGCCAAGGTAAGAAAGGCTGAAAGACGACCACCACTGAACAAGACACACAAGCTGAAACGTCAAGACTGGGCCAAGAAATATCTCAAGACTGATTTTTCTAAGGTTTTATGGACTGATGAAATGAGAGTGAGTCTTGATGGGCCAGATGGATGGGCCCGTGGCTGGATTGGTAAAAGGCAGAGAGCTCCAGTCCGACTCAGACGCCAGCAAGGTGGAGGTGGAATACTGGTTTGGGCTGGTATCATCAAAGATGAGCTTGTGGGGCCTTTTCGGGTTGAGGATGGAGTCAAGCTCAACTCCCAGTCCTACTGCCAGTTCCTGGAAGACACCTTCTTCAAGCAGTGGCACAGGAAGAAGTCTGCATCCTTCAAGAAAAACATGATTTTCATGCAGGACAATGCTCCATCACACGCGTCCAAGTACTCCACAGCGTGGCTGGCAAGAAAGGGTATAACAGAAGAAAATCTAATGACATGGGCTCCTTGTTCACCTGATCTGAACCCCATTGAGAACCTGTGGTCCATCATCAAATGTGAGATTTACAAGGAGGGAAAACAGTACACCTCTCTGAACAGTGTCTGGGAGGCTGTGGTTGCTGCTGCACGCAATGTTGATGGTGAACAGATCAAAACACTGACAGAATCCATGGATGGCAGGCTTTTGAGTGTCCTTGCAAAGAAAGGTGGCTATATTGGTCACTGATTTGTTTTTGTTTTGTTTTTGAATGTCAGAAATGTATATTTGTGAATGTTGAGATGTTATATTGGTTTCACTGGTAAAAATAAATAATTGAAATGGGTATATATTTGTTTTTTGTTAAGTTGCCTAATAATTATGCACAGTAATAGTCACCTGCACACACAGATAACCCCCTAAAATAGCTAAAACTAAAAACAAACTAAAAACTACTTCCAAAAATATTCAGCTTTGATATTAATGAGTTTTTTGGGTTCATTGAGAACATGGTTGTTGTTCAATAATAAAATGAATCCTCAAAAATACAACTTGCCTAATAATTCTGCACTCCCTGTAGAGTTCGCGGGTTAATTTTAGTATTGGGGTTTGGGGGTTAATTTTAGTATTAGGGTTTGGGGGGGCACTTTGGGGGGATTCATTTATTAGGGGGGTATTTTATTTTAACTTGTACGTTTGTAAAAGCTGACTGTTCAGCGCTGAACTGTCAGCTCTTACATAGCTGCGTCCGCAATGAAACGGCTGCGTTATTCTTCATTGCTGACAGTTCAGAGTTCTAACTGGCGCGCTGAGCTGTCAGTGATGAAGCCGCGGCGCTGAACTGTCCTAGACCCTAACTGCTAGGGTTTAATTCTGACAAAATTCCTACTAAATTAGAAGCATAAATGAAAAATAAACTTTAGAAGTCCTCTAACAGTTAGAAGGTCACAGTTTGACACCCATGCTCTAGATTATACACTTACAAGCAGAGCTCTCTCTTCCTTATATATCGGACTGTCTGTTTTTCTAACTTAGTCTGTAACTGTCCTTTATGCTCTGTACCAAATACTGCCTAAATTGTTGATGATATATAAACAAATGTAATGTAAATTTGTATTCTAGAGATGTATTATTTATTCTGCAATGCAATCTGATTGTGTTAGATTAAAAAAGTAAATATTTTTTTTCTACTGTTGAACCTTTACTTTTCAAATGGAAAACTTTACAACCTACCACCTCGTGACTCAAGTTAATTGGGGTTTATTTTGAATCAGAGATCTAGGTCACTGTATTTTTTGTTTGTACTTTTTAGTATGCGTTAGAATGTTTAATTTGGTGTTAAAGATGAGTAAACAATTGCTATCAAATTTTTTTTTAATGCAAATACAAACTTTTTATATACAATCTAGTATTGTATATGAAATTATTGTATATGGAGTTCCAATATCCTGGACTAGACAATTTCAGATTATTGTGAGGATTATATGGATGAATAAAGAGCCCAGGGTCACCAGAAGATTGTTTTATAAAGTAGGGATTGACAAATATATTTTAGTATTAGGAGCCAGCAAACATTTTTTAGGAGCCAGACAACAGCACATACACACAAATATACACACACAGTCACATGCACACACCTAGTCACAAAGAAAGTTAGACACATGCATGCACAGTCACACACACACATATTCACATATATCCTCATTCCCTGCTGCTTTACCTCATTGCATGGGAGAGGGCTAATACTGCTTCAACCTGGTTTGTGCTTCTCACACAGGCACAGACCATCTTTAAGTGACTCTAAAGCACGTGCTCGAGTGGGCAGAGCTGGCAGTCTGTGCAGCTGACACAAACCTTTCCCCTCCGAGCTGCGCTCAACTAAAAAAATAAAATATCCCAGCCGCGATGATCTGATATAACCCAGACAACTCACTTTTTTTTGACAATCTGGCTAACAGTAAGACACTTGGGAATTGTTATAGTCTCCTTAATAATCTTTCTCCAGAGACTTATGCTTTGGCAAGGAAAATCTGGAGAGGCAATTGAACATTTCTATTGAGATAGAAGCCTGATGGATCAACTGCTTCCAGATTGGGAAAACTAAAAATTTTATAAATTTACAAGAATTTTCATTTTAACGTCAGATGCAAAATAACTGGATGTTGCAGAATCTTGTAATACTTTTTTGATTGGACTAACGGTATTTTTGAACAACAAGATTTCAGGAGTCCTCCATTTATCAAGTCAAAAGCATTTCTGAACAACAAAGTCAAAAACACAGGTTAAATCGTACAAGTATATGTTCTGATACAGCAGTTAAAACAACAGAGGTTAAACGAACAGGGGAGATAACTGACAGATCTGCCCCATAAACAGAAAACTTAGGAGGGTTATAAATAGTCAAGTTTAATTAGCACAGATTGCGAAAATAGGGGGCGCGTGGGAAGGGGGAGAGCGTAAGGGTGAGCATGTAAATTTAACAGCCATTGTGAAATATAGAAGGCTAGATTATTATCAAAGCTTTCTATAACTTATACTTGATTATGTACTAGGAAACTCAAGTCCACATTAAGTCCACTCTGTATATGTAATCATAAAAATGTATCATTTTGGCTTCAAATGTCTTTACTTTCTTGGAAATTTCCTCTGAGTATTTTGATTTTAAGGTAGTGTATTGAGTTACCTGTTTGGGTAAAGAAGTGACTGGGGTGCAATAGTTATTTTCTTCATGGTGGTGGATGATCTGTGCAGATGTGTTCTTTCATTCAATTGTTGGCGGGTTTCAACAATTTAACACCCTATTTCACACTTGGGGCACAGTATCATGGATTCCACATAGTGTTGGAAGTTAGGTTTATTGCATTATCTATGTGTGTTGCTTTAGTAGGTAATTTTCTATTAACATTTTTGGTTTAAATTAGGTGGTTATCTGAAGGCCAAGATGGGGGGGTTCAGCGAAAATGTATTTTAACACGTAATCAATCCTTTGCTGCAGATCCTGGATAATTTGGTGTATTTCTTCAAGGCCAGGGTTCTGTGTAGCTATCAGTAGTATGCGTGAGATGGTATGTTTCTCTGTATATTGTAGCATCTGGGCCTTCAGTCAACCACCTAATTTAAACCATAAGCTGGTAAATAGAAAACTACCTACTAAAGCAGGGGGGGCAAAGTTTATTTTGCAAAGGGCCACTTCGCTAGAAATGTATGCGTGCATGGGCCGCATTCATTTTCCATTCATTCAGAGAATAATATATATAATGATATACATGTGTGTGTGTGTATGTATATATATATATATATATATATATTTTACACTAATGTGTAGTGGTCACATTAACTACAAACACACACATGCATACACAGTCACACTTACCCCCCCCCCTTCCCACACACACAGTCACAATTACCCCACACACACATACACATTTATACACACATACTCACATACATACACTTACCCCACACACATACACATTTATACACACACACTCACATACATACATACACTTACCCCACACCCACTTAACATGCACTCACATAGATACACATTTATACACATACTCGCATACATACACTTACCCCACTCACACACATACACATTTATACACACACACTCACATACATACATACAGTTACCCCACACACTCATATACATACACTTACCCCACACACACTCACATACACTTACCCCACACACTAATACACATTTATACACACACACACACACTCACATACATACATACATACACTTAACCCACACACACATTGATAGACACACTCACATACATACATACATACATACACTTACCCCCACAAACATACACATTTATACAGACACTCACATACATACATACATACACTTAACCCCCACACACATCCACATTTATACACACACACTCACATACATACACTTACCCCACTCACACACACTCACATACATACATACATACATACACTTACCTTACACACACACTCACATACATACATACATACACTTACACCCACATACATACACATTTATACAGACACTCACAAACATACATACACTTAACCCCCCCACACATCCACATTTATACACACACTCACATACATACACTTACCCCACTCACACACATACACATTTATACACACACACTCACATACATACATACACTTACCCCACACACACACACTCACATACACTTACCCCACACACTAATACACATTTATACACACACACTCACATACATACATACACTTACCCCACACCCACTTAACATGCACTCACATAGATACACATTTATACACATACTCGCATACATACACTTACCCCACTCACACACATACACATTTATACACACACACTCACATACATACAGTTACCCCACACACACACTCACATACATACACTTACCCCACACACACACACACACACTCACATACACTTACCCCACACATTAATACACATTGATACACACACTCACATACATACATTCACTTACCCCCACACACATTGATACACACACTCACATACATACATACATACATACACTTACCCCCACACACATTGATACACACACTCACATACATACATACACTTACCCCCACACACATTGATACACACACTCACATACACTTACCCCCACACACATTGATACACACACTCACATACATACATACACTTACCCCACACACACATACACATTTATACAGACACTCACATACATACATACACTTACCCCCACACACGTGGCTGTAGAGGTTGTGGGCTCCCGGTGCGCTTCTTCCCTCCCTCTGACCCTTGCGCATGACCTCATGCGCAGGGTAGAGGAGGGGATTTGTGCACTGCACACCGCACGGGAAGCTGTATCAGGGAACGAAGCTCCTTACACAGAGCGTGTAGGAAACTTTGTTCCCCGACATAGCTTCTCGTGTGGTGTGCAGTTCGAGGTGCGGCTACCGGAGCAGAGCTCAGGCGGGCCGCACCTCGATGCCCGGCGGGCCGCATTTGGCCCACGGGCCGCACATTGGACGCCTCTGTACTAAAGCAACACACATAGATAATGCAATAAACCTCGCTGCAAACCCTTTAAGAGAGTGCTTCTAATCTCAGCTCATTACCTGTATAAAAGACAACTCGGAGCCAGAAATCTTGCTGATTGATAGAGGATCAAATACTTATTTCACTCATTGACATGCAAATCAGTTTATAACTTTTTTGACATGCCTTTTTCTGGATTTTTTTTAATTCTGTCACTCGCAGTTAAAATACACCTACCATTAAAATTATAGACTGATCATTTCTTTGTCAGTGGGCAAACGTTCAAAATCAGCAGGGGATCAAATACTTTTTCCCTCACTGTATTACACATCTACTAATTTTGTTATATGACATTTGAAGACAAAGTCAGGTTTCTGGCAATGAACAAAAAAGCAACTTCCTCTTATGTATCACACCAGCAATTAGCTGCATTATAATTTGTTCATTGTTTTGTCCAAGGGCTGGAAGAAGGTACAAATACCAGGACTAAGTAAAGACCATATATCCTTATTCAAGGAGACACCTGGAAAAACAGGCTGCATATCTATCTAATCCCTGTGCCCTTGAAATACCTCTTTAACATATAAAAGCAGATGATGCGTATATAAATCTGTTCTGAAAAAAAAGTGGATATAATTGACAGTAGGAGAAAAATAAGAGAACAAAGATATATTTATTTTGCCCATTAAGCATTATTGTAGGCGGAACCCACTGGGTAAATATATTAAATATATTATATCCAGGCTCGACAAACCCCAGGCGCCAGGTCACCATGGCAACCAGGAACTTAGATGGCACCGTCATCACTGAGGTAATTTAAAAAAAAAACTTTGATCAAGTGGCGCGAAGGAGCAGAGTGTGTGCACCGGCTGCACAGATTTCCTGCCCCCCCCCCCCTCCCTCGCGCACGGTCTATAGGGCCCATGCACTGGGTGCTCAGCAGGGCTAGCAGCACAGATGGTATGTGCCTCTTTGCACGGATTAAGCTGGAACAGAAATTCCTATTTTCCCTACAATGAGGTATATAGCAGCAGTTTTTTTTACAGTCACTTGTATGTGTGACTGACTGTATATTAGTCTGTAAGTGAGATTGATTGACTGACTGTTTGTGTATGTGTGACTGACTGTATGTGTGACTGACTGACTGTATGTGTGTAGGTGAATGACAGACTGACTGCATGTGACGTGTGTGTGTGTCTGTATCTGACTGTGTGTGTTTGAGTCGTTGTCTGGCTCCTAAAACTTGTTAAGTTTGTCAAGCCCTGTAGTAAATTGATGTAAAGATAAAACCAACTTGGAATTGCAAGACCTTGCTGAATAGTATAGCAGGGGACCACTAGGCCCATATTTAGAATTTTCTGGTTCAGGTACCAAACAGTTTATCAAAGCAACCGTTGGAGCAGAAGATGTAGAGTAAAGGAAGAGAAGGATTTACTATGTCATCTAAAAAAGGTTCAGACTACAAGCCATCAAATTAAAAAGAAAGAGAGAAAAAATTAAAAGGTATAGAAACAAAGAAGGGAAAAAAACGTGGCCTCTCTCAAAATTCAATGAAATTATCTCTTGATCTGCATTGCAAAAAGAATTGGATAATACGCAACTAGACTCCTCAAATGATTCTGACTTTCAAACTATAACTGCCAACTATTTAAAAAGATGCCTAGACCTTCAGTTCAGTCAAATTAAGACAGAAATCTAGTTAAATACAAACAAAATAACAGAGAAAGTTGATCAACTGAAGAAAAATGTATGTGATCCATACTAAAATGAAAGTTAACATTTAACAGATCAAAATTTGACCATATGTACAGTGGCAGAAGATAGAGATAAAAGGATAAACCTCAGAATCAGAAGTATACATGAGGATATTAACCCCTTTGCGACAAAGGACATGTCAGGCACGTCCAGCTGGCAACTCTGTTGCCGACAGTGGACGTGCCTGACATGTCCTGCAGTGGACGGTGCTGCTCTATTGCCTCGATGTTGGCAGCACCAAAATTCAGGCTCTTGCAATATGGCTGTGCCCTCTTGTGGTTAGAGCTTCAAAAGTGAAAATAAATTAACTTCTGATGTTCTGAATCTGTTGCTTGGCTGCCCCTAGAGGCAGTCAGCAACACTGCAATGAAAAGAAAAAAGACTTAATTAACTAAAATCTAGGGTTGGGGTTATAATAGTTGTTAGGGTTAGCATAAGGGATAGGGTTAAAATTAAATTAAAATATATTAATGGTTAGCATAAGGGTTAGAGTTGGGGTTAAATTTAGGGTAAGGGTTAAATTTAGAGTTTGGGTATGGGTCAAAAGGTCAATGTAGGGAAAAACCAAAAAACACTAATTTTGGTTTCTGCCCTATAACTCGCAAAGAACTGCAGAAAAACATGGAAACAAGCATATTTCTGAACAACATTTAGAAACTATTTAGATGGGGTCTTTTTTAATGATTGTATTTGTGTAAAAAAAAAATTAGGTCAAAGTTAGAAAAAGTGTTTTTTTGTCATCATATTTTATGGGGTTTTTTGTAGTAAATTATAAGATATGATGAACATCATGGTATCCAATGAAAGCCCTTCTTATGACGATAAAAACAACATATAATTTGTGTGGGTACAGTATGTGTGAGAAGAAAATTACAGCTGAACACAAACACCCCAGAAATGTAAAAATAGCCCTTGTCACCAAGGGAAAGTCAAGGTCAAAGGGTCTTGTCACTAAGGGGTTAAATCGAATATGCTTGAATGTTTTTTGGAAATATGTGCCGTGCTGAAAATTAGATCAGATTCAAATTAAGTCATTGTAGAAAGTACAACTAACACTCAAGACTATAATCCTATAACATGAGACCTATAATAATTGAATTTTTTTTTTAACTGGAGTGACTTAGTGATATTTGGAGAAACATAGAGATAGTATAAGAGCTATCAAACATAATATCTTTCTAAGGAACTGACTTGTGTGAGCTTGAATATATTTAAAGATACAGTATTATATAGTGAGTGACATAGGGGTTAACTAACGGTGGTCACAGCTGACATAAAACACAGGTATATGATGTAAGGGGTGATATGTTGGAAAGATGTGACATTTGTAGAGCGATGCGATAATAATAGAAATATATAACTGAATCCAGACAGGCCTTATTTGGATTAGATATTTTATACATTCATTAGCTCAGCACAGGAACTGTATAATATGATAGTTAAATTTGATTTATAAACACAAAATGTAGTAGTAAGTAATTTGATACAAGGAAGTTAATCTGTAAAGTCATGACACATGAAATAAGACACAGTAATGTATTTAATGCAAATAATGTAGGGTTAATATCAATGCGGAATAGTAAGGTGAAATAGGTGAATACTGAATTTTTTTTTATTTTTTTTATTTGCTGTTGCTCTGGAGAGTCTTATGAAGGTGTAATGGTATACACATGAGATATGATTTACAGAGATAATTGGAATAAATACTTCTGGGGTTTATTATTTTATTTATTATCTCTATCTACCCTCCCATCCTTAATACAAGTCAATTGAAGAAGATAAGATGCTCACTCTTAATAAAGTTCTTTACATAAGAGCTTAAATTAGTGTCCTCACCAGTGGTGAAGGTAGGACACTAGTGTTGAGCGAACCCGAACCGCACTGTTCGGGTTCGTACCGAACTTTACGTTTTTTGGACCCCGAACACGGACATTTCACTGTATGTTCGTGTTGGAGTTCGGCGATTACATTGTATGTAATGCTATTGGCTTTCTATAAACCGAAATAGAGTCCCCATTCATAAGAAATTCTTATGAATGGGGACTCTATTTCGGTTTATAGAAAGCCAGTAGTATTACATGTATTCCATAAGCCGAAAGTCTATAAACCGAACAACATTCTGTTTATAGACTTTCGGTTTATAGAATAGCAATAGCATTACATGTATTCTATAAACCGAATGTCGTTCAGTTTATAGACTTTCGGATTATGGAATACATGTAATACTATTGGCTTTCTATAAACCGAACTTGAGTCCCCATTCATAAGAATAGGTCAATTGACCTATTTGTATGAATGGGGACACTCACCCACATTTTACTTCATTTTGCAACCCTCTAGACCTTTCCAGGACTTTTTTAGAGGCATTTTAGTGGCCAAAAGTTCGGGTCCCCATTGACTTCAATGGGGTTCGGGGTCAAGTTCGACCCCGAACCCGGACTTTTTTACGAACATGCAGGTGTCCGCTCAACTCTATAGGACACAGGTAGGGGATATGAGGAGTTCCTCAATGGGGGAGGAGCTTCTATGCATTAAACCGAATTGTTTTATTAGAAATGTTGTGGTAATTTTGTATGTTAATGGCTGTTGTTCATTGAAGCATGGAGGAACTACGATCGCTTTTTAGCAACATTTTTCATGTTAATGTAGATCAAATAAAACCTTTCAAACAATTGCAGAAAGAGTTGCAATATTTTTTCCTATCGACGAATAAAGTCTTATTTGTCTCAGAACCTGATTAAAAACAAAGATTATATTTTTGTGCACTTCTATAAGGTGTTTGATGGTCTCCCAAAAACTAAACTTATTTGTAAATGCCATTATTTGGTATGCTTTAAAGAGAAAATTAGCACCCCAAAGGCTTGGACACAGTGGGAGAAGGATTTAGAAATATCCTATTAATGGGATAACTGGTTGGAATCTATAGGTTTCATTAAAAAAAGCATCCACTGTTTAAATTTAGTGGAGCTCCACTATAAAATTCTGGTATCTGGTGATTCAAGTGTTAACAGCTACTAAACCATACCAAAAACTGGCTATAACAGACACCTTCAAACTGGTTCCAGGTCTTCCAGCAGATCCAACTTCAGTACCAAATGAAGGTAGGAATTGCCACACAGAAAGGCACCTGGAAATCTTTTCAGAGTTTGTGGAACCAGTGGAACAATATTAAGAAGTTAAATTTGGAAACTAAGTGAATTTGCTCCTTAGTCAATACAATACTGTAAATTATTTTGATAAATACGAAATGTTCTCCTCCATGCTCCTAATCTCACTCTTAAGCTATATTTTTGTATATCCATACTCTACCAGCCAGATGTTTTATGTAAAGTATGTTTATACATTTATGGAAACATTCTATTTAAAAGGAAAACTCTGATATATATTTTCATATTTTTGTAACTTAAACATTTGATAATAAAGAATTTATAAATAAAATAAAAAAAGATCCCAGACTAAAATCAAAAGAACTGCAAGCTTCACTTGCTCAGTTAATTCCATAATAAGAAAAGAGACTGGGCAAAAATGACACCCATAGGAGAATTTCAAGGTGAAAAACACTGCTAAAAAGAACACAAAGGCTACCTCACATTTGCCAAAAAAACATCTTGATGACTCCAAAGACTTTTGAGAACATTCTGTGACTGATCAGTTGGGAAGGCATTGGTAAAGCTAGCATTGCATTCCACAATAAGAACATCATATCTACAATCAAATATGGTGGTGGTCGTTTTATGGTCTGGGGCTGATTTGCTGCTTCAGGACCTGGGCGACTTGCCATAATTGATGGAACCATGAATTCTGCTCTCTACCTGAAAATACTGAAGAAAAATGCCCTACCATCAGTTTGTGGCCTAAAGCTCAAGCACAGTTGGGTTTTGCAGCAGAACATTGATCCAAAGAACGCAAGCAAGTCCATCTCTGTATAGCGCAAAATAAACAAAATAAAGGTTTTGGAGTGGCCTAGTCAAAGCCCTGACTTGAATCAGATTAAGATGCTGTGACATCACCTTAACCCCTTCACGTGGGATGGTGCTTTGGTCCTTAATGACCAAAAGCACCATCCGGCTTCTGTGTTCCTGGCTGCTGCCAGGAACACACAAGCAGGGACCCGATCAGGGCCTCTATAGACCCTGTCGGTCCCTGCCGACATCCGCGATACTTCGTGACGGAGGCATGTCCAAACATGTGTGTCAGAGTGAGGCCATCTGAGAGTGGGGACCCTGCTGCAAGTCCCTTGAATGAGGCTGGATTAAAATAATTCTGCAAGGAACAATGGGTTAGAATTCCTCCACAGCTATGTGAAAGACTGCCAGTTATCGCAAACTTTTGATTGCAGTTGTTGCCACATTATCTTTGTCTTACTTTAGAATTAGATGAATGAATCTGAAAGATTAAAAGGAAAACCTTTTAATTGGAAAATTGCATTAAGTGTAGGCATTTTAAATAGAAATGCTTTAATGAAATAATACAAATAAACCACCTTACTGAGCTCTCTTTGTTTGAATAGCTCTATAAGGGTGAATACATTTTGGGGTAGCTCTTCCTTCATCTGTCCCAAGATTCTGAACAAAATGTCAGCTGCTGATAGAGCAGAGAAATTGAAGGAACAGATGGTTCAGTAAACGAATTTATTTTTATTGTTTCATTAAAGCATTTATATTTAAAATGTCTACACTTGATGCAATCTTTCAGTTAACCAGAACTTATTTTTGCCAGCAGTTGTCTTTTCAATGTGCCAAACAAGTAAAAATGTAAGAAATCCCAAAGAGGGGAATACTATTTCACAGCACTGTAGCTAAACATTGTTTATGCTGTGAATGTAAAGAATAAGATATAAAAATATGTATATATATAATTGCAAGCAAATAGATCAAAATACAGGAATAGAAAAATATGTTTTAAAAGTGTCTGTGGGGTCCCCTGCTTATATCACTTGCAGCTTAATTACAGATTTTCCATTCAAAAGTAGATTCTTTGCATATCAAGCCACAAGTGATTTCCCTTAACAAGTAACATACGCATTTCCTTCTAATTCTTCTGAGACAATGTAGAGATCAATGTTTAATACATTCTCAGTATTAGCAATGTTTAGGTGACTGTGTTCCTTTTAGGAGGCATAGATTCCCTCAAACGATGTAAGTACCGAAAACTGGGCTTTATTATCTGTGCATCTGATCTCTATGCACAATCCTTCTGCTTACATTTATTACAAACGTTCATAGGCAAGTTAGGCTTCCACTAATATTAGCCATCACCCTACTAGTTGGAAGGTACCCGGCAATGAGCTTACCCGCTGTATGGCGCTAACGCTGCCTGTACGGGTGGGATGGTGCGTGTTGTCTGACACCCACGAGAAGTACGTGCCACGAGGATCTGATTCCCGCCGCCGTATCGCTGCGTGAAAGCGCGTGCGCTGCTGCAGTCCCAACACTGAATTGAACTGTCAAGTCAGGCAATGCAGCGCCTCGCTGCATTAACTGGGAGGCCGTCCTATTGGTGCAAAGCATCTGTCAGAGGTATGACTGAAAGGGTGTCTTGCCAATCAGCTGCAGCCTGGTTGGATGGTAGGGCCTGGTCCCAGCTTGCGGAGGAGGGATCCGCGGTACAAGATGGGATCAGTGTTCCTAATAACTTGCATTGTGGATAAGTCATAGGTGGCCAGAAGGTAATCAATAAACAAATCAGCAAGGTTCTTTAGAATCCCATCCACGATTAGGTAATCGATTTCCCTCTAGTCACATATGATATAACTTCTACGGAGAGCAGCATGCAAAATTTATATGTGGCCACTGGCTGATTAAAAAAATAAATGGCCGAAGTGGAAACACTAATGCCAAACTTTATGGCCTGTACACTAAAACCTAAACAGCAAAAATCACGCATTATTAGATGAGTTGGAAAAGATTGTACATCTTGACTATCTTTCTAACTCATATTAATGCCTGATATTTCAGTGTAAATAATTCACACCCATTTTGTATCAAATTCATATCTGTTCGGCAGCAATTGAATTGATGAAAGAAAATAATCAAAAGGAACCAAACAATAAAATGATTTCCGTCTGTATACACACAAACTGTACATATCCAGGCAACTTAGTTGCCAACATTAGCCATATTTACAGACATACATGTTCCATATGGTGAAGGAAGCACATGCAAAGTGCAGTATGTAGAATGCATGCACACACAGACAAAATCCAATTTATTAATCATGGTAGATCCTTTCTCTGCATATATGCATCCTACATACTGCTGGGATGCTCTTTGCATGCTCTTCCTGCAACAAGTGGAATATACCGTATATGTGTCTTTGGAAACGAGAAATAACAAAGGGAAGGCAACACAGACATTGGTCTCAGATACACAGTTAAGTGGGTGCAGCAATGATAGCTACATTATTAGAATGATGCTCCTTCTGGCCTGCTCTCAAATGTCAATCACATCGCACGCAAGGCTAATATGAAGCCATATTGCTCCACCCCTGCACACCATGTTGCAACTTGTGGCTGCATGGTCCGGAGCATCCCTCTGCAAAGCCCTACTGGTCCCTCAACACAACTAATCACTGTGGGCACCTAACACACCATCAATGAGGCAATGAGCCTCCCAATTAACTGTTGTGCACCACAAGAAAGTAGGATCTTGTTAAATGAATCTGTTTTCCTTTTTCCGCAAAATAACTGCTATGAAAATAAATCGAACAGTGGATTTGTTTTCTTTTCTTGCCTCACAAAAAGATCTAGCTATGACTCTAGGAAATGTGACTGATGTTAGCAAGTATTTGTAAAAACTGTATATATTGCTTTAAAAAATGGCCAGGCTGACAACCTCTTCTTTGTTTATTTATTAGTCAATTCATTAACCCATTTATGACAACAGACTTGCCAGGCACATCATGGGAAAATTTCCTGTTAGTGACAATAGATGTGCCTAACACGTCATGCAGTTCCGATCGCGCTGTGCCCCCTGGCTGTAACAGACATGGCTGAGTGCCTCGGGGCCAAGGCACTCCTCCCTCGTCTGCGGAGGACCCTGCCCTCCACATAGTTACATCTGGTTGCTGTGACAGTACCTGACTTTGGCAGCTTTAGTATCTCCCTACCCCACTAATCACTAATTGTGGGGTACTCCCAAACTGTGTGAAAAAAAAAAAAAAATTCAAGTCAAATTTACAAAAGGTGTTTTTTAAAAATCCTCCATCATATTTTATTATTTTTATTATAGTAAATTATATGATCAAAATAATGGTATCTATCTATCTTATGATGAATATAAAGAGAGAAGGCCAAAGTAGCCGAGTTGGAAACATTTTAACATTCAGCTGCATTGGTAATTTTTTCCAGCCAGAAACACCAACTCAGCTACATTGACTAAAGACACCAGCCAGAAACCTCATAGCCAGAAGCACCAGCCAACCACATGGCCTTAAAGTTTGAAATTACCATCTCAATTCCGTGCAATTCTCTCTTTATTGAGTAGACCCTAATATATAATTTGTATAGGTACACTAACTGAGAAAGAGGAAAATTACAGCTAAACACAAGCACTGCAGAAATGTTGAAAAATCCATTGTTCAGCATGACCAACATTTTTCAAAAAGTCTAGTCACAAAGGGGTTAAACAGTTCCCTGGATGTCTGTTGTTCATTTCTATTCTTCTACATTCAGTTCCTTTAATTCAAGTTCATGTATTTTTTTATTAGCATTCAAATAAAGTCCAGCCCATTTCAATACTATTAAAGAAATGAAAAAAACGATGAACTGGAATAAATGTAGAAGAATCCCCAGCAGGATATTCAAATTGGCTATTTTTTACCAGCCACATATACATTTTACATGCCACATTGCAGCATACAGAAGCATAGTCTCAACTGTCCTCAACAGTCCGGGACACTGGGAAATGAATACTGCACATGTGCGCAGAAGTTTGTGTGTGTACAAAGGCGCATAGGCGGTATCCCTGACATTCGACCAGCCGAGCCATTCCCTTGGTGTTCCGCACTGGAGAAGAAGTTGGGAGTTATGCAGAAGTGATGTGAACAGAATTAAATAAATGAATTGGTTCTATACGAGGAGTCCTTGGTTAATGAACTTACTTCCTTCTGGACACATGGAAGGCAGCATGTAAAAGTGTGACCAATAAAAAAATGGCTGATCTGGCAATCATAATCCACAGATAACTATTGGTAGATACAGTTCTAGTAGATGTCCAATGCAAAAACCTGCTGATACAAGATTCAGCAGCAGCTTTCTGTGTATGCACAAGTGCACAACTCACACAAGCCATGTAAATTTAAGATAAAATAAAAATACAAGTGAGATCCACAGGATCCCTAATAACCAAGGGTGAACTGGAAAGTGATCTCTCCTGTGTAAGTGTTCTCTTCTCCTGCAAAGCACTGTACATGGACAGTATTCATTTCAGGACAGGACCCAAAATATATATTTTGTCCCAGCAAATTCGGGACTGTTGGCAATTATTGCTATTCAGTTGAAGGAGATCTTAAACAGGTAGCCTCCTACTTTACATATATATATATATATATATATATATATATATATATATATATATAAAGATGGGTGTGTTTGGATCACTGGGAAAAGAGCTTGGGAATATACAGTTTAAAGAAAAATTCTCACATCAACTAATAGGAACTGCTCAATGAGGGCCCTGTTTGTCACTAAGGAAGGAGAGATATTGGCGAAGGTTCTTTGGGGAGAGACTGTTCCCAGTAACAGTTGAAGGACATCATAGTTTAAAAAATATTTGGCAATGTTACAATTAGTTCTCACACCAAGAAAGGGCTCAAAACAGTTTTTATTTTTTTTTATTTTTAACTTTTTTATTCACAGCAATGAATAGGTAAACAATACAGTAAGTTTTGACATAAGAACATCATAGCGTCCGCAATTAAAAAGATTATCAGTACATATATCAATAGCATAGCAACAGTTATGTGAGGGGAAGAATGTACCTTCATAAATGATAACATCTGGTGTAAAAAAGGAAAATAAAAATAAATACAATATTTTTACTGTAGTCATGTATAAACATATACATTAGGAATCTTAGTTATTCATAACATATGATCAGTGCTAAACTTAGCAACAAGAAACACAAATCCCCCCCCCCCCCCCCCCCCCACAAAAAAAAGGCTGACACATGCAGCAGCTTCCAAATAATTCTAATTCCCAGGCATTGTTATTCCTAAAAAAAAAAAAATTGTCAACATATACAAGTTTAATCCTGTTGCTGACCCCATCATTAACCACATCTTTAACACCTATGTTTTCACTATATCTATCTATCTATGATCTATCTTTATTTATTTATTTGTAAATATATATTTCTAAATGGAATCTAACAACCGCAGTCAATTTGTAGGATAATATAATTAGTATAAATCACGTGCTATGTGCATTTAAATAAACACGGTTGTATTTTTAACTCCAAGTGGGTTAAGAAAACTTGCCGAGTGATGCTTATGTTTCGCCAAAATACATGCAAGTTAATTTTAAATTTGTGTTTTTTTGTATTGGGGTTTGGTCTAAATTGTAATATGTCACTACTATTGTATAAAACTTTTGTGCCATTTTTGTGCATACCTCCCAACAGTTGGGAGTGGCAGGACTCAGGACCACAATACTGCTGTACTGTTCACATTCTCCGGTGTCCCAGATACCAGAGGATGCTTACTGCTCAGTAGTGATCCTGGCTTCATATGCCAGGATCTAAAGTGGCTGACAGTGTTACTGTACATGAGCGTTAACACTGAAAAGTTGGAAGGTATACATTTTGTGGAACAGAAAAGTCTCTTAAAAATATACACCACCTATTTTGTGGCATATTTGAAGAACAGTTATTTATCACATTGATTTTTGGGATATTTGCACTTGTGATATTCACACTTGATATTGTTGTGATGTCTCTGGATCCTCTAATTCCTAACTGAGTATTCCTCATTACTGAGACTCTCCCCCCTGCGCTATACTCCCCAACCCGATCATGACACTCTGTGGGACACAGCGACACTGGGGAATCTCTGTGGAACGCTGACACTGGGCAAAATCCTGAAGTCGAATTAGACGAAACGTGTTGATTTTTGGCCATTCGAGGCTTCTGTAGACATCCCCTTGCGAAAGAGAGATGAAAGCAGGACAACATGAAGCTGAAATTTTCATCTATGAGATGTGGATTCCATCTTGCCTGTAACATGCTTTTACTTTGTCAAATTATACCGCTCTTTGTATAGTGTCAGCTGCTACCTTTCGCAGATTAAAATGTGGAATAGACATCCATGCCTGGCATTTGGTCCAGGTGTATTATGGAACACTGTTTGTGAGTGCATTTTGTCATTTATCTTTTTTGTATTTATGTGGAACATATTACACTATCTTTATACTTTTTTTCATATATTTGTGAGGACCTTTTTTTTTTATACACTTTTTTGGTGATTTTTGTTTTGGTGCATTTTGCCCAAGGTTCATCCTTCACACACTGACACTGGAGCAAGCTTTTGGGACACTGTGTTAAGCTCTGTCTAACACTGAGAAAAGCTCTGTGGGGTTATTGTGACTCTGGGGGGGACTTTGTAACACAGATTATTAAAATTAATGTGCTATAACAATGGGTGTGGTTTTGATTGTGACCATATTTGATTTTTGCATTCAACAGATCTTAGATTATATAAATTGCTATACAGCTATAGACAACCATGTCGATTTCAGATTTAATAATATATTTATAATATACATATAAAGGTTTACTCAATGATTTCTGGGGCAAAGGTATCTGAGCTACTCTGTGACTCCCAACTGTCCTGCTTTGCTTTGAGGCGTTGTCCACTATCATGCAAAATTCTTCCTCTGTCCAGATTAGGGACTGTAGTGTGCGCAGTTTGAGTGTCAACGCCACTGCGCAGGCACAGTATCGCTGACATGCATCCTCCCAAGCTCCAATCAGACCTCCCCAACCAAGCGAGGAGAATTTTTCCAGCTGCGATTTTGCAATCGCTTTTTAATGAAGAAAGCACTTACGGTATGTCTAAAGTGCACAAGTCAATAAAATTCTAATAAACTAAAACGTGTCAGAAGTCTGACAGTCTGTGACTACAGCCTTACAAGATCCATCTATAGATATGATTATATTCCCTGGCAAATTCACTGACTAAATACAAACAGGTTACTGTCACGACTACGAATCCCGGTACGCCCTGCAACCGCAAGGCCCTAGGCTGGCCGTGCATTAAAGGATCTGTGGTTCAAATGAGCAGGCGTAGCCGAGCATGTCTATCTGTGAAAGGTTATTTTTGGAATATTTGCCGTTTCGATCAGTCAACTCGAATTGCAAATGTTACAACCAAAAGCTGTTAATCTACTGATGTATTTATTGATGAGCTGACAACACAACTTTAGTGGTTTAATGTTATTCCTTTTGCTGGTAACGCGATCAACAAATCTCACAAACACACAATATGCAAACTAATACACTGAACATGTACCCATGCAGACTGGTTTATAGGTACAGCTGAGAATTCTGCTAGAGGCGTACCTTCGGTAGCTCAGTTGGTAGAGCGGAGGACTGTAGTGGTATTACCTCAGCTGTCATCCTTAGGTCACTGGTTCGATTCCGGTCCGAAGGACAATATTTTTTTTTTTTTTACATTTTGTTTACTTAAATATTTTTAAAGCAAATTGGTGGCATGTACGTTAGATATAATTAGTAAACATGAAATGTATTTTTTTTTTTTTTTAAGTTTTCTCTACATTTATTTCTATTGTTTTATTTATTTCAACATTTGCTAAAATATAAAACTGGATACAAATCTACTGACATCCTGCTGTATCGTATGGAATCCTGCAGGGGTCTCTATTGCTCTTTTTTTCACTATTATTTACACATAGGAGATTTGTTAAAGCGAATTCATATATAAATCTTTGTAATAATTATTATAAATAATTCATTAATATAATAGAATGTGAAGCAGAATGATTCTTGGTTTTGTTTAAATCAATCATGTCTGAATTCTGCCATTATTTTTTACTACCATTGTTTGCCTCCCAACTACAATCCTGATTTTGGGAGGCTATCCCTCCAAGCTCTAGCTCTGTCCCACTTGGCGGGATCAGAACCACAAACTTGCGGCCCATATATAATTCTCCAGTGTCTTAAACATCGTGGAATGCATATAAAGTGCATATGCAGCAAAACCGCGCATGTGTGGAATTAGTTCTCCTGCTAGCTAGGTTCTTGACTAACATTTCGGGCCTATAGGAGCTAACTTTTGCCCTCCATCTTCAGGGTTTGGCTAAAATGCTACAAGACTGTTGTGAAATGAATGTATTGCTGCTGGAACATTCAATAAAGTTTAGTCTAGTTTAGACATGTTTAGCCATGTTACATCTGCTTCCCTCTATGATTCCGAGGTATCTCATAGTGAGCACCCTGAGCAAGGTGCCAGTAACAGAGAATGTTTACATTGGGCCACAGCCCTAAATGTAGCACGCTGGTGGACCGTGGAAGGCATATTTAATTTCATTTTGGTATGGCACAAACGCTAAGATTTGTAGGTAGTGCAAGGAACTAGTGTATGTTTACACCAATAAAAAGTGTCAGCCAGGTGCACAAACCAGGTGCAATGGACATAGAGAAGGTTTAGGATGCTTTACGTGGCTTAGCGGCACATGCAGGGCTGGACTTAGGTTTTCAGGTGCACTGTGTGGGCCATCCCCATGACAGCACCCCTGTCCTTAGCCATCACAGGTGGTAAGATGTCATTATGAATTAATCATTTGTTTTTTTTTAAAATGCATTCCTTGTTTTCTGTCTTATACCACTTCATTCCATTTTCCTGCCCTCCTTTCATTATTGCTCCACATCTTCTGACATTGCACCCACAGCACTTGATTTCACACATACAACCTGTCACAGCACCACCTTGCAGCACCTACAATGCATGCCAGAGCACCATAGCACACGTACGACTTGCCCCAGCACCCACATTGAGCTCGCATGACTTGACCCAGCACCCATATTGCACTTGCACGACTTACCCAAGCACCCACATTGCACTCAAGGCCTCACCCCAGCACCAGCATTGCATCCAGGACTCTTTGTGGAGAAAGGACACATCACCCCCATCCTCTGATATGCGTGGACGTGAGGCAACCTCAGAAGATGACTGTGCATTTGTACAGCACACAGACATCGACTGCCTGTTCTCCATTCCCCTGCACAAAGAGAGCTGGTGAAGGGTCCCCAGCTAACGCCTTCGGCGTCCCCTCGGTGCGGCACCCTGTGTGTTCACACAGGTTCCACACCCCTAAGGCTAGCCCTGGGCACATGCAATTGTGGCGCATATTGGTCCTATACGTAGTATGGGTGTGCCGCTGCGGACTGGTGAGGGCTTGGTAGCATAAAAGCTATAGCTGGCCGAGCTCCCCATCCACCCTCCCTATTTTTTAGATTGTCAAAGTGCTTATTGGGGTGTGGGTCACGTACCTATTAGAGGACGGTGGACTACATTTTGACAGGTTAATGAACGAGGGTATTAGGATTGGCTAAGTGGGTTCATTTTTGGTTATTTAATTGGTTATGTTAATATGTTAGTTTAACTGGTTATTGTGATATGCTTATGTTTGGCTTCTAAATAAACCTTGATAAAGTACATCAGCTTTTTCCTTCCAGCCAGGTAGTCTCTTTGTTTTTACTTATTTGTGTACTTGATCATTTTTTATCAATACACAACACTTTTCTCTGACCGGTTTTATGTATACATACCCTTATTCAGTGTTATATATATATATATATATATATATATATATATATATATATATAAACAAACCCAAAAGGAATGTACTCACCTAAACTAGCATATATTATATATTATAAGGGGTGCTGCTGAGAGCAAATTGTTATACAACAATTGTGTCTCTGTATTATACAATAGGAAGGCCTTTTGGCCCCTGGTAAGTAATACATATAAAGAGATTTAGCCCCATAAGCAACAGTATTTAGTGTTAGGACCCACCAACATTGGAGTACTTTGACGTAGTGGTGGGCTTAGCATAATATGGCCATATATGTGACTAAATCTCCAATTTTATTATCACAGAAAGACAGGTGTTTTTAAGTAGCTTTAATGAAACCTATAGCTTTACGAATTCATTCTCCTACCTGCTTTGAGGTGAGTGCGCTGATCTTTGGGTTTTGTGTATATATATATATATATATATATATATATATATATATATATATATATATATATTCAGTCTTTTATATACATGCCCCTATTCACTCTTATTTATACATACCCTTATTCAGTCTTTTATATACATACACCTTTTCAGTCTAATATATACATAACCTTATTCAGTCTTATATAGCCATACCTTTTTTCAGTCTTATATACGTCAAGGAAACAAAAGCTCTTAACTGCTACTTTTTAGTCTTCCTTTTACCATACAGTGGAATTAACGCTTTAATGGGATGGTGGAAAATTGTGCAATAAAGAGAAGTAAAATTGGTGGAGCTTTCATATACAACGCCTGTAACAACATTTTAAAACAATAATTAAACACAGTTCTGTTTTTGGTGCAGTTGGCGTATTCCTTAATGTTTTATGATGGGAATTAGTATACATTGACCTGCAAGCGCGTAAAGCATCTGAATTGCACCATTTTCACAATTTTTGGTGCCTCTACTCCTGAAACATGCTGATCCTGCATTAGTGAACTATGTCAGGACTTACTCACACAGGCCTCTGGTGGACAAGACTAGCATCTCTTATGGCACTTATTACTCACTTCATTTGGGACGGATGTCATTTCCTGTGGTTACTCCCTATCGCTTGGAGTCTTTGACAGCTCACCCACCTTCCTTTAATTATTTTTATTGGCATTCCTTTCAGGACAGGGTGAGGTAGGCGTTATAAAAAAAAAAAAACAGTTGATAAACTTTTCAGAAAATAAAAAGAAAGAAAAAATATAAAAAAATAGGAAATCAGCATTGACCGAGTAAGATTACTGGATTTAAGTTTGTGTTTAAAATGATGACATATATATATATATATATATATATATATATATATATATATATATATATATATATTAGACATGTGCATTCGTTTTCGGACGAATGCATTTTCGGACGAAAATAGCATTTTCGTCCATTCGTCCGAAAAACGAATAACGAAAATTTTAACTAACAAAATCCGAATGAACGAATGGTTAATAAACGAAAATCATTCGTTCATTCGTCCATTCGTCCATTCGTGCTATTGGCATTCTAAACCGAAATAGAGTCGGTTTACAATACCAATAGCATTGTACTACATTCCATAAACCGACATGAATGACTTTCGGTTTATGGAATGCATGTAATGCTATTAGCTTCCTATAAACCGAAATTGAGTTCCCATTCATACGAATAGGTCAATTGACCTATTCGTATGAATGGGGACTCTTTCGGTTTATAGAAAGCCAATAGCAGCATGTATTCTATAAGCCGAAAGTCTTTAAAACAAACGACGTTCGGTTTATAGAATACATGTAATGCTATTGCTGTTCTATAAGCCGAAAGACATTCGGCTTATAGAACAGCAATAGCATTACATGCATTCTATAAACCGAACGTCGTTCGTTTTAAAGACTTTCGGCTTATAGAATACTATTGGCATTCTATAAACCTAACTAGAGTCCCTCCTCATTCATAAGAATTTCTTATGAATGGGGACTCGACTCTAGTTCGGTTTATAGAAAGCCAATAGTATTCTATAAGCCGAAAGTCTTTAAAACGAACGACGTTCGGTTTATAGAATACATGTAATGCTATTGCTAAACTATAAACCGAACGACTTTCGGTTTATAGAATAGCCATAGGATTACATGTAGTACATAAGCCGAAAGTCTATAAACCGAAAGTCGTTCGGTTTATAGGCTGTCGGCATTTAACTATACAGAGACAGAGTCTCCATTCATAAAATTATGAATGGAGACTTTGTCTCCGTGTAGTAAAATGCCGAAAGTCTATAAACCGAACGATCGGTTTATAGACTTTCGGCTTATGTAATACATGTAATCCTATGGCTATTCTATAAACCGAAAGTTCGGTTTATAGAATAGCAATAGGAATACATGTATTCCATAAGCCGACAGCCTATAAACCGAACGTTCGGTTTATAGGCTGTGGGCATTTTACTACACGGAGACAAAGTCTCCATTCATAATTTTATGAATGGAGACTCTGTCTCTGTATAGTTAAATGCCGGCTTTTAACTATACGGAGACAAAGTCTCCATTTATAATTTTATGAATGGAGACTCTGTCTCCGTATAGTTAAATGCCCACAGCCTATAAACCGAACGTTCGGTTTATAGGCTGTGGGCATTTAACTATACGGAGACAAAGTCTCCATTCATAATTTTATGAATGGAGACTCTGTCTCTGTATAGTTAAATGCCGGCTTTTAACTATACGGAGACAAAGTCTCCATTTATAATTTTATGAATGGAGACTCTGTCTCCGTATAGTTAAATGCCCACAGCCTATAAACCGAACGTTCGGTTTATAGGCTGTGGGCATTTAACTATACGGAGACAAAGTCTCCATTCATAATTTTATGAATGGAGACTCTGTCTCCGTATAGTTAAATGCTATTGTATTCTATAAACCGACTCTATTTCGGCTTATAGAATGCAATAGTACTACGAATGGACGAATGAACGAATGATTTTCCTTTATTAACCATTCGTTCATCCGGCTTTAGTTAGCTTAGCATTTTCGTTCTTCGTTTTTCGGGCGAATGGACGAAAATGCAATTTTCGGACGAAAATGCATTCGTCCGAAAACGAATGCACATGTCTAGTATATATTCACATGTAAATTGCTTTTTAAATAAAAAATTATGATATAAAAAAATCTTGTTTTTATTTCCTTTTATGTGACAATGCTGCCTCTCTCTTTCCCTTGCCCCCAGATTTGTCGCTCTCCCCCCCTTAGTGTTGTCTCTCTCTCACCCTCCCTTTGGCTCCCCCCTCGCTCCCCTTGTGTCTGTCTCTTCCCCCCTTCCCTCCCCTTGTTTCTCTCTGCCCCCCCCCCCTTGTTATTCTGTCCCCCCCTCACCTGTTTCTTGCTCCCTGGTGGCTAGTGGGGGCAGCCGGGGGATGTATGCACTATACATAATAGACGGAAGTGTCGGGCAGCATGGAGGTTGTCTGCACGATTCGTGCAGACATCCCCCAGCTGCCCGATTCTCCCTGGTGGCTAGCGAGGGAGCGGAGGATGTCTGCGCGATGAGCGAGACCTCTCCTGCTGCCGCCCGGCATGACCGCCGGGACTTCTATGATGAAGCTGGGTACTTCCGGCTTCCTCATAAAAGTCCTGGCTGTCGTTCCGGGCGGCAGCAGGGGAGGTCTCGCTCATCGCGCAGACATCCACCGCTGCCTCGCTAGCCACCAGGGAGAATCGGGCAGCTGGGGGATGTCTGCACGAATCGTGCAGACAACCTCCATGCTGCCCGACACTTCCGTCTATTATGTATAGTGCATACATCCCCCGGCTGCCCCCACTAGCCACCAGGGAGCAAGAAACAGGTGAGGGGGGGACAGAATAACAAGGGGGGGGGGGCAGAGAGAAACAAGGGGAGGGAAGGGGGGAAGAGACAGACACAAGGGGAGCGAGGGGGGAGCCAAAGGGAGGGTGAGAGAGAGACAACACTAAGGGGGGGAGAGCGACAAATCTGGGGGCAAGGGAAAGAGAGAGGCAGCTTTGTCACATAAAAGGAAATAAAAACAAGATTTTATTTATATCATAATTTTTTATTAAAAAAGCAATTTACATGTGAATATATACTAGACATGTGCATTCGTTTTCGGACGAATGCATTTTCGTCCGAAAATTGCATTTTCGTCCATTCGCCCGAAAAACGAAGAACGAAAATGCTAAGCTAACTAAATCGAATGAACGAATAGTTAATAAAGGAAAATCATTCGTTCATTCGTCCATTCGTAGTACTATTGCATTCTATAAGCCGAAATAGAGTCGGTTTATAGAATACAATAGCATTTAACTATACGGAGACAGAGTCTCCATTCATAAATTTATGAATGGAGACAAACGTATAGTTAAAAGCCGACAGCCTATAAACCGAACGTTCGGTTTATAGGCTGTGGGCATTTAACTATACGGAGACAGAGTCTCCATTCATAAAATTATAAATGGAGACTTTGTCTCCGTATAGTTAAAAGCCGGCATTTAACTATACGGAGACAGAGTCTCCATTCATAAAATTATGAATGGAGACTTTGTCTCCGTATAGTTAAAAGCCGGCATTTAACTATACGGAGACAGAGTCTCCATTCATAAAATTATGAATGGAGACTTTGTCTCCGTGTAGTAAAATGCCCACAGCCTATAAACCGAACGTTCGGTTTATAGGCTGTCGGCTTATGGAATACATGTATTCCTATTGCTATTCTATAAACCGAACGTTCGGTTTATAGAATAGCCATAGGATTACATGTATTATATAAGCCGAAAGTCTATAAACGGATCGTTCGGTTTATAGGCTTTCGGCATTTTACTACACGGAGACAAAGTCTCCATTCATAATTTTATGAATGGAGACTCTGTCTCTGTATAGTTAAATGCCGACAGCCTATAAACCGAACGACTTTCGGTTTATAGACTTTCGGCTTATATAATACATGTAATCCTATGGCTATTCTATAAACCGAAAGTCGTTCGGTTTATAGAATAGCAATAGGAATACATGTATTCCATAAGCCGACAGCCTATAAACCGAACGTTCGGTTTATAGGCTGTCGGCATTTTACTACACGGAGACAAAGTCTCCATTCATAATTTTATGAATGGAGACTCTGTCTCCGTGTAGTAAAATGCCGACAGCCTATAAACCGAACGTTCGGTTTATAGGCTGTCGGCTTATGGAATACATGTATTCCTATTGCTATTCTATAAACCGAACGTTCGGTTTATAGAATAGCCATAGGATTACATGTATTATATAAGCCGAAAGTCTATAAACGGATCGTTCGGTTTATAGGCTTTCGGCATTTTACTACACGGAGACAAAGTCTCCATTCATAATTTTATGAATGGAGACTCTGTCTCTGTATAGTTAAATGCCGACAGCCTATAAACCGAACGACTTTCGGTTTATAGACTTTCGGCTTATATAATACATGTAATCCTATGGCTATTCTATAAACCGAAAGTCGTTCGGTTTATAGAATAGCAATAGGAATACATGTATTCCATAAGCCGACAGCCTATAAACCGAACGTTCGGTTTATAGGCTGTCGGCATTTTACTACACGGAGACAAAGTCTCCATTCATAATTTTATGAATGGAGACTCTGTCTCCGTGTAGTAAAATGCCGACAGCCTATAAACCGAACGTTCGGTTTATAGGCTGTCGGCTTATGGAATACATGTATTCCTATTGCTATTCTATAAACCGAACGACTTTCGGTTTATAGAATAGCAATAGGAATACATGTATTCCATAAGCCGACAGCCTATAAACCGAACGTTCGGTTTATAGGCTGTCGGCATTTTACTACACGGAGACAGAGTCTCCATTCATAAAATTATGAATGGAGACTTTGTCTCCGTGTAGTAAAATGCCCACAGCCTATAAACCGAACGTTCGGTTTATAGGCTGTCGGCATTTTACTACACGGAGACAAAGTCTCCATTCATAATTTTATGAATGGAGACTCTGTCTCTGTATAGTTAAATGCCGACAGCCTATAAACCGAACGACTTTCGGTTTATAGACTTTCGGCTTATGTAATACATGTAAACCTATGGCTATTCTATAAACCGAAAGTCGTTCGGTTTATAGAATAGCAATAGGATTACATGTATTCCATAAGCCGAAAGTCTATAAACCGAAAGTCGTTCGGTTTATAGACTTTCGGCTTATAGAATACAAGTAATACTATTGCCTTTCTATGAACCGAACGAGAGCCCCATTCATAAGAATTTCTTATGAATGGGGCTCTCGTTCGGTTTATAGAAAGCCAATAGTATTACATTGTATTCTATAAAACGAACGAAAAAAATTAACGAAACGAAAATAATGAACGAATTTCGTCTGAAACGAATGCACTAATGAACGAAATTCGTTTTAGACGAAATAAATAACATTTTCGTCCGAATGGACGAAAACGAAACGAAAATTTTAGTTTTGCACATGTCTAATATATATATATATATATATATATATATAAAATATGGAAACTTTCATCGTTATAATAGTATATAAAAGTTAAACATAACAAGTAAAAAGGTGGAAAATACTAATTCATCTAGTCTGTTCTCAAGCTGTAATGTGCTGCTGAAAAAGAAATGTGTGGTTTTTAAAGGGACAGTGCCTCCAAAAAATGAAAAGGATTTTTTTATTTTTTATTTTGCATTGTTGATTTCAGATATGTCTTTTGTTTTTGTTATGTGAGTTTATTTTATGGGCTGGGGACACAGAATGCAGTCAGAATTCTGATCACAGACTTTTACATTGAATGGAAGGGTAATGTAACTGGAAAGCAGGTAAAAAAGGTTGTACACAGCCACCTAGTCCTGCCCACTATGATACACAGGAGCCAGTAAGAGAGCAGGGGCATATCTTATGGCATCATCATGCAGGCTTTGGCAACAGTTGTAAAGTAAGATTTGCTGTAATATTTTGGAGACTGTTGCATCATGGGTAAGATTCTCAAAATGTATGCTGGAGATAGACACCTAATTTGATTTTTACAGTTACATGCACTGAATTCAATCATAGAGAAAAAAAAAACAGTGGCATATGTCTTATATACAGTGCTGTATTTACCGCGAGGCATCCTAGGCGGATGCCTAGGGCGGCAAATTTTGGGGGGCGGCCCCCCAGCACTGAAAAAAAAAAAAAAAACCTGGCACTTTAAAAAAAAAAAAAAAGGCTGCGCTTGCAGGCAGAGACGGAGGTGAGAGGGGATCGGAAGATCCCCCCTCACCAACGCTCTGCCTGCCGGGCTGCACGGGGAGCCGAACAGGCAGCACAGAGAAATCTCCGTGCTGCCTTTTCGGCTCCCCGTGCAGTGTGCCGACACGGAAGTGCCGACAGTCACGTGACGGGCGCGCTGACGTCATACGCGCGCCCGGTCACGTGACCTGTCGGCACAATCACCGGGAAGCCGAACAGGCAGCATGGAGGGACCATGCTGCCTGCCTGCCAGGGAAAGGTAAGTGCTGATGGGAGACTGTGTGTGTGAGTGTGATGGGAGTCAGAGTGTGTGTGATGGGAGACAGTGTGTGTGATGGGAGACAGTGTGTGTGACTGAGTGTGATGGGAGTCAGAGTGTGTGTGATGGGAGTAGGAGTGTGTGACTGAGTGTGATGGGAGTCAGAGTGAGTGTGATGGGAGTCAGAGTGTGTGTGATGGGAGACAGTGTGTGTGACTGAGTGTGATGGGAGTCAGAGTGTGTGTGATGGGAGACAGTGTGTGTGACTGAGTGTGATGGGAGTGTGTGTGTGATGGGAGACAGTGTGTGTGATGGGAGACAGTGTGTGTGGCTGAGTGTGATGGGAGTCGGAGTGTGTGTGATGGGAGTAGGAGTGTGTGACTGAGTGTGATGGGAGTAGGAGTGTATGACTGAGTGTGATGGGAGTGTGAGCTTGATGTGAGTCTGAATGATGGGGCATGTCTTAGGTGTGTAACGTGGGTGTGCAGCTTGGGTAGGGGGGTGCCCAGATTTTGTCTGCCTAGGGCAGCACAAAATCAAGATACACCACTGCTTATATATGTGTTTGTTTTAAATGCACAGGTAATCTAGTTACATCTTATGTAAGTGGTAGTGTCCCTTTAAGTTGTAGTTATATATGATATGACAGTCGGTTTATGTTTACATTAGGACATTTTGCAATTGAAATCAATAAGTCCTGTGAGGAAGGCAAAATGCGTCAGGACCATCGATTGGGATATAGAAATCCTCAACATCCTCAATATTCAGTTTGCTTAGCCATATTTCTATTGTCCCTGTTTAAATGTACTGTTTTATGGTTTTATATTTTTAAATATTGTTGTTTTGGCAAGTTTTATAGAAAATAATATTTTGCTTTTCTATAATTCATTAGTAATTTAATCCATGGTATTTTTAATAACCCTTATCCCTCCTATATTTCCCATTTCCTTTTACGCTCACACCTAACATTATAATTTTGCACTTTTTTTTAGTGGTTCAGGATTCAGATTCAGGCGCAGGGATATCTTTTATTTTTTTATCTTCTGCACAACATAGCGAGTCATATGGCAATTGACTATAAAAGGGCAGCATATCTGAAGAAGTAGAATATGCAAGCCCTCCTTTTATAAAAGCATCTATTGTATAGAAATGCAGCTTTTCAATTTATTACAGGCGTACCCAGCTTTAAGGAAAAATTTTCACTGCACGTTCAAGGCTAGATATAGGCTGATTGAATAATCATCACTGCAGTAAAAGTACATTATTGAAAATTATTCCCTTCTTCGATTTTCTTCCACATTTTGATCATGAATCTGCACGGATTTGGATTGAACATGGTTCAAACACAATACTCCAAAAAAACACACCAGCCTACAGTAAAACTGTGAGCCACAGTCGGAGTGTACTGCAAAGCCCTCCCTACACATTCTTCCCTGCACTGCAAAGCCCTCCCTACGCATTCTTCCCTGCACTGAAAAGAACTCCCTATGCATTCTTCCCTGCACTCCAAAGCCCTCCCTACGCATTTTCCCTGCACTGCAAAGCCCTCCCTACGCATTCTTCTCTGCACTGCAAAGCCCTCCCTACAGCATTCTTCCCTGCACTGCAAAGCCCTCCCTACGCATTCTTTCCTGCACTGCAAAGCCCTCCCTACAGCATTCTTCCCTGCACTGCAAAGCCCTCCCTACAGCATTCTTCCCTGCACTGCAAAGCCCTCCCTATGCATTCTTTCCTGCACTGCAAAGCCCTCCCTACATATTCTTCCCTGCACTGCAAAGCCCTCCCTACAGCATTCTTCCCTGCACTGCAAAGCCCTTCCTACAGCATTCTTCCCTGCACTGCAAAGCCCTCCCTACAGCATTCTTCCCTGCACTGCAAAGCCCTTCCTACAGTATTCTTCCCTGCACTGCAAAGCCCTCCCTACAGCATTCTTCCCTGCACTGCAAAGCCCTCCCTACAGCATTCTTCCCTGTAACTCACACCTGTACCAAAAGTGTACATCATGAAATCATTTGATGTTGTATTTGAATTTAACATGTTTTTTTCTCGTTGCTACTTGTCAATTGTGTAGGTGCTGCACCAAAGTGGCGCCATTTTATTTTTGCAAATATACTTTTTAAACCATTTTCCTTTTTACAGTATTTAAATTAGTATTACCTGAGTGAACAATTTTCTTTATGAAGACATCCACCTGTCAGCACACAATATCATTTCCCAGGTGCTCAGAGTACAGGAGACTCCATTCAGTCCCCAATAAGCAATACAAAACAACATATATCCAGCACTTCTGTAGGCCATCTTTTTTATTCTACACAGAGTGTGTGTGTAATAAAGGAACTCTACAGGTCATACCTCAAAGTACAGGCCCTGCTATAACGCATTTATAGTCTCCATTACAGATACTCGATAAATGGCATCCTGAGAAGACTATCAATACAAGAGTCTACGTAGAGCAGAATGGCCATTGGCCTTTGTAAATAATACAGTTTAGTTGATTAAATTCCTTAGAAGCTATACATTTACCTTTAAGATCCACAAATATTAGAGGGATGGAATCTCCACTATCTTCTGAATCTCACGGATCTTTAAGAAAATATATCGCTTTAAGAAAATCTGCTACCCAGTATAATGAAATATGTAGGCCATAAAGACTAGTACTTGACATTGCAGCATAAACACATTGCGGTATGTCAAATCTAAATATAGTCTTGAAAATACGTGTTAATAAATAAAAAGAAAGAATGTAATTAGAGTTGACACCAGGGGCGGGCTGGGCCGGGGGGCAGGGTGGCAATTGCCCCCCAGGCCGCCCTAAACTATGTAAAACACGGCCGCTGGGCCAGTGTTTTTAAAAAAAAAAAAACGTGCTTGCAGGCAGAGACTGAGGTGAGAAGGGATCGGAAGATCCCCTCTCACCTCCGCTCTGCCTGCAAAGCTGCACGGGGAGCCGAACAGGCAGCACAGAGAAACCTCCGTGCTGCCTGTTCGGCTCCCTGTGCAGTCTGACACGGAAGTGCCGACAGTCACGTGATCGGCGCTCTGACGTCAGACGCGCGCCGATCACGTGACCTGTCGGCACAACCGCCGGGAGGCCGAACAGGCAGCATGGAGGGACCATGCTGCCTGCCACTAGCCACCAGGTAAGTCCTCCTGCCACTAGCCACCAGGGAAGTCCTGCCTCTAGCCACCAGGGAAGTCCTGCCACTAGCCACCAGGGAAAAAGGTAAGGGGGGGGGGGGTGGGGGCCAAAAAACACTGGCATATTATTGGGCAAATTGGCTGGGGCATATTACATGGCAAATAAGACTGGCATATTATTGGGCAAATTGGCTGGGGCATATTACATGGCAAATAAGACTGGCATATTATTGGGCAAATTGGCAGGGGCATATTACATGGCAAATAAGACTGGCATATTATTGGGCAAATTGGCTGGGGCATATTACATGGCAAATAAGACTGGCATATTATTGGGCAAATTGGCAGGGGCATATTACATGGCAAATAAGACTGGCATATTATTGGGCAAATTGGCTGGGGCATATTACATGGCAAATAACACTGGCATGTTATTGGGCAAATTGGCAGGGGCATATTACATGGCAAATAAGACTGGCATATTATTGGGCAAATTGGCTGGGGCATATTACATGGCAAATAAGACTGGCATATTATTGGGCAAATTGGCTGGGGAATATTACATGGCAAATAACACTGGCATATTATTGGGCAAATTGGCTGGGGAATATTACATGGCAAATAAGACTGGCATATTATTGGTCAAATTGGCTGGGGCATATTACATGGCAAATAAGACTGGCATATTATTGGGCAAATTGGCTGGGGCATATTACATGGCAAATAACACTGGCATATTATTGGGCAAATTGGCTGGGGAATATAACATGGCAAATAAGACTGGCATATTATTGGGCAAATTGGCTGGGGAATATAACATGGCAAATAAGACTGGCATATTATTGGGCAAATTGGCTGGGGCATATTACATGGCAAATAAGACTGGCATATTATTGGGCAAATTGGCTGGGGAATATTACATGGCAAATAAGACTGGCATATTATTGGGCAAATTGGCTGGGGAATATTACATGGCAAATAAGACTGGCATATTATTGGGCAAATTGGCTGGGGCATATTACATGGCAAATAAGACTGGCATATTATTGGGCAAATTGGCTGGGGCATATTACATGGCAAATAAGACTGGCATATTATTGGGCAAATTGGCTGGGGCATATTACATGGCAAATAAGACTGGCATATTATTGGGCAAATTGGCTGGGGCATATTACATGGCAAATAAGACTGGCATATTATTGGGCAAATTGGCTGGGGCATATTACATGGCAAATAAGACTGGCATATTATTGGGCAAATTGGCTGGGGCATATTACATGGCAAATAAGACTAGAATATTATTGGGAAAATTGGCTGGGGCATATTACATGGCAAATAAGACTGGCATATTATTGGGCAAATTGGCTGGGGAATATTACATGGCAAATAAGACTGGCATATTATTGGGCAAATTGGCTGGGGAATATTAAATGGCAGAATAACACTGGCATATTATTGGACAAATCGTATGGGAAATATTAAATGGCAGAATAAGACTGGCATATTATTGGGCAAAATGGCTGGGGAATATTAAATGGCAATTAACACTGGCATATTGGGCAAATTAGCAGGGGCATATTAAATTGCAGATAACCTTGGAATATTATTGGGCAAATTTACTGAGTTATATTAAATTGCAGAATAACACTGGCATATTATGGGACAAATTGGCTGGGGAATATTAATGGCAAATAATATTGGAAATGTGTATGTAATGGGGTGATGGAGGCATGTAAATGTGGTGATGGGGCATGTCCTGGTGTGCAACGTGGGTTATGGGTCATGTCGTAGGTGTGCAACGTGGGTAGGGGGGGGGTGCCCAAATTTTGGGATATTGGGTGTCTAAATCCTGGCATGTTGAGGGGCATAATCCTGGCATATTGAGGGGAAAATCCTGGCATATTGAGGGGGCATCATCTTGGCATATTGAGGGGAAAATCCTGGCATATTGGGTGTCTAAATCCTGGCATATTGAGGGGCATAATCCTGGCATATTGAGGGGCATAATCCTGGCATATTGAGGGGCATAATCCTGGAATTTTGAGGGGCATAATCCTGGCATATTTAGGGGAAAATCCTGGCATATTGAGGGGGCATCATCTTGGCATATTGAGGAGAAAATCCTGGCATATTGGGTGTCTAAATCCTGGCATATTGAGGGGCATAATCCTGGCATACTGAGGGGCATAATCCTGGCATTTTGTAAGGGACAATTCTAGCATATTAAATGGCAAATCCTGGCATATTGTGGGGGAAAATCCTGGCAATATTCGTTATAAAACAAGGAAAAGATGGCCGTGGATGGGGAGGCGATTCGATGGTGCAATGGGCCACTTGACTGGATTTGCCCCCCAGGCCTAAGGCTGCCAGCCCTCCCCTGGTTGACACCACAACATGTTCAGTTGGTCTAATCTCTGCTCTTCCGGTAACCTGATATATTAGCAGCAAGTGGCACAAGTCATCTTTCCTGTCTAATGCTGATCCTTTATCTGCCAATTGCAGAGTTGCTGCACTTTTTATGTCCGCATTTGCACTGTTTTATGGACTGGCAGCACAGCAAATTCAATCTGTCACTTCCAGAAAGTCTTCTGTGAATGCATATCCTTACATAACAACACGGCGTGGACAGATGTGAAGCTATCCATTATGCGAGACAGTGAGTGGATCATCAGGATTCCAAAAAGTAATCCACAAGCGGATCACAGTCTGAGTAGTATGAATTTATACGTAACCTTCGTTACAGTCAGGTCTATTTTAGTAACCCGTTTACATGCTTGTGTTATAGCTTTAAAGCAACAGGTTTCAGAGTTGTATATTTGGTGTGATCCTTATGATCAGATAATGAGACTGATGAAGCTTATTGTGCTATTCATTCAAAAGTGAATTGGCAAGTGAACTGTAAAAACCAGGAAGTCACACAGTTGGAAGGGTAGGCTATTTTAAGATTTGATTCTTCGCTTTTAATGTCTGATTTTGAAGTTCATTTTTAGTTAATAGCAGGGCTGCCATAAAAAACGTAAGGATCCCTTGAAGAAATGTTTTTCTGCCCCCCACCCCCTGTATCTCCCACTAACCTATCTACCCTCCCAAAGTGAGGTCATCCAGGTCTTTATTTATCATACTAATGAGGTTTAAATGCACTCCAGGACATGCCACATCACCCGCATTGCACATCCAGAACTGCCCCCTGCCCCCCAGGACATGCCACATCACCCACATTGCACATCCAGGACTGCCCCCCAGGACATGCCACATCACCCACATTGCACATCCAGGACTGCCCCCTGCCCCCCAGGACATCCTCAATTGCCCGCATTGCACATCCGGGACTTAGCCATCACTGCTCTAACTAATGCTATCTAATGATTTCCTCATCCATGGGTGGCTAGCCGAGGAGCGGAGATCCCCTATAACAGATCTTAATAGCAGTCCCTCTACATAATAACGCTGTTATTATGGAAATGATCTGTATCTTTCTTGATGCCAGAGACCATGGTTCATTGAAGAGAATTGCTACACATTGAGGGAGTTTTGGATAAATAGAGTCAGAGATAGACCAGGACACCAGTGTCTGTGGCAAAGGATGTAAAGGTCCATAGAACATCATTAAAATGTCTGTGACAATGCCCATAAATTTACACCATGAATGCTGGTGTCTACCCCCGGGAGGATGCCATGATTCTTTACATTGGTATTCATTAGATCAGAGATGTATTCTTATACATGCAGTGTTGTTACTTCCATGAGAAGTTTTTCAACATGTATTAATAGAACGGTAGGAAGGGAACTGATGGGTTGGCTATTCTGCAGCACTGAGAATTCTCACCCAACTGTGACTGGCGTGTAATGTTCTGTATCCCCTCACACCGGAAGGCACACTTGCCAGGCATTGATTAGTGCAATATTTGCTTTCCGTTTCTAAGCTGTAAGATTTTTTTCTGCCTACACAAGAGTAGCTCGAGGCTTTCCAATTTCTGGAAAGAGGTTTGTTAATGTTTTCAGTTTATTAAACATTGTTAGTTTCATTTATCAGCTGATAAAATCTATTTTTGCTTTGTTTAACCCCTTACTGACAGAGTTGTATGCTGCATTTTTTAAAGGGCAGATGGGTTGTTTTTATAGCATTATTTTCATCACGATATCATTTACTATAAAAACAAACGTTTTCTAACCCCATCTATATAGTTTATAATATTTGTCCTGAATTAAGAAATACCAGTATTTACATTTTTCAGTTATTTAGAGCAAAAGTAGTTTTTTTGTTTCCTAACCATTTTCTTCCACATTGACCTTTTGACCCAGCCCTAACCATCAGTTTAACCCTATACCTCAATCTACTGCTACCATTGCACTAACCCTAATTGTAACCTCAATCCTAGATCTAAAATAGAAATAAATGGAAAAGCAAACCCTAGACTTACGGTTAGCTTTTGCTTTTTTATTTTTTTTTTAAAGTAATGTCCCTAGGGCACTCTTGCCAGATATTGGCGAGTGGCATATATTCGAGGAGGATGCTCATCTCCAGTATGGCGCCCGTGATCATAGTGAGGGGGGGATGCGGTGCGGGGGGGTGGGGGGGATTTGCTGCATGATGCCTCAACATTGGCAGCGACTGTTGTTCGATGCCTATGTGGCTTTTTTCACATTGTAAGCCACATTTCAAGCATACAATCACCTTAGCAGTGATTGTATTAATCAGGGCACTTTAATTGTAAGTAGAGGTGTGCCTTGGAACCCAAGGCAGCCTCTAACACTAACTTCGTAAATGTAGCATGGGGCCCAGAAGTGCATGCTACATTTAAACACAGGATGTATAGATAAGTATATATATATATATATATATATATATATATATATATATATACACACACATACATACATATACACATACACACACACATACACATTCCAATGCGTTAATGGGTTAAAGTATTTTATTCAAAAGTACATTGGAAACCATATGTGTGCATTATAGATTGCAAAGCTTAACTTGGAACATCTTATAGCTCGTGATCTACCAAAGGTGAAGGAGCTGTTCACACATAATGATTTTACATACTAAAACATAATGTCAATAGGACTTATAGAGGTTACTTTCTAATTAATATTCTGTGGTGTCCTTGGTTAATCTTGATTTGTTAACTTATCAAATATTGTGTATGATAATTGTAATAACTATAATAAAAGTAAGGGGTCTATTCGCTAAAAGTCGAGATTGGAGGTCAAGATTGGCTAACCTCGAACAGACTCACCACCCCAGGTGCATGTGTATCTCACCAGAGGTGATCCTGCATCAGAGGATAAAAACAAAAGGGTGGAGGCCTGATCAAAATAAGTCCTCTCTATTCTATGGATCATTTGTTGCTGTGTTCTAGATAGATCTTTCATCTTTGAAGCAGCACTACTATGGGAGAAGGATATCTGAGTGTTCAGTATTTGTGAAAGTAGGTGGAAGCTGTGCTTCCACAAAGGTAATATTTCTTTACAACTACACGATACATGTAATTAGATGGCTGTTTTGTCACAGACCATTTGAAGATGGCTATATTTGTTTCCATTTTCTGGAATCAAATACCATTGAGAGCTTAATTTGTAATCTCTTTCCTTGACAACAATACAAGTGGTCAGTGAGTGCATTATTTATGATTTCTGCCAGCCCTCCTCTCATTAAGCTTTTTGTAAATCTACTTCCTATGTTGGTTTAAATGTGTTGATTAGGGTTATTTGTTTATGATGTGAGTATACAACTATCAGTTGTGTTTGTCTTTTCTTTAGTAGTTGTTTGTGTTATTTAGAATAAGGGTTAGCTTAGTACCTTTATGGTGAGCCCCAGACAAGTTTTCCATCTCATCCACAATTTGTACAAGCTATGAATGGTGGAAGTGACTACAGTGACTGTTAAGGAACGTCTGGATGGTACGGCTCAACAAAGTTTCTCTATTGCTACCCAGGGCCTAGTGCCTTGTGGATAGGACTAAGCGTACAATTGCAAGAGGTGAGATGCTTGGAAGTAGGTGATAAGTTAAGGTGCGGCCAAACCTCCATTCTATTTTGGAAGGTAGAGTATACCTTTAACGAGTCTAGGCTTTTTATAATTCCATATGAATATGGTCAGTGGAAAATACTAAATGTATTTTGGTGATTTTGATACAGGGAAAGTTCTAAATAAATATATTGTTAACCTCTACCACTTCTACTGGAAAGCTATTCATTCCATCTATCCACTACCTTCTCAGTAAAGCAATACTTCCTGATATTACTTGTAAATCTTTGTCCCTCCAATTTAAGACTATGTTCTCTTGTTGTGGTAGTTTTTCTTCTTTTACATATCATATCTGTGTTTTTTGAATGATATTTACTTGTCAACACTACTGAGTCAAATTTTTGCTGCATATAGGATGGCCATCCAGTTGGTATTTTACCGGCCGGAAGGTAATATATTGGCTTGAGGCCAATGTTAAGTCTATAAAGGCAATAACATGGCTAGGGTTGCCACCTTTTCTTAAGAAAAATACCGGCCTTGCTGCTGTCTCCATAGTCTTAACATTGACCTGATGCCAGTTTTTACCGGCCTGCCGGTAAAATACCGGCCAGGTGGCAACCCTAACCATGGCCCAAAATTATTTGAGAAAAAAAAAAGATGGCAACACGAGATGCATAACAACTGTGATACCTGGTTCAGTGAATGTAAACATGTCCCGGCTCTTTTCTTGCAGAGGACCATTTTAGTCATTTTTTGCAGTTGACTTTTGAAAATAATAAATACATTATGTTAATGATACCCCCACACATGACATTACTCAGCATCAATCACACCTTCTAAAATCAGGCTTGTGTTAAATTAAAAATATATAAAATAAACCCCCCAAAAACTCATGGTAACAGTTTATTGAGAAAATATGGCAAGAGTCTAAGGCACTTCAAACACTTAAAAACATACAACTCGAGAAGAAAAGTGACAGACTACTATTATATAAATATGCATAGATGTCAACATCTTGTTAGAGCTTGCTAGCAGAGCGCATACTGTAACAGAGTAAATTACACTGAACTACACATACTTTAAAAATACAGGAACAGTGCTTGTACCTTCTTATGGATTAGAAAATATATGCAGGAAACACTGAATGACTTAACATTTGTAATGATAGCATAGTCTTTAATATAAAAGCTACATATATAATACATCGAATCCTGAAGACAGCAAGACACTTTTTCTTAATCCATTCAGATCTACTGAGGCTTTTTTTACACTTTACATCTAAAATAATATATCTTTCAGGCTAGTAAAATCGCTAAACGCAGGTATGAGTTTCCTTGAGGGGCAGAGATAGGCGGGAGTATGTCTCAACTTGCAGACTTTCCATCTAATATAAGCCAACAACTTATATAGTCCAACAGCAGTTGAAGGGGTAAAAACTGCTCATGTCTCTTTTCACATAACAGATTGCTTTGGAATGGAAGGTGTGGAGCAGGCGTGATGAACAATTTAGTACATATAAATAGGTAATATGAAGCGTAGGATGATGCAAAAGGCACTATGGCACCAGTCTTGAGGTGTATATGAATACACACACAAGCAAAGTCAATTCTTTAATAGCCAGAGCCCCAGGATCATTTGCGGGGCTTGATGTCCATTATAAAGTGTCCAGGAAATGGCCAAGATGCAGAAACACAGTCACAACGATATAACTTAGTTCCAGTTTTCAGTTCTATATACACAGATATATTGCTTCAGTCTGCTGGTGCGTTCAGGCACAAGACGTGTACATTCAGTATCTGTCGCTAGAAACAGTTAGCAGCAGCTCAGAGATGGCAAAAAATAAAATGTTCTTTCAGGTCTCCACAACATTAATTATCAAATGGGCTACGCTGTGTCGGACTTGGTGGGAGTTTCCTTCCCAGTCTTGGGGTGCCCTGCATCAAAAAGAAATAATGGTAGAAATGATTATTTTCTAATGACACCTGAAGCTAAACAGTTTATAAAACACACTATTACTCAGTACTAGCTTAAAGGGACTTTCACTGTGAATGCTTTTAATATGCAAATGAATTGGTTTTCAATGGGAAATGTTTAATTTGCATATCAGGCCAGAGTAATGTCATAAGCAGAAGACTTCACAGACACATTAAAACTTGTTTTTTTTCCTAATTTAGGCATTTGCTTGCAATTTTGCTAACACAATGTATAGATCATTTTCAATAATTTGTATTCTCTACATTCACAATATTAACAATGTTTAAGTGATTTTATGGTTGCCACTTTTCTTCAGGAAAAATATTGGCCATGTTACTGCCTCCATAGGCTAAACATTGAGGTCAAGCCAATTTTTTTTACCAGCCTGCCGGTAACATACTGGCCAGATGGAAACCCTAGGTGATACAGCCCCTTTAACATACAAAGTGGGATTTTGGACAGATTACTGGTGAGCCTATGTTTTTTTACCATCTTAATGTTGTACTTACGGGTGACTGGGCTTTAGAGAAATTGACATGCGCGTAGAGGAGAACCGCTATATCTTTGTGACCAGCATCCAAAGCAATGGACAGCGCTGAACTTCCATCCTAAAAGCAACATAAGACAGGTACATATTATGGAAATGTATAGTGCCCAAAGAAAAAAAAAAAGCCTAAAATGTGAAAATCAACTGTTGACAAAGGAAAAAGGACATAAAATGTAAAAACCCTTTATTTATTTTAGTAGATTGCTGATAATTCTGTTAGCACAGTATTGTATACACACACACACAATCTTTATGCTGACCACACTTGTCTTGCAGCCAGGGACCATCCGGAAATAGTTTTACTGTCACACTGGATAGTATGTCAGAATACCTCAATGCTGTTGATAAGGGTTTTCCAACATTTTAAAGCGGAGGGCCGCATGCCATGAACAGGCCTTGGCCAGGGACTGCACATTATTGATTTCACAGAACCTACAGGCTTTTAAGCCAACATAAGATTTGCTCAGAAACCTGCAGTCTGCTAGTTGGACATTAACGCCCCAGACAAAGATTAATGATAATTCTAGGACTCTTTGAACAACACATTTGCCATAAAAAATAAATTGAATTTGATCTAAAACTCACATTGTCTTCCAAGGCAGCATTACATCCAGGCTGTGCCAGCAGCAGCTTGACTATTTCCACATGTCCATGCTCACTTGCGCACATCAATGCTGTGGAGCCTTCATCATCCTGGATATTGACATCTGCTCCACATACGAGAAGAACTTTCACCATATCTATCCGTCCATGGCTTACTGCAAGCATGAGGGCTGTCTGGCCGGCCTAGGAGGAAATATGGATGCAATGAATACAGGCTTGGAAGGAGAAATGAGGGAAACAGATGTCAGACATGAAGAAACTGTGCTTTACGGACAGAACCGTTCTTGGGAACCTGGGCTGAAAAATCAGGGTTAGACTATAAGATTTTGTGAATTGTCTAATATATATACAGGGAGTGCAGAATTATTAGGCAAGTTGTATTTTTGAGGATTAATTTTATTATTGAACAACAACCATGTTCTCAATGAACCCAAAAAACTCATTAATATCAAAGCTGAATATTTTTGGAAGTAGTTTTTAGTTTGTTTTAAGTTTTAGCCATTTTAGGGGGATATCTGTGTGTGCAGGTGACTATTACTGTGCATAATTATTAGGCAACTTAACAAAAAACAAATATATACCCATTTCAATTATTTATTTTTACCAGTGAAACCAATATAACATCTCAACATTCACAAATATACATTTCTGACATTCAAAAACAAAACAAAAACAAATCAGTGACCAATATAGCCACCTTTCTTTGCAAGGACACTCAAAAGCCTGCCATCCATGGATTCTGTCAGTGTTTTGATCTGTTCACCATCAACATTGCGTGCAGCAGCAACCACAGCCTCCCAGACACTGTTCAGAGAGGTGTACTGTTTTCCCTCCTTGTAAATCTCACATTTGATGATGGACCACAGGTTCTCAATGGGGTTCAGATCAGGTGAACAAGGAGGCCACGTCATTAGATTTTCTTCTTTTATACCCTTTCTTGCCAGCCACGCTGTGGAGTACTTGGACGCGTGTGATGGAGCATTGTCCTGCATGAAAATCATGTTTTTCTTGAAGGATGCAGACTTCTTCCTGTACCACTGCTTGAAGAAGGTGTCTTCCAGGAACTGGCAGTAGGACTGGGAGTTGAGCTTGACTCCATCCTCAACCCGAAAAGGCCCCACAAGCTCATCTTTGATGATACCAGCCCAAACCAGTACTCCACCTCCACCTTGCTGGCGTCTGAGTCGGACTGAAGCTCTCTGCCCTTTACCAATCCAGCCACGGGCCCATCCATCTGGCCCATCAAGACTCACTCTCATTTCATCAGTCCATAAAACCTTAGAAAAATCAGTCTTGAGATATTTCTTGGCCCAGTCTTGACGTTTCAGCTTGTGTGTCTTGTTCAGTGGTGGTCGTCTTTCAGCCTTTCTTACCTTGGCCATGTCTCTGAGTATTGCACACCTTGTGCTTTTGGGCACTCCAGTGATGTTGCAGCTCTGAAATATGGCCAAACTGGTGGCAAGTGGCATCGTGGCAGCTGCACGCTTGACTTTTCTCAGTTCATGGGCAGTTATTTTGCGCCTTGGTTTTTCCACACGCTTCTTGCGACCCTGTTGACTATTTTGAATGAAACGCTTGATTGTTCGATGATCACGCTTCAGAAGCTTTGCAATTTTAAGAGTGCTGCATCCCTCTGCAAGATATCTCACTATTTTTGACTTTTCTGAGCCTGTCAAGTCCTTCTTTTGACCCATTTTGCCAAAGGAAAGGAAGTTGCCTAATAATTATGCACACCTGATATAGGGTGTTGATGTCATTAGACCACACCCCTTCTCATTACAGAGATGCACATCACCTAATATGCTAAATTGGTAGTAGGCTTTCGAGCCTATACAGCTTGGAGTAAGACAACATGCATAAAGAGGATGATGTGGTCAAAATACTCATTTGCCTAATAATTCTGCACTCCCTGTATGTTTGTATCAGAGGTTATCTTGCAGGCTCAACATCAAGCAGAATGACAGAGATCTGTATTCGATAACCGGTTTCACAATGAGCTATAACATAAACCATCCAATTCAGTCTGCCTGGCAGCTTTTAGTAGCTGTGTAATCTAAGAACCTTGCCCACAGGTTCAAAGGAAAGCCATCACTGCTTTGAAGCAGGTGAACTTTGTCTGAACCTCGGGTTCTGTTCATCCATGCGACCTTGCATAAATGTTAGTCTCCATGTTCCAAAGACACCAGAGAGAATGTAAATCCTCCAAAGAAAGAGCCAAGTGTGAGAGAATGAAATCCAACACATACTGCTATTTTAATAACTATACTATTAGTAAGATAATGGATCTATGCCCAGAATAGTCTATGTATATTAGAAGATACCTTTATGGAACAATAGCATTAAACACAAGTCAAGAACATTTTTAAACTAAAAACATCATAGGGAATCCATTTTTAGATAACCTGCCTTTATGAAACAGGATAACTTAAACTTGCCTGACTGAGATTTACTAATAACAGCAAGAAATTCTAGGCCCTGAGTGTCAACGACGTGAGCAATGAATTGAAAAACAAACCTTATCTTAAAGGGTTAATGGGTAAGAAGGATTACACGTTTCTTATGGGTATAATACACAAATGCATGCTTCAGAGCTGAAACCAAATGTTAGGATTCCATGAACAAATTTGACCAGAAGCCCAACATTGTTGTACAGACCTGACTGGCTTTGGCATTTACATCCCCAGAACTGAACAGCTCTTCCACTACCCTCATGTCCTTGGCCGCTTCCACAGCTGCCAGAGCAGCGAGCATGATGGGAGTATAGCCGGCCTTGTTCTGGTGATTCACATTACATGCATCTGCAGAGAAAACAATGTTATTATAGTGTGGCATGAAGTCACTAGGAAAAGAAAATTAATGAAAAAATACAGCAATTGTTCAAATAAACTAAAGCTTGCTTGTCAGGACCGCTCATCTGCAATACATATGATCTCACATTTCCTTTGTTCTTTATTAGTGTTCCTTTATTACATTGTTATTGGATAATTTTGTACAGATGACAAAATCCATCAGTGTTCTTCTGACATGAATTATATAGAACACAAATAAACTTGTTCATTTATTAGGCATGTTATTTTTGGTGCATAATTAATCTAACTTCATCTAAGGCTCTGTTTTATTTGGTACTCAGTGTGATTATGTTATTTTATCTTTATAGACACTTTCACATACAGTCTGCCATTTAGCTGTTAAGTCGATGCCCATGTAAGGAGAAATTAGCCCACACTGTACCATGGTGGATATTTTCAGATGTTAAATCTTGAATTGAAATAAATAGTAACAGTTATTTTATGCCAGTTAGCTGTATCCTGGAAAAAAGTTGTTCCAAAAATATGTATATTTATACAAGCATTGCAAATCAATTACCAACCTTTCCAGGATACCGCTGGCATAATAACATGAACTGCAGAGGGTGCAGGTCACAAGGGGTCTGTCCCCCATGGTCCCTTTTACCAGAAAATACATCAGTATCTTACCTGCATCCAACAGCAGTTTCACAATCTCAAAGTTGGAATGGGACACACTGTAATGAAGGGCTGTGTTCCCATTGCCGTCAGCCATGTTGATGATGTATTTCAGGACCGAAGAGGAGAGCTCTATAAATGCAGCAATGTAATCTTCAACCATTGCTGGGATAGCGGACTTCTGACTTGACACCCGGAACCACTCGTTTTGTATGGTGTTCAAACACAGCCTCTGCGAACATACAGCATCATTCACATTTGCATGGCTCAGGAATCTGATTAATATTAGTAAGAGCTACAAAGTACTGTCACTACAATCATAATCTATATCTACTTGTTGTTCTGGGTCAAGCAATCACACTTTTGTTTTAATATAGTATAAACCAATAAAATGTTTTTAATTTAGTTCATCTGGCTTAGCAATAAGATGCAAGGCGACAATAGACAAAGCTCCAACATACTTAACTACTGGTGTCTAACTATTAGAACTAATTAATGTAGATATCTATGGATGGATGGATACCCCAGTTTCTGTAAACAAATAAATTAAAAAACAACAAAAATTCCCCACTCAAAAAACTTACACTATCTCCTAAATGTGCTGGTCCTCACCATATCTGAAACTGCTCGTAACTTAGCAATTAAACAGACCACAAAAATGACAATGAATCCTGTCATTTTCTACAAAACATGGCCTTGACTGTGGTCTGTGCTATAAAAACATAACACTTAACAGTGCTTTGCAATCATTCCAAAGTAAACTCAATTTTAAGTGAAATATAATGATTTAAGAGATCTTACCACATCTTTGGTTGCCAACGCCCTTGGGTCATCTACAGCATCCTTCAGAATATTACAGGCTGACAGCATCTTTTCACTTAACTCATATCTGTAAGTGTTCAAATGGACAAAAGGTTTTCACACTGCTATTGTAAAGCTGCAATCAATATAGTAAAACTGCAGAGAGGATTATACATTGTCGGGCAAAGCAGTGAAAACATCTATATTAATGAAGAATGCAGGTTTAGTGGTTTTATTCAAATAAAAAAAAAGGACAGATCAATTAGTTTGGCTCATTAAAGGGTAGTAATAGATAGTTGGTCTGTGATGTAGAACACTTAATTTATGTAGCAAACTATTACTGTAATAAAAAGCTCTAGATGATTGTGTGGGAGAGTACAGTTGCAGAAAAGGTGCAGTAAACTGGAAACTACAGACTTGTAAGCCTGATATTAGTAGATGTAAAAACATTAATGGAACAATATTAATTTAAGGTTGGTAACTGCAAGAATAAGAAAGATTAAAGATCTACTCCAGTAATAAACAGCAGAAATGTTAACACAAAATAACAACTAAAGTTGTATAACTCGTAGAAGAATTCAATGCAAAACAAAAATCAGTTTTACTAATCTGACAGATATTCTTACTTGTCACAAATTAGTCTATTGATATATACAATATAGTCTTTAAAACAGACTGAATACAGCATATAATCTTTAACTCTGTGCTATCCACCTGCAAAGGCCCCTAAACCGAACACATTATATTAAAACATGTCTGTAAAAGGTCTGCTGATAACTTTACAATCATCAAAATCTATGAATGGGTAACCTCATAAATAAACAAATCATTTATTTCCAAGCTAATTTTGCACCAAAGCAAGCAAATATATAATTCCTTGTTAGTATCATAGTACATTCACTTATTTCCAATTCTGCGTAAAACTAATAATAAATATTCCTAAAACGTCACAGGATTTTTCATGTTACAATCATCCACTGAAAACCTTTACATAAAGCCATTTATTTATTTATTAATAATATAGTACCATATTTGCTCGAATATATTCGAGGTCGTCTTATAATCTGACCTGAAATTGAGGTCAGATTATAAAACAGGGATCCAGGTCCCCCGCAGAGCTGCAGGGGACCTGGATCCCCCTCTCTAACAGTCGGGGGATGTCTGCGCGATGAGCGCAGACTCCCCCTGCTGCCGCCCGGCACGACCACCGGGACTTCTATGATGAAGCCAGGTCCTTCCGGCTTCATCATAAAAGTCCCAGCGGAAGTGCTGGGAAGCAGCGGAGGATGTCTGCGCGTATCGTGCAGACATCCTCCGCTGCCCCGCTAGCCACCAGGAGAATCGGGCAGCCGGGGGATGTCTGCACGATAGTGCAGACATCCTCCATGCTGCCTGACACTGAAGTGTCGGGCAGCATGGAGGATGTCTGCACGTATCATGCAGACATCCCCCGGCTACCCCCACTAGCCACCAGGGAGCAAAAAGCAGAGCAAGACAAAGGGAGGGGGGCAGAGAAAGACAAGGGGAGGGAGGTCCGAGAAAGACAAAGGGAGGGGGGGGGGGGGGGCAGAGAAAGACAAGGGGAGGGGGGGGGCAGAGAAAGACAAGGGGAGGGAGGGGGAGAGAAAGACAAGGGGGGAGAGAGACAACGCAGGGGGGGGGGGGGTGGAGAGAGAGGCAGCATTGGCACATTAAATACAAGAAATGCATTTGTTTAATATCATTTTTATTGAATATTAAAAAGTAATTTACATGTTAATATATACAAGTTAAACTTTTTTCCTATAGGGTAGTCTTATATTCAGGCTTTTAGTTTTTTTCCTAAAGGAATATCCAAAGTTTGGGGGTCGTCTTATATTCGAGCAAATAAGGTAATTATATTATGCTGTATGGAGATTTAAGCCAGTAAAAACAAACATTTATAGATAGTAGCAGGGATGTATGATTTGCTGTGCATGCAGTAATTAGCCTACGATTGGAAAAATCTGAAGGTTTTTATATAAATCATACAAGCAAAAGGCCTTAGAAAGAAAATATTACTTTAAAAGTAAAAAAAAGTGACCTTTCTCTTATTTCCACTTTCTCTGGCTCCTTTTCTTCGACGTCTTTCTCATTCTTTTCCTCTTCATCCTTTGATCCTGTATGCCCACTCGCCACACCACAGAAGACCTCCTCAGATTCCTCGTTAAAGACCTCTTCTTCCTCACGCTCATCATCTGAATCAGTTGATGAACTTTCATCAGAACTTGTCTCATCACTTGATGTAGTTTCATACCTGAAATGTTTTTTTTTTTTTTTAATTAATAATATATTGTATACTTACATTACATTATACTAATATACGATGGAATTTTATCTTGATATTCACCAACATACAATAGAAATTCCCTTTCTGATTGGTTACTCAGTTTGCATTATTTTAAAGTTGCAAAACATATTTAAGAACTGATGCACACTCCAGGGAAATAGATGCCTAAAATGGTTTATAAGCGTTTGGACAACATCCAACTATACTTTCAGGAATATCCATTTAAAAAAAATATTGTTGTAATATCAAGTTTCCCATCCCGGATACATTATTTCAAATAAATTATAATGTTACAGTCCCTTAATAGGTAGTGTGATGTCACGCGCTGTGCTCTTATGTTTTTATTTTTTATGTAATTGAACCTTTTGTTTGTTTCAGGAATGGTCATTGGGGTTTAATAACAATTCACATGGACACATGTAACTATAATAGAGGCTGCACTTGAGAATTACCGATTTTGAAGTAAATAAACTCGAAAATCAAACTTACCCGCCATTTATGCCAACAAACTGCAGATTTTTCTTAGTGTTTGAAGATTCTTTTTTCTCGTCTTTCCTTTTCATGATGGACTTTAGCTTATTCTGGCTTGTGTCTATTGGAAAAAAAACAAAGACATAAGCACATAAAGGAAAGGACTACTGAAGTTTTACACTTGGTGGGTAGTGTTTAAACTCTTGAAAGCACGTTACCATAAATATCCAAACATGTGTCTTCCTCTGTGAGCCCAGCGGTAATCACAGTGTTGGCTGGCAGGCCTGTACCTTGCATCATATTCAGCATCTGTAGCTGTGTGACTTCAGAACTATGCTGAATTTCTATGGTTTGTGAACATGAAGTAGCATATTCATTGATAAACTGGTCCTGAGACAGACAATCCACTTTAGCGCCTAGAAGGAGAAGGGAAAGGTTATTTTTGGAATAGCTTTCATTATCAGACATACTGTAAATTGCATTCTGTGTGGTAAGAAGGAGCCAACTGAAAATGTAAACAAAAACAGGATGGTCCTTCTATGAAGAGCTTCCAATCACGACTGGTTCCTAGAGAGTTACATCACAGTAACACTGGCATGTCAAAGAAGCTTACAAGAGAAATAAAAAATTATTTTGGTGGTGGCTGTACAGACTAACCAAACAGTGAAGGAATTTAAAAGAAGGCCTCCATACAGTGTGTTCATCACACGCAAGAATTCTGAGTTATTAAAAAGGCATAAAAACAATGCTCCAATGGAGCATCATTCAGAAGTAATTCAGTTTTATTTTGGTGAAAATGCAGCACAAATATAATTTACACTAATATAAAAAAAATCTGATATGACATAATTAAACTATAATACTGTATTTGATATTTCTAATGACATATTTGACAGGATGTAACTTATGCCATAGTATTTTTAACTCTGCGTTAATATAAAACACCTTTTGGAAAATCAAGTATAATGACTGTTTAATATGATGAACCAGTCATAGCTGTTTTTTTTTATTATTGTTTTAATCTGTTCAATCGGAGAGGAAATTAAATAGCAGTGACCCAGGGACAATGATGTCTGCCAAAAATAATAATGTAAAGTACTGCTTTACATTTCTGATAAAGCTGAACTTGTTACAAATGAAGGAAACTTGGTTTGATAACTTAATGACACCAGGGGTTTTATGATGTGTAAATCACTAACACCTACAGAGGAAGTGGTGTTAGACAAGTAGGCAGGGTTTATGGAACAGTCAAACATACACAAAAACGGAACTGCTTAAAAGGCCCTACTGATAAATCACCATGTTTGCCTGTGTGTTTGGTGGCATTATGATACTAAATAATGTGACCACCTTTCCAGCCCAGACAATGCGGATACTGTATTGGGCAGATGACAGTACAGTATAGCTCCCAGCTGTGCATCATGAGAAGTAGAGTCCTCAGCTACGGTCTGTCACTTTATCTGCTGTCAGAAACAGGTCCCATGAGGCTCAGCAAGCAAAAAACTCACATGATGCTGACTGATCATGGCAAATCACACCTGTATGAGCAGCGAGAGTGACCTCGGTACTGGACCCAGAGACAGGAGCTCACTCCTTGCACATTTAAGCTATGTTATTTGAATCATTTGAATGATTTAAATGATATGCACAGTACATGGTGCCATGCACAAGTCACTAGCAATGCCAGGACAGACCTGAATTTAATAGGACTACAAATTCCAGTCAAATTTTGGACTGCTGGCAACTGTGGACTACAATTCTCGTGATGCCCAGCCAACCTAAAGTGGTCTGTTGGGGACCTCCCCTGATCCTGGTGATCCATGGTAGCAGCAGGTTAGGCCCTGCATACACCTACTAATGGTACAGCAGGCACATGCAGCTTGGAGGGATAAGAGTTTATATCTCCCTGATGCCAACAAAGCGGCTAAAGACAAAACACAGTGTGTGGCTCTTCCGTGCCTCAGGACCACACTCTACAGAATCATTGCGCGCGTAGAAGATTTTGTTATTCAGATTTGCCTATTATATTGCAGCACTGATTTTTTTTTTTATGTTGGTCTTTCTTACATGTCTGCTCTGTACCTGGAGTTATTTTAGAATTATATTTCAGTATATTTGGTTTTTTTTTTTTGTAAATATCTGTTTATTAATTTTTGAAAACAACACATATAAAATAAAGAATATGGGGAAGGACATGTGGAGGGGTTACAGAAAATAAAGAAGGGGCGGGGTTAGGGAGGGGGAGGGAGGGATGTTCCAAGATATCTTGAGAAACCTGACGCAGCAGGTCCAATAATGTTCAGCATCATATCCATATAACAAATTATAATGTAAAAGAAATACCCATACCAGAACACAGTATACCATCGCACATTACAACTACTGCTTATCGTTCTCGTGTCTCTTCATGATCCCTTGAACTCTATCACATTACTACCTATATTGTCAACCTTCAAAAAAGAAAAAATATATATATAAAAGTCAGCGATTGTTTCAACAAAAAAAAAAAAAAAAATCTATACCCATATATAGGTCCATTCCCTTTGGGGAAAAAATAAAAAAAAAATCGCATCAGTCTGGCTAGGAGTCTATCCAGGTCCTGATCCCAGGGTCCTGGATATACTCCATCCAGTGAAACCACATATCTACATATTTCGTATGTTTAAATTCAGAAAATGCAACCACTTCCTCCAGTCTGCGCGTCAGTTCAACTTTTATAATCCATTCTCGGAAAGACGGGGGGTTTGGGTCCTTCCAGTGAAGGGGGATCAGAACATTGGCCGCATTAATCAAATGGCGGACCACTGAATTCTTATAGCTAGAAATCGATTGCGTGGTATGATGTAGTAAATACGGGCCTGGGAGAAATGGAGGGGGGAAATCTGTGAATTTGGGTAACACCTCATGTATCCGCTTCCAGAATGGGACAATTTTCGGACACTCCCACCAAATATGTAGGAGAGTCCCAGAAGTTTTCCCACATCTCCAGCATAGATCTGAGAGATCTGGGAATGCCTTATTCAGCCTCACTGGAGTCTGATACCACCGAGTCAACAGTTTATAATAAGTTTCCTGTACCTTGGTCTGCAGAGAACATTTATGTATAAGAGTGCAGATCTTATCCCAGCCCACTTGGTCGATGTCTATCTGTAGTTCCCTTTCCCAATTTCCCATGAAAGTCAACGGGGGTTGTTCTAATTCTGATATCAAAATTTTATACATTAAGGAAACCCCGTGGGTGGGGATTTGGGTTTTAGTGCAAAGAATTTCAAAATAAGTATGTTCTCGTGACAAGTTGTGCTTCATGGGGAGTTTGTGGAAATAACTTTGGAGCTGCAGGTAATGGAAATGGTCCAATCCGGTTGGGTGGACCTTCTCGAAAATCTCTGCAAAAGACTTTAGTTTAGTCCTATCCATAAATTGCGAGATCGGCGCCTGATCAGTTGGGGCTGACCTTAAAAAAGGACCTGGGGATTGGCCTGGAGGGAAATCAGGATTATTTCGAATCGGCAAAAATGGGGAAGGATAGGTAGTAAGTGAATGTTTACTCGATAAGGAATGAAAAACAAACAGGGTGGCTTTCATAAGTGGTTGGTGCTTAAGGGTCGAAATGGCGTGTCTCTTGGGAAGCCAGATCAGTTGTGCAAGTGGGGTTTGGGTATAAGTGGACTCAATATTAACCCATAGCTTGTGTGGGGGTTTATGTGCCCATTCCATAATTCTTACCAAATGGCAGGCCTGATAATATTTCCGCGGATCAGGAAGACCTGTGCCTCCTTCTATCTTTGGTCTGGTCAGGATCTGATATTTAATCCTGGGTTTTTTTTTGGCCCATACAAATCTCAAAAATAAGGATTTTAGTGAAGCAAAAAAGGCTGATGGGATGGTTATAGGAAGGGTTTGAAATAAATATAATAGCCGAGGCAACACATTCATTTTTATAGTATTAATTCGCCCGAACCAAGATATATATTGGGGTGCCCAACTATTTAAATCTGTACTCAATGTGGCCAAAAAAGGGGCAAAATTGTAAGAGTATAAGTTTGAAAGATCCTTGGTCAGCCAAATCCCTAGATATTTCATTTTACCTTTACACCATCTGAATGGAAATGTCTGCTCAAGCCGCCGTTCAGTCTCCCCAGGAAGGTTAATATTCAAAATCTCAGACTTAGAGTAATTAATTTTGAGATTGGACAGTTCACCGTAAACCCGGAACTCTTTCATAACATTGGGTATGGATACCGTTGGATTAGAAACTGGGAAAAGTAAATCGTCTGCGTAGCCTAAAATCTTGTGGTGCGTATCCCCAATAGTTAAACCTGTAATATCAGGGTTGCATCTAATTGCTTCCATAAAGGGCTCCAGTGCTAGGATAAATAACATTGGGGACAGCGGGCAACCCTGTCTGGTCCCATTAGAAATACCAAACGGTTCCGTGAGCATACCATTAATCCTCAGTCTGGCTGAGGGTGCTGAGTACAAAGACATAACCCAACGGAGCATATTGGGTCCGAACCTCATCCGTCGTAAAGCCTCTGACATAAAAGTCCAGTCCAGTCTGTCAAAGGCCTTTTCAGCGTCCGTTGATAAAAAAAGGGCTTTGGAGTCTGTCGTCGTTGCGAACTGTATGAGGTCTAGGGCTCTAATAGTACCATCTCTGGCCTCTCTACCTGGTACAAATCCAGTCTGGTCCGGGTGAATTAAGTCGGGGAGAAAAGGTTTTATTCTAGAGGCTAAAATTTTCGAAAATAGCTTTAGGTCGACGTTCAGAAGTGAAATGGGACGAAAACTGCTGCACAGTTCAGGGTCCTTCCCTTCCTTGGGAATTAGCGTGATGTTGGCCATCAGTGTGTGAGGGTGGAATTCTTTCCCCTCTAACAGGGTGTTGAAAGATGTAACCAAGTGTTGCCCTAACGTGTCTAGGAATTTTTTATAATAACTGAGAGGAAGGCCATCTGGGCCAGGGCATTTACCCGCTTTGGAAGTCTTAATCGCATTACTCAATTCTTCCAGGGTGATTGGGGTCTCTAGAGCAGCTGCATCTGTCGGTGACAGCTGGCGCTTAATAAACTTATCTAGATAAATTGATATCTCAGTTTTGTGACTTGTCCCCGTAGAGGGTTGTGGTTCCCTTTTAAGATTGTATAACTGTGCGTAATAATCTTTGAATTCCTTGCCTATTGTAAGGGGAAGTCTATGTTGTGTGCCTGAAGCACTGCGTATCTTGGGGATGTAGAGCAACCGTCTTTTTTTTCGGAGAGCCCGTGCTAAATATTTCCCGGGTTTGTCCCCGTGTTCATAGAACATTGCCTTTAATTTAATAACAGATCTGTGTGCTAGGGCGTTCAAAATAGTGGCTAATTCCTTACGTAAGGCCAGGAGGCGTTGGAAATCTGCTGGGTTAAGCTGGTCTTTATGAACCTTTTCGAGGGCAGTAATATCTGCGTATAGACTTTGAAGTCGTCGTGCATTGGCTTTTTTCCTCTCCGCACCCATGCGTATGAAATGACCCCTTATAACGCATTTATGTGCCTCCCAGGTAGTCAGTGAAGAAATCTCGGGAGAGCAATTCTCCTGAAAATACCTTGTCAAGGCTGTTTGGGTCTCAATATAGGCCTCGGGGTCGGAGAGGAAAGACTCATTCAGTCTCCATGATGTTCCTAGAGGACGAGTCAACTGAGAAGTAATTGACAGTAACAGAGGTGCATGATCTGACCACGTTATAGATTCATACCGAGCGTCCACCAACTTCGGAAGCTGATAGTATGGCATAAAAAAATAATCTATACGGGTATAGACCCCTCGTGACGTAGAATAAAAACTGTAATCCCTCTCTTGGGGGTGAAGGGCTCTCCAACAGTCAACTAGTTGGTATTCGTTAAGTACTTCTTTAATTCTAAGGCCAACATGGATTGGGGTGTAAGTGCGTCCGCTAGAGGTGTCGAGTTTAGGGTCAAGAGCAATATTGAAATCCCCCCCCACAACCAGTATGCCTTCTTGGAAAGACTGAAGTCTGCGTAGACATTTGGTCAAAAAACGCTGTTGTCTAGTGTTTGGGAGATATATATTCGCGAAAGTGTATTGTACATCCAGGATTGTCCCCTTCACGAATATATATCTGCCTTCTTCATCAGACAACTGTGCACTCTCGTTAAATGGTGTGTATTTATCAAAAAGAATGGCCGTTCCCTTAGATTTAGTCTCAGGGTTGTTACTGAAAAATCCTTTGGGGTATGCAGAGTTCGTCAATTTAGGGTGTGTCGTTCCTCTAAAATGGGTTTCTTGTAGGAAAGCGACAGCAACTTTGTGGAATTTGAGGTCTCTCAGTAAATGGGATCTCTTTTCAGGGATGTTAAGTCCTTTAACATTGTAAGAAAACATAATAAGATTACGTCTAGCTTGGGTTCTGGTATGTGTATCTTGCATTGTGGTATTTGAGTGACTCATCTAAAAAGCCACAGATGCTGTATTGTAGGGGTTACTAAAAAATGGGGGAAATAAGGAGAAATGAAAAATGAAAAATTATAGAACTATGGACAGAACAGAAAATGGAAACCTCAAAACCCAGGCGAGGTTCCGCAACACTTCACTTGTGGCGACTATTGTACTCAAGGTCCCCCCCAGAACAATGGGGAAAGGTGACCCGGACAATATATATCGACGCCTACGGTGTGGGGACAATGGTGGATAGGCCAAACCGGCCGTTTGGGACAAACTAACAAGAAAAAACGTACAAGAGGAGGATCTGCTCCTCCACCCACCCAACTTGCTTTGTGACATACAAAACGCTTTCCAGCCCAAGAAACATGTGGGCATATAACTCGAAAAACACAAATATACACCCTGCCACATCCCTATGCGGGACGACCTCCCTCCACTCCTCAGTCCCAAGACTGGGGGGTGAGAGGGGGCTCGTAAATACTCTCTCATACATCTTATACACCCACAATAGAACCCTGGGTACCTCCATGTTAGCTTCTTCTTCGCCCTACACCTCCCCTTGGTCTCTCCCCTGATGTCCAGGCGGAGTGATGGAAACTCCCTCCCGGACACCTGAGCAGGGACCGGTATCTATGTGCTGTGTCTGACTCTGACCACCTCGAAACTTCGGTCAGGGGTGGCACAACCCCAACTTGCTTCCCTTTTCCCACCCATAGATCACAAACACATTACAATATAAAACCATTGGGGTTAATAGCGATACTTATGTGGTTCTCGCTGCTCTGTCCTTTTGGGGCTGATTATAGTTGTCAGATATGTGAGATCCTGGCTGTAGTCCATGGTATGTTGTGGCCTGCGGGCCAGCCTGGGAACAGTCCAGCTTTCAGCCTGTGCAGTTCCATACAATACAGTGATATGTTGATCTATGTAGAACTGCCAGTCTCTCAGGTCCCTTGGTGGCTGGGGTGGTGGTGTTGGTGGGAGAGGGGGGGGGGCAAGATGAGCCCTACCGCGAGCGTCAGCAATCGGGAACAAGTCTTGCGGAGCGATACTCCCATCCTTTTCTCCGATTCTATCCGGTGGGGCCCTTCTCAGTAAGTACCCAGGTCTCATTTGGTCGTGGGGTAAAAATGGTGATGGCTGGGGTCTTGGTCGTACGAGAAAACATTCACAGAGTTCAGTAGCAAGCCACACCGTCCTTGTATGAGCCGCCAATTACTCTTCCACGTCTATTTGGCGGTTAAGGATCCGATCCGCGGTATTTACAGGCCTTGTGGATCTGTGTCTTATCTGGCGTTGGGGCCTTGGAGCTCCGGCATACGGTCTACGTCCTCGGCCATTTATGTGATTGGCGTTGCCCTGTTGCAAATCTGGCAAATTCCAATCCGGGATGTCAATCGTGGGGAGACCCAAACCGTTCAAAAAATCAGGTAAATCTTGAAAATATCGTAGAATTAGTGTCCGGTCTCCATCCCTGACTGAAAGACTAAAGGGATGTCCCCAACGATAGCGGAGTTGACGCCTCTGCAGTTCCATTGTCAGGGGCCTAAGAATCCTCCTCGTTTGCAGAGTAATGTCTGACAGATCTTGGAATAGGGCTACACGGTGGCCTTCATATTCCCATGGGCCTGACTCCCTTGCTGCCCTCATTATGGCTTCCTTCAGCTGAAAATCAGGGAGACAACAGATAATGTCTCTTGGCGGGCCTGATGGTGGGCCGCGTGGTCTTAGAGCTCTGTGGGCCCTGTCTACTTGTATAACCGTCTCCGCCGGCCTGTCGAGCAGGAAATTAAATAGGCGAGTGGTGGTCTGCACCACATCTTCCTGGCTTGCACCTTGCGCTTCAGGTAGGCCGCGGATCCGAATATTATGCCTGCGGCCTCTATTATCCAGGTCCTCCAATCGCCTTCGGTATTCAGCAAAATAGAGCGTATGTTGTGTCACCAAATTCGAGGTAGAATCCAGCCTTTGAGTATGTTGTTCCAGGGTGGCTTCTTGTTGCAGCACTTTCTGGGCCAGAGCCTTGTGTTCTACTCTGAAATCCTCGATTGCGTCTTTCACCGTTGCTTTAAGTTCAACAAGTAGTGTGCTGAAATCGGCCCGCCATGGAGCCGAGGAAAATAAGTTATTGATCGCCGTTTGTTCTGATGAGGTAGGTTGGGGAGCCGGCAAAGGGTCCGGTGTATCCCCTTCGAGTTCCAGTGAACTGGCGGGAGAGAAGGCCTCTTGATCCGCCGATGTCTGGGAAGCGAGGGCCGCGGGTGTGTTGAAATAAGCCCGCAAGGATGCAGAAATTGGCTTACCCCGTCCCCCGGGTGTTTGGGGATCAGGTCCTGGTTTTTTATTGCGTCCCATGTCGATTTTGCTTGTTTGCTCGCAAAGTTTAGGCGGGTGGAGAGAGGAGCTCCTTCTTTATGCGACCATCTTCAACCTCGTCCAGCCACGCCCCCCTATATTTGGTTTTTTTTATGTGTATTTATGTTTATTACACAAAGTATATGGCCTGGTACATTTATTACACAAGTATTCTTTAGTTTTTTCTAAATAGATTTTTACAGATATAATGCACACAATCTTTACCTAATACAAGAGCTCCACAGCAATAAAACTCATAATAAAGTGAGCTAAGGTAAATGTATGTGTATATTAATTTGTGTAAATAAAATACTTAATAATAAATTCTAAAGACATAAATAGTTCCCAATTGAAAAAGTTCCCATAAAGCCCCCTTCAAGGGTTAAACATTCAAGTGTTCAAAACATGTCCTTAAGGGTTCAAAACATGTATCTTAATAGAAACACACGCGTTTACTATCCGCTGTGTCTCACATGCGAGGCACAACAGTTCCTGGTTTCCGCGTGCTGACAGCACACGCACAGCCTATCAGAGCGGGACTCGCCCTGCTCTGACTACCGAATGCGAGGGTCTCTCAATGCTAGCGCAGAAAGAGACCCTTGTTTTTGCATGGGATCAGAAAAGGGGACCTAGTTGACGACAGACGGCTGCCTACTTACTAAGGAAGTATACTATCAGACTGGCGTGTACTATCAAAAGTACACACCAGTTTATCCTCATACTAGGGACATATTAGAAGCACAAGTGAAAAAAATGTTTAGTGTCCCTTTAAAGGAAAACGAAACTTTCTTTTAATTCTTGCTTCCTCTAAAATGTTAGTTTTCCTCTGTAAACCCGATGTCTATCTTTACAGATATACGCTGTTTACTCTTGGCTAAAGAGACCTTTTGTATTTGTAATGATTGATGAAGACACTATTGGGGACTGTTAGAGATGAAGAACTTGGCCATGTAGTTATTAGTTTTGAGATGTGGTTCTGAGATTTTGTTTTCATTTTAGAGAAATATTCCACCCCCTCCTGTCAGGAGCTTAATTTGGAGCTTGTTTGGTACATTAACGTAGTTCAGTTCTTATCCGCTGATAGAAATAGGATGAGGTAATGACTGGTAATATTCCAAATGACTGATGCATTTTTTAAGGGTCACTGAAAAAAAAACCCTGCCATGTCAAATCTTATCAAGCTGCTCAAGAGAAATATAAAATTATTTCAACAATAAAAAAAAGTTGCTGTTACTTTTTTCCCCTCCTTCAATGTATTTATTAGTAAATGTATTAATGAAGATTAATAACAAATAGAGGACACATTGAACACACAGGGAATTATGTATAAAACACAGAACAAAGTGTAGTTAAGTGTCAGAAAAGCAGCAGTCGCTGAGCTCTAGTATGTAAAAGTTAAAAAAAACTTTTTACATTTTTTTTATAGATCTTATGCTCTGTTTTAAGTGTCATTTTAGTAACAAATGTCAGGTACTTTATATATAAAAGGCCAGTAATTATTAGAAGGCCTGCTCTGATGTTTTTTTTACCTCTCAGTTCTGTACTAATCAGATGTCAAAGGGCAGTCTGGAGTTATTTGGCACTAGACAGATATGTCCAAGTCTCTTCTGAAGTAGGCCACATAATCAGCAATATATGCGCATTAATTGTGCAGCATTAATTTTTATTAATGGCGAAGAGCAGCTTGTCAGCCATAGTAAAAAAAAGGTTTGCTTACTTAGAAGTAATACATAAGAAGTTCAAAACAAGCTTAACGTAATTCAAACAAAAGTATACATCTAGAGGTTTAATGAGAATTGGGGCTGTCGGGCCATACTTTGCTGTCAAACGTGCCACACGTTGGAAGTCCCTGATATAGATTAATTGCATTTATATAGATTTATTTGGCCATAAAATGTGCAGGACGGGTTAGTCCAGCCCTGCTCACTGACATGACCTGTCATTTTACAGTTCCACATGCTATTCCTCAAAATTAGTATTGGTATAAAACTTTTTGGAGCAATGTCTAAAAGTGATCTAACCACCAGAACATTCCATGGTGACGGCTCCACCCCGGAAATTACTTTTATAAATAAACCCAGCATGTATATCATACTGAGGGCGCTGCTCACACATGTTGTATTCAAAATGTTGAATACATACCTTCAATCCCGATCAAGATTACAGTTTGGCAATTGATTACAGATTGCATCTACAAAAAGCCCACACTTCAAAATAAAGAAGATGGACAATGCCATAATGTCATGGGTATGTTTGATTACTAGAGGCTCTACTCAATAAAGAGAGAATTGCAGCAAATGGGGGGTCTGAGATGGGAATTTAAAACGCGAGGGGAGTCCAATGTGTGGCCCATTTGACAGAAACATGCGGCACACCAGACATGATCTTATTATCCATATACATTTGTAGTAGTGTTTGATTACAGATTATATAAATAGTTTTTCTAGTACTGCTCATCAGCCAGTTTTTTTTTTCTGGTTTACTAGCTATTCTTCCCAATTGCTATAAATATCTACAATTGGCAATTCCAGTTAAATATATTATTACACGTTTAGATAAAAATAATCAAAGAAACAAAGAACAGTCAATAATTGTGCAAACTCCTTTTTCATAAGCTATCTGCACTAAGCTTTGCATCCCACATGGCTTGATTGCCATGATCTGTGGACATGACTCACCTGTATCATTAGGGCTTAATGTTTAAACCAGACAAGCTTTGTTGTCAAAATTAATCAGAAAGCATTGTTCAAGGGATGATGAAAAGGATGATGAAAGTGTTAACATGTCAGCCAATAAGAACATAGTAACTCACTTTTTCATACCAGGAATACTAGGAGCAAACAGGATGTGCTGTCAAAGAGTGAAATCTCAATCAAAGCAATCCCTGCTTACAAAGGGAAAGGGTGAATTATTCCACCAGGGTGAATGCTTTAAATGCTCAGGTATTAATGCCAAAAATGTTATTCATCGTATAAATTTCATGTTAAAATGCAGTGTTAGGCTCGTAGTGGATCGGTCATCCACAGAAGTGTGGGTGACAAGGTCCCATTTAGGTAGGAATGCAATTTAATCTACATTAATGCTAGCAAAATTGCGAGCAAATATATAGATTAAATTATATTTTTAGCCAAAGCATTATTCCCAGATATGTTTATTGCGGTGAATGCATAGACCCACAATTCATTGCTGGAAATGTATAATGCAGGCACAGATTATAGAGTGGTATAATTGAAAAAAGATGCAACCTCTATGATTGTACCTATGAAGTCTATTGAACCTAAGGTTGCCACCAGGCCGGTATTTTACCGGCAGGCTGGTAAAAAATTGGCTTGAAGTCAATGCTAAGACTATGGAGGCTATAGGAAGGCCGGTATTTTTCTAACAAAAAGGTGGTAACCCTAATCGCACTTTTTGACACATTATCACATGTTAAGGCCTAGTTTTGGGCCTTTTTTTTCTTAAGTGGCAGAGAAACGTGGCATTTTTGGACCAGTGCAGGTCTCAATGTTAATCATGAGTTAGTGTTATACAGTGGAACATGCCACTATATATCTCCCAGTTAATCTCTAACCCTCTAATGAGTTTGTGCATGCAATTCAGTGACTGAACACTGTATCTTGTGAATACAGGCCACAGTCGATTCTCAATGTCTTCTTATACAGTGAAAACTGTTCATGATTTTTAGTAACAATAACTCATTAGTGTTTGAATGACAACAATTTACATCTGGAAACAAAGAAATGCATACAAAACTTGAATAAATGCATTCATAAAGATTATGTGAAAAGTCTCTCTAGAGACACTGTCTAAACTGGGCACTCAAGCCTGGCACAGAAAAAGATGATAGTATTATTATATGTAGGATAATTGTTAATCTTACCAGAATCCAAATCCATAGAATGCCTGTGAATGCCCAAGCTCTGTAGTTCTTCATTGCTCCCATACTTCATTACAGAGTTAAGAGAAGTGAGGGTGTTGATGAGTTGAGAATTGAGAGAGCCAATCTGTGAATAAGGTTCTCCAAAGGTCTCAGCCAGCTCAGTGTAGTTCTCTGCAAGAAGCATCTGTTGCTCCTGTAGCAGCTTCTGCACACGCTCGATATAATGGTCTAAAGCAGCAGGAGACTCTGATTTGGGCTCAGTGTCCTGTACTAAAATGTTTGCCTGTTCCTGCAAAGGTTCTTCTCCAACAGCTACACTTCCTGTTTCGGCAGAGAGGGAAACAGACTCACTGGGGCCAACCGCTATGCTCCTCAACTTCACTCCTACGAGAAAACTATCTGTAATATTTATCTGCCCTACTCCAAAATCTTTGGTCTTCGGTATTGAAGGGGTATTCTCAAAAGTAGAATCTGAGGTACATGTTGCAATGGAGCGTGTTTTTGGTAAAGCATTAATGTCCTTCACTTTGCCATCACCTATAGCTACTGACCGCATTTCCACAGCTTCAGTATTTGTTTGCTTGCTGATCATGCTCAAGGCTGTATTTGTGCATGTGTCTACAAGTCTTGGCACTTCAGTGTTGGTGTACTGGTTGGCTAATTCCATATCTGTGCTGGTCTGCTGGTTAACTGTCCAAGGTGACACTGTAATGGCAGAGTCCACTTTTCTCACAAAGTCTGTATTTATCCCACACGTAGACAATTCTACCAAAGGCTTAATACTAACATCTACTGAACAATCTCCACATGCTATAGACCTCACTTCTATTATTTCCAACACGCCTTTGTTTATATCCGTGGGATTAATGTTCTCCTCTACTCGTAGCTCGGATTCGCAGATTGCCTCATCCATGCCAACACTTTTATCACACATCTCAAGATCCCTCCCAGTGCACATGTCACAAGTGTCTACAATCTCTTTTACAATCCAGCGATTCATTGGTATATCAGAGCCTACCGCGGTGTCTTGAATTGTTGGTTTGCATAGTATACCAATGCTAGTTGTTTCTAGACAGTCACCAACACAACTGTGCACTACATCCACATAATCTCCGGTGCTTTGGTCCCTGGTGTCTACTGAAGCCTCCACAGATCTGCTGAACGTTAGGGGCTGAGCCATCACTGCTTTGTCTGCGCTTTTCCTTGAACCAGCTACCTGTATCACATGCTTTAGCTTGGCCAACTCCATGGTGTATGTAGTGTCCCTTAAGTCCGTTTCGAGACGGTAGATTTTATCTTTAAGTGCTTCGATTGTTTGCTGCTGAAGTTCAATCTCTTTCTCAGTTTCTGTAGTCACTCCAAGCATATCCTCGGTCACCCCAACCCCAGTATTTTTCAATTCCACTTCAGTCCCTATGGAAGCGTCGCTGTAGGATTTTTCAGACTTGTGATATATAACTACGTCATTCATGTTTTCGTCAGTCCCCACGGCAACAGACCTGCTACATTTCGCTTTAGCTTTGTTGTCCCTGAACTGGGCAGGTTCGCAGCAAGCCTCAAAACTGCTGTCTTGTATTTTCTTTTCCAAAGCCTGCATTTCAGCAGTGAGTTGTCTGAATTCCTTAAGGGTATGAGAATTCTGTGCTGGTGTCTCCATTTCCTCCTCTGAGTCTATATGCAACTCCCCGCTAGATTTGGTTTTGGATTGGGATTCAAACCCAGCAGCATTTCCTGCGCTGTATGATCGTTTGCGGAAGCCTGCATTGTCATTCTGATTGGTTGCCTTTTGTCCTTTGATTTCGGATATAAGCTTCCTTTTCTCTTCCTGTAACACTGAAATCTTTACCTGAAGTATGGGGATTGTTTTTACCTGTTCCTCAAGTTCTTTTAGGCGCTTAAGCGCAACAGCCATCTGCTCCCTTATGTGTTGCAGATGCATGGGACTGATATTGGTAACTGGAGTGGTTACCCCTGAACTTAGCGGGCTGTGACGAATTGAACTTCCTAAAGATGAAGCAAAGAAAGCACCATAATCCCCATTGGCTTGGTGTCCATTCTGAAACTGTTGAGCAGATAGTGCATTCCCTGTAGACCCGGTATAGGATGACAAGGAGCCAGTAGATCCCATGCCACTAAAACTAGCTAGCCTTGGCCGTCGTACATCGTTGTAGGATGAAGCAACCTGCATGATCACTTTTTCTTGTTCCAACCTCCTCCGAGTTTCCATTAGAGTTTTTGTAACATGAAAGTTGTGTTTGGGGAGCTGTGGAGAAGAAGGTGGCAGAGGTTTATTCTCTGGGATAGCTAAAACATTTGGAGAAAGTTCCTGAGAGTTGGGGGGCCTTCCAGAGTTTGAGACAGTGTGTCTCCTGGCTATTAAAGCAGGAGACTGTTTATTTTCATCACTGTTTGAGGATGAAAGAGAGTCTGTGGAAGGCCATCCAGCTTCCTGTTTGAAAGGATTCTTAACCCCCGAAAAATGAGGAATCAACTTGCGTTTCTTTACAATGGTCACTTTCTTAATGGTGTTTCCCTTTTGTATATCCTCCACATACTTAAGAAAGTCCAAATCTAGCTGGTAACCGTATGGGGTTTCCACAAAATATGGAGCTTGAGAATCTTTGTTGTTTACATCATTCTGGGCACTTTCCTCTTTTTCTGAAATAAAGAAGAAAAAAAAAAAGAAACAAGTTACTTGAAAAGTTTTCAGAAATGTGACTCCAACATTAAACCACCTTCTCAAGCCATATAAAGTAGTAACACTCTTTACGTCTACATATGATCACAAAGGAAAAACAAATATTTGCTGCCAAATAAGTCATGCTAACCTTTGCAACAACTACACAGAAAAATGTATGCCTTGTATAGTTACAGAGTGAGACCTTTGTAAAGAGGTTTGGAGTTTGTCGAACTGGGTCCTTTTTATTGTAATAGACACACACACTACACCTCTTTTTCTTGTTACACGCTGCGATGACTAATAAAGAATCCATGAAAATAGAACATAATGAAGAGCTACTTTTCTAAGAATGTGTTTGGTTTGGAGAATTAACATAGCTGCATGTTGTGTAACACAAATTGGTCAAAGAGTCAGAGTACATTTTACATTTTCAAAAATTGGGAGGACTCACACACAAATATTTACCTGGGAACTGCTCGTCACATAACAAACACTAATCATCAGCAAACATACACACTGAGCTTTGCTAAAACATCAAAATCAGACCAGCTTTCCAACTACAATGTCTCAGGTAAAGATCCTTTAATTTGTGTTAAAAGCAGACTTGCTTGAGAAGACAGAGTTTAATGAACACTTTCACTTTAACTGAGCCCCTCTCTCTTTCACTTTAAGCTGCAGACATGTAGATCAGGTGGCAAAGTGTTTTGCTTTGAGCATTGTCAAAATGGAGACTTCTGTAGTCAAAGATTTATTTTAACAGTTTCTCAGTTTACCAGAAAATGTGGCTAATTCCTCTCCACAGAATGTCAGTAGCAAGTTTGTAAACTTTTCCCTTCAGTATAAAGTATTACATTTGGGCTTGAATTAGTATTCTGTCAGTTATGCCTTTTTTTTTTTTTTTTTCGTTTCTCTGCTATTTTCAAACTCCCACAACACACAAAAATACTAAACAAAAACACAGGCTAAAAATATGCCAACAGACCTGTTCCCTACTCCGTCTGCAATTCCATAAACCATCTAAAGTCAAAGAACAGCGAAGACAGATCTGGATCCTGTAGGATAATGCCTGTCTGTGAATGCTTCCACAAACCAAAATACACTGGCATACAAAGCTGGTGCACTATATGGCTGGTGCTAGGGTATACTAGTCCTCCGAGACAAAACAGTCATATAAGAAGCACATATAACAAAAATAGAAGACAGAGTGAACAGGGAATAGAAAGGAGACAAGTAGAAATGCTTTACATTCAGCACACTTACTTGGACGTAAAGGCTGTGCTGTCTCCAGCAGGCAGACGGAGCCTCTCTGTACTCATACTGACACTGACTGTCACTGCTCAGCAGTCTACTACCTCCAGACCTGCCTTTCAAACTTGTTTTTTTTCTTTCTTTGCCGCATAAGGAAAAAAATCCCACATTAGAGTAAACCTAGCTAGACACGGCTGACATTTTCATAGGTCAGCCTTTCACCAATGAATCCTGCTGGACAAACTTCTTACACCACCCTCTCAAAGCCTCAGCTGTTCAGAGCACTGTCACATTTTCAACAGAGACGCCACATCAGGACTCTTAAAGGGGCAGTGCAGCGTAAAACTCACTTGAGCTAACCATTAGTTTAAACTGCCTGGTTTTATATACTGTTTATACTTCTTCAAAATAGTATTAAATAAGATTCCTAAACAGCCAAATGTGTGTAGTTAATTGTGCAGAAAAACACTGCAACAATAGCAGAAAAAAAAAATAAAAACCAAAAAACATAATTAAAGAAGAATCACAAAGGAAAATGTGTTACTGTACATCAAAGACCCCTCAGTTTGCATATCACCTTACAATCAATGTTATCCCAAAAGCTGCCTCTTGTAAGATTTGGAAATACTGCAAGAGCATAACTCCCAACATGCACTGGGACTCCAGAAAGTGTGGCTTGGAAGACGGATGTTCGTGCTACTGTACATGTGCATAGTTTTCCTACTGTTTCAGGGTTGTGAGTCAGGATATATTCAATTAATTTTATATTTGTGCGCAGACAGAAAAGAACACAAACACGTACAACTATGTCAACACTATATAAATACATATCTATAAACCTTCAAATGTACACTATCCGATATCTGCCAAGTGGCCCTATTTAGGAGGCAGAGACCCTATTTTGAACCCAAACCCTGTATCTTTCTTTCCTCGTTTCCTCTATTTTCATGGAGCTCATAATTGTGTAAAATTGTATCACAGAGCTTCAAAGTTACACAATTAATGTGTTTATATATAAACTTTTGTAAGTAAAATACGGTACTTTTATTTTAAATACTGTATTCCCCGATAATAGGCCACAACCTATAATGTGGACAATAAATAGAGGATGAGCAATAATGTGCTTTGAGTGCCCAGTTCAGTCTGTTCCCACTGCCAGCATTAGACGATGGACCGAATAGTGCTCTGTTTAATCTGCTCAGAGACTAAGCTCCCCACTCGATCATCCTGAAAAGATAAACCCTGATTATAGGCCACACCACTGATTATTAAAAAATAAGAATAATGGACATAGAAGGATCTATTCCCAAGAAAAGTATTTAAATAATGTTATTGTTAAATAATGTTAATATCATTAATCATTGTGCCTTAATGCTGGAGTGACTGTTTGAATAAAAAATGACTAGTAACAGGAAAGACTATACATACATCATTCTAAATGCATTAATAAATAGATAAGATATACAAGGTACATAAGCAACCTTGAATGTTTCACCAAAGCAAAATGTTTTATGAGAAATGATCAGAGCATCATATTTTATTCAGGTCTGTAATTACATGTGTTCCTGCCTAATATGGGGGTAGTGCAATCCAAAGACCAATGAAATAACCTCTTATAAATATGTCCAATTGCAACCTTCATGCAGAAATTTAATTCAAAAATCTTCGAAAATTGTGGTGAGTACATCCAAAATACATGTAAATAATGCTATGTATTTTGCTTTACACACCTTGCATATAGTAAAATACTGATGCAAATCCAGGCAGAAAAATCCTTAAGCCATTTCTTTTCCTGTATGTACACAATCCTTTGTGTGTTTCCTTGTTTTTATTCTGGAAAAAAAGGCACTCCGTGTACACGCTCTCTAGTAACACTGGCAGCACTGTGCTGGAAGACAGTGCTCTATTCATATGCAGAAAAGGCTACAGTATCTTGCAGTACTTACACTAACTACGATTCAAAAAGGACAAGTTATTTTCTGTGTTTGTGGCTCCATTTGCTCGAGAGAAAGTAGAGTTTTTCCAGTTTGTTTATAAAGTGCACACAATATTTTTTTAAAAACAAAACAAGAAAAGAAAAATACAAATGACGCTATACAGTTCAAGATGACTTAATTGGTTAATTAACATATGTGTGCTGTGTTTAAATGAGCTTCAAAAGCAATCAATAATCTCTATGTCGACACCGCTCATAAATATTGGGAATATAATGTCACTATAGATAATTCTGAAGAGATAATGGTTAGGATTAAACAATGAGGTACTTACTTGCAGTTATTGCCCTACAACTTGCAAAAACAGCAGAAGAACTGAATTTCTAAACTAGATTTTTTTTTATTAGCGTTTTTAGATGTGTAAAATATTTGTATAGTGAATTATAGGATAAGATCAAAATAATGGTATGTAAAGAAAGCTCTTCTTATCCAGAAAAAAAATTATGTATAATTTGTATGGGTACAGTAAATAATAGGAAAATTACAGCTGAACACAAACACCACAGAAGCATTTGGTATATTTTCAGTGTTAAAAGATGCAATTTGAGTACAGAAATCACATCAGTATCTCAGTTACCCAAGGTCATTAGTGAATATAGTTTTTATATTAGGTGTATTTGATCAAATCTCACCTATTTTTATTTTATTTGATTACTCACTACATCACTGAAATTCTAGGTATGACACTCCACGTTGATCGGAAGGAATGTGAGAGAACAGTGTGGAATTGAAGCAGATACACTTTGGCAGATATTGTTGGTAGGTTCTAATGTCAGTTGATATGAGAGCAACAAGTAGCAAGTATGGCCTGCATCCCAACCTGTCTAGAATACTAATATACATAGTGCACATAATACTGATTGTGAGTGAGATGGAGGGCAGGGAATTTCATGTACACAGAGAGCTCTGTGAAGGAAGAATAGGAAGTGTGATAAGAGATGTGTGCAATTATTTCCTTGTGAAATGCTAAAGATGTTACATCAACAGTTATGGATTATAGGTCTTGCATATTACCTAAGTTGACACTGATCTCTTAAATCAGCAGTAGTAGGCCATGATTCCTGTTGTATAAACAGCATGCTGTGTTCTCCCTATGGGATTGCCTCCTTGCCAGTTTCAATTACATGGCATCCTGTGGTATACCATAAAGAATCTGCAGTATTTGAAAATCAGTGAGTCATGCTCGCTATATTTGTATATACCGTGTGTACTTTTTATTCCCAAAATGAAACAGGAGTAACTATGCGCATTGAAAGGGTCTCTATTTACATATCGAACCACTGGTGAGTTCATAATCAAGTGGCACCAGAAACACATATTAAACATATTAACCTGTTATAAAACATGTTTATAGCAGGTTATGTGGATAACAATCCCAGGTGATCCTCTGAAATCTAATGTTTACATGTTCGAGAAATGGCAGCATTAAAAGGTCCCATGCACTGAAGGGCTAAATTAATAGCACTTTAACAATGTAAGGTAGAAAGAAACATATCAGTTGACTATTGCCATTTTTGATGCAGTGTATGTAAACAGCAGTGTATGTAAACATTAAGTTCTGGTTCTCAACCTCACAGGAAAAAAGTTCTAATCTATAGAAGGCTTTGGGGGCATAGTTTCACTTGGACTGTACCAGTCATGCTACAGGAATAACAGCAGGCTCCCAGGAACGGAGTTAAAGAGAAGGTTAAAAGGTTTCAGCACTAGATAGATTAGGTTTTATAGAAAGGAGACTGGCTATTATGTTTTATATAATGTGTAGCTCTAAAATGAAATAGATGCTCAATGTTTAAAAAGATTGACATGGGTCACATTTTGCAGCAGCCATAAAGCATGCTCTCTAGCTTAATTCTAGATTGGTATATATAGGTTCACAGGTTAAGGTATGTGTTACTGACAGTGCTACTGTTCATAAAGCTCTGCATTCACAGTAATCATTCTCCAGTGATCCAGGCACCACAGAATGAACATCGGGATCACAGGACTGGATACTGAATCAGTACTGGGCACTTAATGTTGGACAGTTGTGCGGCATGGTCTTCATTTCATAATGCCGCCATTTCATGCTACAAGAGGCTACGACCAAATCCTGCTCAATTTTGTCATTTAAAAAAAATAAATCTTAAAGTCTCTGTAACACATATTGCAGCTCCACTATTTGATATATTTCATTTAAATGGCATTGAGTAGATTTTTTTTATAATCTGTATTATTTAAACAAACTGTAGCCCAGCCCATGAATAAGTCACACAGCACTGCATTAGACTGACATGTGTAATAGCTTTGAGCAGGACAATCTAGAACATTTCTGAAAAGTAGATGATGGTAATTTAACACTTAAGGAGCGTGAATCTGTGTTAAAAGAATTGTACCTTGAAAATAGAACTGCAAACATCAGACCAAAATTGTTATAGAGCTGGAATAACTATGACCCAATTTTCTGACTAAACTATTTTTGCCTGATCTATTGTCTGTTACCCATACTATAATGCTGCATTCCTAGTAAATGGGTGTGCAAGACTTTGCCAAAGTAAAGTCACTCCCATGTTCTAGCTAGAGACATGGTTACATCTTTTGGACAATGCACAGCCTCTGCCATTGAACAACATTCTGGAGATCTGTAGACTAAAATACATACTACAGTAAGTCCATGTGTGTGCAGATAGGGTTGTCACCTTTTTTGGTCATACTATTTAATCCATAGACTTAACATTGGCCTCAATCCATTTTTGTGTGCCTCTCTGCTATTAAAATGCTAGCTGGGCGGCAACCCTATGTGCAGAATATAAAAATCATATATGATTTAAGATTGTGTGGGTTGACTAAAGTTTAATAAGGAGTTGGCAATCATGAGTCAGGCCAGCACTTTGCAATGCAGGTTTGTAATTGACTGTTGGCACACTAAATCAGTCATGTGCAGGCAAGGGTGGCACCCCCCTTCATGGGTATTTTGTGGATTTGGTTCCAATTCAAATATTTGCCCTATGTTACCACGTTATACATTTATCCATGACATACATGAAACTCCAGGTCACTGGAATGTACAGTTTATAGAGAATCGAGAGTCACATAGCAAACTACGCAACAAAAATGGACTCCATGGAGACTAGGCTAGAACGGTCATGCATTACGAGATCCCTCAGGTCTTTATACTAACAAGCTAAATATAGAGGAATTCAGAACTGACAGGATAACTTGCTCTTCACCTCTAGGATGTTAACCCATTGGACTATAGAGATCTTCATGCTTAATATATAAACATAACATGGAAACTGATCAACAGTAGCCAGATGTTTAAAGAGGTTTCATTTGTTCCATTCTATTCAACCCTAACAACAGTAAATCATCTAGTCATGTTAAAAACACAACTCAAGCAACCAAGTGTACCAGAAGTAAAAAAATGTCCCAAGATAGGTTTACTATAAATAGTATAAACTGAATGATCATCATTTATAGTCCTCCTTACCTACATTACAAACCAAATGCTTCATCAACCAACAGCTGGCTGATGGGTAATGGAGTCCTTAGCAGCTGCATAAAGGTTGTCTATCCCATGGACTACATAGAGGCAGCTGCTTTGGTCTAGATTTCTTTGAATGTGTGTTAAGTAAACGCACAACACATGGATCCTTTGCACCCACAGAAAACCAAATCCATCAAATTCTTTGAAGTGGCGCAGAACCTATAAATAAAAAAGGAAAGGCTTCCCTCAAAAATGTAGACAATATTTTTGTATTTCAACCCTTCTGGCTCATCTGTTTATAATTATATTGTGGCAAGCAGTATCTCACATCTGAAGGCAGACAGTGCAACACACACAAACATTTTAAACAGCTTTGCCAGTCTCCTTTTTATCCACAGATTGTTTATTTTCCAGTAAAAGTGACCCCTTAAACTAAAAACTATTTTATATTCTTTAAAGGAACACTAAACTTTTTTTTTCACTTGTGCTTCTAATATAGAAGCAAAAGTGAACAGTTAGTTGTCCCTAGTATGAGGATAAACTGGTGTGTACTTTTGATAGTACACGCCAGTTTATCCTCTGACCTCCATAGGAAGCAGGTAGCCGTCAGGTCGGCGACTGGCTCTCTCAGCTAGCACAGAGAGAGACCCTTGTTTTTGCATGGGATCACCAGGGGGGCCTTAACTAGGTCCTCCCTGCTGATCCCATGCAAAAACGAGGGTCTCTCACTGTGCTAGCAGCGAGAGACCCTCACATTCAGCTGTCAGAGCGTGACAACCAGGAACTGCTATGTCTCGCATGTGATAGTATCGATCTATTAAGATACACGGCGGGTTTACTTAATTCTACCGGGACATGCATTGTTTAACCCTTGCTTCCTTGAACAATGTTTAATGTTCCTTTAAGGCAGCGCTAAACTTCTGTATTTTTAAGTATTGGCATTTTGAAGATCTATTTCTATCATGAAGATCAAACACCTAGGTTTGGAATTCATTAGGCAAATGGAATTTGTTAATCACATCCATTATGTCTTAGAAGTTAGTCTTGTTTCCTGCATCTTTTATTAAACCACTGCATGATGCTGCAGAATATGGTACACTTTACTAGCCATTGTGTCCTGAGTGCTGAACTAGCTATAAAACACATTAGAAGTACTAAAAAACATATTAATAATATCATAAATTTCCCCATGAACCTAGACTGAACTGCTCTTAAAAGACTGTCAGGAAAAATAGTAATGTTCAAGGGATAGTTAAACTTTTCTTTTCATTTGTGCGTCTAATATAGAGCACAAGAGAAAGATTTGGTGTCCCTAGTATGAGGATAAACTGTTTATCCCCTGACAGGTAGCTGCCATGCTACCCTGGGAAACAGGTAGCCTGGTCTGGTCGGCGACTGCCTCTCTTTGCTAAGACGCTCTGTTAATTCCATGCAAAAATTAGGGTCTCTCAGTCCGCTAGCAGAAAGATACCCACGCACAATACAGTCCCTGATCAGATTGACAAGCCCCCACTCTGGTTGGCTGTGCAAATGCTGGCTCTGTTAGCGTGCAGCAGCCTAAAAAACAGCTGTGTATCTATTATTGTACACATTTAATTGCAATAAAAATGGCTCTGCCACCTAGGATTTTGTACCTCTTCTGCATCCTACCCCTTCCAATTAAACATCAGGACATTGTGCACCTGCAAAAAGAGGCACACAATTTTATTTGGCAAAAAAAAAACCTACATTCAGCCCAAACATACTGTTCAGACAGAGATTTCAAGGTGAATTAGCCAAATCCACACCTGCACACATATTATAAGGCAGCACAGTTCTTTCGCTTAACCCTTATACACTTTTCTTACACAAGTGCTAGATGGCCTCTCTCTACTAAAGCTGATAGAGATCCTGGTTTTCAAAGGGGATCAACAGAGAGGACCTAAAGATATACATTTAAAGATACACATTGGGTTGACTTGGGGAAGGGGGTATGTCCTTCATCAGATCTATGTTCATGTTCTGATCTATCATGCAGAACAAACAGATATTTCTATGTACAGATTATAAGAGTAATCAGGTGTGGTTTCAGAGAATGTCACTATCTGAGGGATTCTCTTCAATTCCTATCAATTCACTTTAAAACCTTCTCGTTTCAATCAAATCAATGATCCAAAGCTCTTTAGGATTTCTTTATCCTTCTCTATTCAACTACTAGAGTTGAAAGAGGTTTATTAGGCGGCTGAAGGAATAAAGAGAGACTAACAAACAAATGTTTTCTTTTTAAATAGCTTCTTTAATGCTTTTGAAGAATCAAGGGGATTAACAAACATCACACTAAATGACATCATCATGCAACGGATTTATAAAGAAGTTATAGATACCAGTCTTCAGCATAGTTTCTTGGTAATCATTGATATTTAACATTGTCTTATGTCTAAATTCGAAACATAATGGGCAGCAGGTTCTATTTAGACATTTATCAATACCATATGGATCCAATGTATGGATAAAAGTAATGGGACACAACCCTTACTTATTGAATTCAGGTGTTTCATTCAGACCCATTGCCACAGGTGTATAAAATAAAGCACCTAACCATGCAGTCTGTATTTACAAACATTTGCAAAAAAAAAGGTCGTTCTGAAGAGTTTAGTGAATTAAAGCGTGGTACTGTGATTGGATGCCACCTTTGCAATAAGACAGTTTGTGGATTTTCACCCCTGTTAGATATGCTGCATTCAACTGTATGTGGTATTATTGGAAAGTGGAAGCATTTAGAACAGCAGCAAATCTCCTCTGGCATCAATATCAGCACAAAAACTGTGCGGCGGAAGGTTCATGCAATGGGTTTCCAAGGCCAAGCAGCTGCATGCAAACCTCACATCACCAAATACAATGCCAAGAGTCGGATCGGGAATACCATATTTGCTCGAATATAAGACGACCCTGATTATAAGACGACTCCCCAAACTTTTGATATTCCTTTAGGAAAAAAACTAAAAGCCTGAATATAAGACTACCCTATATGAAAAAGTATAACTTGTATATATTCACACGTAAATTGCTTTCTCATATTTAATAATAATTTTGATATAAAAAAAAATATGCATTTCTTGTTTTTATTTCCTTTCATGTGCCAATGCTGCCCTTACCCTCCAGACATGCCCAATACTCCCTGTCCTCCTAGCCCCCCCCCCCCCCCCCCCCACGAACTTGCCCAATGCTGCCTATCCACCCCTCCCTCCCCCAGACTTGCCCTATGCTGGCTCTACCCCCTCTCAGAGCATTTGCTCTGAAAAAAAACCTCATTTTATATTCAAGCAAATACGGTAGTTTGGGGGAGGCCCTTTTCTATCCCAGCAAATATGTGCCCCAGTGAGCAAAGCAAGACCCATAAAAACACAGATGGATGAATTTGGTGTGGAATAACTTGACTGGCCCGCATAGAGCCTGACCTCAACCCCATTGAACACTTTTGGGATGAACTGGAAGGGAGATTGCACGCCAGCCCTTCTCATTCAACATCAGTGCCTGACCTCACAAATGCTCTACTAAATGAATGGGCAAAAACCTTCCCAGAAGAGTGGAAGCTTTTATAACTGCAAAGGGGGTCCAACTACATATTAATGTCTCTGTATTTAGAATGCATGTCTCATCTCCTGGCCCACTGCTGCCTCTTTAATGAGCCCAGCCTTGATTTTAGGTCCTTCTTTGAACAAAACGCTAGTGAGACCCACTCTCTGCAAGCTTTATTTTCTTCTAGACATTCTCTAGTGGCAGTGGCACTTTTTAAAAAATAATATATTTCCCACAATTCCATTTTCAAACACATGGAAGTCATCTTTATACTATGCAGGAGAAGTAAACGTATGAAGAGAAAAATGAATTCCGCACAGCTTTGTATCTGTAGAAAAATAAATATGTTTAGTAAAATTATGGACAGGTCATTGTGATATATAGCCAGGCACATCAAGTCATTCAAAACTGAGGACTTGCTATCTTATTTGCGGATGGTGGGAAAAGATGACCTCAGTCTTCCAGTTAGACTATGCAACATGGAACAAGATATCTGTATTTTTAGGACTATGGGTTTGGTTTCCACAGATCCCTTACTGCCTATTCGTCCACCACTAAATGCCCAATGACTGAATAGCACAGGAAAAAAATAGCATCCATTATTGTGTCCCTTACACACATTCTGAAAGGCAGGAATCAGAAGGTACTGCTTGTGCGGAATTAAAACATAAAAACCTGTGGGCTGGAAGACATCCATTTAATCTCATGATATCAAACTGGAAATGTCATAACATGGGCTTCAGAAATGTTTACAGAGTTCTTAAAGCCTGAAGTAGATTTTCCAACCATCACAACAGTCTAGATCTCCATCTTCAATCTTTTTTCCCTCAACAAATGGATTTGTTGGATTTTGAAATGTCTCTCCTTGTCTTGTTCCCGATTTCATGGTTAGTTGTTTCTTATTATAAAAAGCTATGAACAAACTGGTTTCCCCAAAAAAATTGCCAAGTATGTACTCCAGTGGCGTCACAAGGGGGGGGGCGGCCCGCACCGGGTGACACCCTCAACAGGGGTGACACCCGGCGGGCCGTCGATACAGCCTGCAGCAGCGTTTCACTTTTTTTTTTTTCCACCACATGCTCACTGAGGTGACACCCTCAACAGGGGTGACACCGTGCCGCACAATATTACTGGTCTCTGAGTGGCACAATATTCCTGGTATCTGAATGGCACAATATTACTGGTATCTGACTGGCACAATATTACTGGGTTCTGAGTGGCACAATATTCCTGGTATCTATAATTGTACAATTGTCACCTCGTGGGGCTCCTGTGTGTTGCATAATTAATGGCGATCCCATGTGTGCATAATTATGGGGCGCTTGTGTGTGGCATAATTAAGGGACTGTTTTGTGTGGCATAATTATGGGGCACCTGTGTGTGTGTGGCATAATTATGGGGCACCTGTGTGTGTGGCATAATTAATTGGGCAGTGGTGAGGCATAAATAGTGGGGCTCTGGTGTGGCATAATTTATGGGGCTCTGGTGTGGCATAATTTATGGGGCTCTGGTATGGCATAATTTATGGGGCTCCTGTGTGTGGAATAGTTATGGGGCTCCTGTGTGTGGCATAGTTAATAAGCCATCTAACTGGCATTACTAAGGAATCTATTTGGCATTGTATTGGAGGAAATCCAGGGGGGTGACACCATGAGTTTCCGCACCGGGTGACACCAACCCTAGTGAACCCCTGATGTACTCTAAAATAAAGCTTAAGTATACTTTTTTCATTATAAAAATATGCAATAATTAGGTAGATTCCTTTAGGGATTCATCATAATCCCAGGTGAATACTTGTAGATGACGGAGTACTCATCATTAGGGTAAGTCATACAAACTAACATGCTATGAACCTGAACTGCCCCCAATTATTTATTTTAAACATTCTGAAACTACACGTAGGATTTCAAAAAGCATCTGTAATTACAATCTGTGAGCACAAACATTAATAAGAGTTGGGTGTGTTTTATGTTTCCAATAATGCTATCATGACTGTCAGGAACTAGAGACAAATAAAAAAAATAAAAAAAGCCAGTCTTGCCTAGCAAGTTTCCACAGTTTATTCATAATTGTATTGAACACTGTAATTAGCTGTGAGCTTTGTAAGACAATCTTACTAATTCCTTCTACAAAAGTTCTGCATGAGTGGAACTGTCCCTCAAAACAAATAGGTATCACTAACATGACTAGAGAGCTTCCTGGTGCTCTAATGATACTTCCTACTCTATTTAGTTTCAATTAGGGCAATGATTGCAAAGACAATGGGACATTTAAAGCAATGCTCCGTGGCAGTAGAGAGACTGCTGAGTTTTCTCAGTTGCTTGTGTGTATGCATGTCATGGCACCACACATAGCTAATAGCAGGAGAGGAGATGAGCATCTCCTCTCAAGCTGGATGTTTATTTAGCACATCCATGGACAAACACCAGTCACTGCTGCAAGGTCACAGAGCTGCAGCTCCATGACATGGCAGCCTGGTAGTCTCAAATAAAAAGAGGCAAGCTAACATCACTATAAAGAAAAAATAAAAATAAAAAAATAAAATAATATATATATATATATATATATATATATATATATATATATATATATATATATATATGTGTGTGTGTGTTGGACACCATAGTAGACTGACGCGTGAGTAGTTGAACACCAAAGTAATCTACATTTAAATATACAGCTGAATTTCATATACCAGTCCCAAAAAAACTGTACCAAGCTTCCTGTTGGAATAACAAAGCATTCTTTGGCTGGAGTTTGGTTATCGCTCCAATAAATCCCATGACAGAATACCGATTTACAAAGCCCTATCACTCACATACAGGTACAAAAAAACAAGAAACAAAGAGTAGATGTTAAAGCCTCAAAAATGTACACTCTCAAAACCACACCTGCTTTATCTAGGTTATGGATTTACCTACTTTTAGATAATTATTGTCCCTTAAGCTTACCAGCTAAGCTAGAACAGCACCAAAAGAATGCCCTAATTACAGGAAAGCATCAACAGAAAGAAAAAAACCTGTAAAATCGCAGACATCCCACAAAAATGCAATGAAACTGAATCATATCAGTTTTTTGATACATCAATTCTATATCACAGATTTCAATATTCCCCTACAGTTTGTTTCAGGACCAGCTGCAGTGCAGGGGTCTGTTTTCCCCCCTCCCCACACATCATTTAAGATGGGATTAGTAAGTAGCTTCAATTGACTGAAATCATACACACTTATTAAATTTCCATTAAAATTTTGCAAATGAATTCAAACCACAGAGATAAAATCAGTAGTAAAAAGTCACACACATGCATAGTATGTTTTATCGTACTGACAGCATGTAATTGTTATCTGTACCCAAATGGACCAAACCAAAAAGGAAAATATGATGCTTACAAGATGTACTTACATGACAAATACCTTGTAGTCCCGGATAAGGAATTTAGAACCAAAACGTTTAAAAGCAAATACATAAAAAAGGTCTTCACTGAATCATCCCAGATTCTTTACAGACTATATCATAGTTAAAAGGATCCAGACCAGTCGTTATCCAGCACAGATTCCAGGACTGGAGAGAAGAACATTAAAAGATTCACTCCACCATGTATCCCATTCTGTCCTCTTCCTGCTGAGCAAAGTTAAAAACTCTCTCAAGGCATCCCAAGTATTTCTAAGCTTAGCCTCCCTGAGCAGACTGGAGCCATCCTATTTTGAAGTGTGTTGCACTAGACTAACTTGCACCTCCAAAATAAACCCTTTTACAACTTCCAAACTCTTTTCTTTTAATCTGCTCGTGCTGAAAGCTGTGAAATCATTTGTAAATCCGCGAGAACTGGCAGAGCGCAGGAGTTATGTGACCGCAATCAGTCAGGGTAGAGAAAAAGATCTGCAGCAATAACAAGGTTGAAAGATGCTACATGTTAAAACATAGGCCTTAGAGGCTTGTAAGAAAGGCAAGTCCTGACACTCACAAGATGGTACTGAACCTGTGCATGAAACACAGTTATTAATTATCCCTTTTTTGCAGTGTTGATGTAATCAAATTAACATATAAATGTGGTGTATTAAAGGGACACTCCCACCAAAAAATTAAAAGTTTTTATTTTTTTGATTTTGTATTGTTGATTTCAGATCAACAATACAAATATATTTATTGTCTTTTGTTTTTGTTATGTGACTGTATTTAATAAAATATGTACCTAAACAAGTGTGACTGGGTGCTGCCATTTTGTGAAATATAGTGTTTTTGGTGCCACCCCCCTAGTGAATTTACAGTACAAATTTCTAATTTTGGGGCTGGGGACACAAAATTCAGTCTATAAGTCTGAATTCTCATCATAGACTTGGATTGAATGGGAGGGTAATGTTGGGCGATGTTGCATCATGGGAAATATTCACAAAATGGAGCCAGCAGACAAACACCTAATTTTATTTATCCTTTTATATGAAATTAATTAAATCATATATAAAAAAAAAACAAAAAACAGTGGCATATGATTTATATATGCGTTTGTTTTAAATGACCAGGTTATCTAGTTCCATCTGATGTAAGTGGTAGTGTCCCTTCAAAGGCTGTGTATAGAACAGAGATATGCAAGTTGTTGCTTAAATGGGCCACATGATCAAAAATGCGTTTTTATCTAGCCACATTAAATGTATTTATTTACATTAATGCATACCTTTTAGTAGGTTTGGCTTATGAGAGAGAGTATTCGGTACAATCTTTATATTTTAGTACTTTAGTACTTATTTGCTGAAATAAATATTAATTAAATCATCAATCATCATTTTGTCATTCTGAGAGCGCCTCTTTTTCTTGTGCCTGCATTGAAGAAATTGTGGAGGTTTGTAGGAGGTGGCAGCTCCGGTCTTTGGGAGATGTGTAATTGTCATGGCGCATATATATTCCAGGTTTTAGCTTTTTTGTGTTTATGAGGGAGAGCGACAGCACTACTGCCAGACAACGAACACGGGCAGGTGCTTAAAGTCGAAAGGTATGATAATGGTAAAAAATACCATCCTAGCCACAGAAACAGGTTTTGTTATTTAGCTGCGATACAAAAGAAACCCAAAAACTATAAAAATAAAAATAAAAATATTGAAATCGAACTGCACACTTATAAGGCTAAAGAAAATATACCCAATGTAGGTGAGTTGGGTAACTTTGGACACCCTTGCCATAGAATGCCTAATATAAAAGAGGAAGCACTTCACTAAAACTAAGGTACAGGTGAGTTAAGGTGAATGGAACAATTTAGCTCACTGATTTATGTATTATAAAAAGGGTCAAACCTGCTTTTCCAGCTAGACGCCAATTGGCCCTATCTTATGCAAAGTAAAAGTTTTAAAACAAGGCATTTGGCAGAATTTCAAACAAATATCCAAAACCACAATTAGTTAAAAAAAAAAAAAAAAAAGCTATGTAGTGAAGGTTTTATGCAATTTATCAGATTTTACATATGGTATATGGTATCTATGTATGTGTGTGACCATATATATGTGACCATTTAAAATAACCCCTCTGTATCAAGGAAGAAATAGTTATAGCTGATGTGGTAGGTGAAATTGAGAAACTAGTGATGATAGGAAAGTATAGTGTTTAGTTACGGTACACTTATTGAGGGATTTATTAAAGATAGACAGGAAGGATGAGAGCTGGAGGTTCCTTGGTAGTGAGTTCCAGAGATATGGGGCCTTCCATAAAAGTCCTGCATGTGCAAAAGGAGCACAATATGATGGTGCATTATAAATTAAAAGCAATAAATCATTATTCATTATAGAATGTACCTATACTCTTATTTAAAATATATACGTACTGTATATACCCATTACATTTTTTAAGTCAAGCGTAATAGATAAATTAGGATTTTATTACCAATTGAATTGTTTCGGTACTTTAGTGTAGATGTGTTTTGGTTTAACGTAATTAAAAATATTGAAAACTTTTGCAATTTAAAAAAAATCTTGACTAAATGCAACACAAATTCAGTTAAAATGATTGGGCTATTTTATGTCTGGCTACCATTTTATAGATTACATACACTAAAACTTTTGTTTATAAATTTCACATAGAATGTGCAAGCATGATACATAATATATAAGCAACAAATATGCATGTTTAGGCATATGGAAGTTGCTGCTGTGCTATGCAACGCCATCTAGTGGGCAAAAGAATAGAAACTCACTTCATCGCCAAGCCACACATTAATTCCAGTGGGTGTAGCTCAGAGGTGAATTAATTAATAATGCCAAGCCACCATGAAAAATATTTGGAGATATTTGCAGTATGCCAACTGCATAACAGTGACAATTTCTATTTAGTAACACAAATCATGAATTTAGCATGCAATTACACCAACAAAAATAAGAGTTGCAAAAAAGGGTTGTCCCAAACAGAGCTGGGGAAATAGGTACCCTTAACAACTCTATCAAAAAATAAACTCTAACTATCTCCTGAGGGATAAAGAGGGAAATGCCTCTTCAAAATTCCAAATGGAAAACCAGTGGACAGATTCTGCAGATTAGAACGGTTATACATAACATCCAATATGTATGCGAAGACTATTTTACAATATTAAATGGGCCAAGCATTTAAACTGAATACTCAGTGCAGCCCTATCCGGTATTTGGGTGTATGAGTGTACCATTGAGCTCCACAGGAATAATTTTTAAAGAAACAAGCACTTTAAATGCACCAGTCATTTGAAAAAGATATGGGGGTTACGTCCAAAATGGTCTGAACACAAAACGGTTGGGAAGGTAGGTAAAAAAATAAATAAGGCACAATCACTGTTTCTTATCTCTAAAAATAAGTCCCTTCAAGCTAACGTGCAGGTAATAGCACATCTGCCAAAATGGTTATATCTTTGGAACGCATCTGAAGTGCATGATTGCCACAGAAAGCACAAACTCCCAACAATTGTCAGTCAGCATTATACATTGGTGCATATGGCGATGAACCTTTTGGGCCATCTGGATTTATTTCAGTAAAGTAACACTTTGTGCTACATGAGCTGAAATATAGCGGTAAACCTAAAACATTTTTGTGTAGGAAAACCTATTATTTTGCAAGACATACAATTTAAAAAAAAAAAAAATGAAAAAATCATTCTAATTAAAGTTTAGGTCTCCACAGAGGAAATGCTCCTGCCTATAATCATAGATAATGCTGGTTTGGGATTTCAGAAACTAGCAGTCATATTTAAATTTATGAAGAAAAGCATTGTTTATTACAGTGGAAGGGTACAATGGGCACGGGTATTATATATATAGAGAGAGCATTTCTGGAAAAGGTCAAAATGGGAATCGATTATTAGAAGCAAGTCAATGACGACTCCACTTAGAAATGAATACCAGAATTTAACAGAAGCAAAATGATTCTCTTTTTAAAGAGTGACTGAACCTTACAATCAGTTCTAACCAGTCAAGCTATTGGCTGGTTCATGCTCCAAGGTATATTTATATGAAGTAGTAAAGTTTGGAGCCCATGACCAAAGTATTTAAGACGAAGCGCATCAGGTAAATGTTTAAATCCCCCTCCACGTTCCTGCAAAACTGGGTCATTCTTCCATTATAAACAATGTTGCCATGACGTTTTCATGTTCCAAATATTTTGTGAATAATTTAATAAAATTGAAGTTTTTCCCAGTCCTGGCTGCTGAAGGATTGTATTTACTTGAACAATTTTGTGACATTGGAAAAGCATTTTTCTATTTGTATTGTTGGCATACTGCAAATACTGGTACCCAGGCTACAGCTTCGGCTGGAGAGCAATATATTCTATTCAAACCCTAACGTGACTGCCAGTGATTCTGTGTAGCACTTGGTTAGCAAAGTAATCCAGACCAAACGACAAACTGATTCATCACTCCAGCGTATCCAATTAAATACTTCATTTCAACAAATGAACACATCAGAGATTGATAGGAAGTGTGCAGCACAGCAACATAATGAGAGACGTTAAAACTGTTTAATTCACACACCATTTCCTCTCAAAAAGGAGAAAAGTTGCTCTTAGCCCAAAAGTTCCTAGAAAGCCACTATTGCCAGGTTTAAACTGCCTTTTAAACAACATTCAGTTTTGCACCAATCAAAAGTTATCCCCCCAAAACTAGTGGACTGACTCTTTCCATCAGTGATGTGTGAGTGTATCAATAGCTGGGAAAGAGATCAGAACCGCCCCCCAGCTAGAGGTAGTTCAGAGTGATTTGCTAAAAATCTAAGTATCAATCAATGCTGCAGATGTACATGACTGAGTAGTTGATTGATGCTTACATTTTAAGCCATACGGAGTATTTGCCCATAACAATTTAGAAGTTCTAAGAAATGCTGCGAGTCACTTATTACCTCTCAAGGCATATTTTTTAGTAAAGGAAAAGTAAAGCCTTTTTTGTTGCATTCACTAAGACATTTTATGATCTGAATGTAAAACTCCAAATGGACAAAGTGAAAACCATGTATAAATGTCATTTATATAGAGATGACATGCCCCCAGAAACCAAAACAAATCTTTCTAATTAAAAATGATTCTTGATTTCTAAATATGTTTATCTGTATATTTTGGAAATAAGTAGACAATACAACATTAGCGCTAAGGCTTACTACCGTTTTCAAACTCAGCATTCAAAGCAATGTGAAATCTCCTGTGTTTACGAACTGAACGAGTTGTGAAAGAACACAACCCAAGCTTACAAGTTATATGTGAATATTGTCCGCTCATTATCTTGGGATACTTGAACATTGGTTTGTTTGCTTATTTTGCTAAACGTGTTCTTTATCCAGTTACACTTTTTTATTATGTCCAATGAAGAATTCTTCGATCTCTGCTGTTAGATAATGATTCTCAGTGTATTATAGCTGTACTTTTTCTCTAGGTCACAATGCCTTAGTAAACAGGTACATAGTATGATTCAGGGGAGCGTGACATGCATGCTTTGTTTGTCGTATACAGGTGAGTAAATACAGCACTTTCCAGAAAGGAATATCCTGCCTTCATCACTGTCCCAGCTAGAAGTATGTCTCTGGTAAGAGATTGTACCAGTCTGCCTAATTGCACTGAATAGCAATCTATACAGTTGCACAATTATTTTGCTGCAAAACATGCTAAATTCTGTTTTTCTCTGCAAATTAAAAAAAAACAACAACAAAAAAATAAGGCTTAAGTATGGATTTTTTCCCTGAAACCTAAAGTATTGTTTAAAGTATTGAGAACCTAAACCTGGAGAGGATTTTGGATGCACCACATTTGCACAGGTCAGATGTCTGTCTTGTTCTTGGGAGTAACCAATGGCAGTAAATTCAGGAAAGCATGGAGAAGGCTGTATTACAATCTTACCATGAGAGAAAATTGCTGACAAAATGCCAGAACTGTAGAAGGGCTCTGCCAAGTGTAGCTCCACCAAGAGCAGCACCAGAGGCAAATTTAGTACATATCTAAGCATTACTATATCTCAGGACATGTTAGGGCATGAAAAAGTTTAGTGAATAAACCCCACACAACAATGAATCTTTGTTGTCTCTATTTGGACTCAATTATCTAAAATTCGAGATGGAGGTTGAGATTAGTGCTCCAAACTCAAACAGACTCACCCCCCTTTCGAATGCCTCATCTCAACCTTGCAAAATGGCATACACTAAAATTTTTGCGAGGTCAAGATGTGGTATGCTGAGGGGGCCGAGACTAAGTCAAACTCAGCACCTGACTTTGACTTAGTCTTACAAATAAATTCGATCAATTCGCCTCCCATTATAGCTTATGGGAGGCAGAATGAAACTGTCATTTTTTTTTGCCATTATTTCCTATGTGAGAAAAAAGGACACTGCCGGGTTTTTTTTTCTTAGTCAAACTCGACCTCCAAACTTGCCACATGAGTTAGAAAAACCCAGAGGAGTTTGAGTTTAGCCACTTGTGTAGAGCTGGGGTCTACTCGAAGGTCGAGTTTGGACGTCGAATTTCACTTAGTTTAAAAGTGAAAGTCGACCTCCAAAGTCGACCTCCTAAAGCTATTCTATTTGTTAGTGAATAGACTCATAAGGTCACCAATATCTGGGTGCAGGATTTAGTGTTTTTTGTGCCCCCGGGTGGGAGTGCCTATATAGCTAACTCATCCTCTTCAAAAATATGACACTTCTTTCCACACCCTTTTTCAATGGCAACCATACCAGTGTCACATGGCACTTGCCACATTATCACACTGGCACTTGCCACAGTGTCACACTGCCCGTGCAGCACTTGCCACAGTCTCTCTTTTCCCCTGCAGAAAATGTCACAGTGTCAAACTGCAACTGCAGGACATGGGGCAGTGTCCCTTTGCCTCTGCTAAACATGCCACTGTGTAACTTTGCCCCACAGAACCCATCATTTTGCCCCTTACCTTTGCCACATTATTTATGAACTTTATTGTAGAAAAAAATGTGGCAGAGAGACATCTCACACGTTCCACCTAAACAGGCTTGATTACAGCGTGAGACGGTGTCTGTTCTACATTTATTTCATATTTTTTCTACAATAATGTTCATATGTAATATTACTTTTGGAATAGTGCTGGACATTTTTTTTTTTTTAGGTTATTTTGCACCTGCACCGTGAAAACCCGTAAACAACAGAAACCTGACTACTGCTACAAACAGGAGAGAACACTTGATTAGTCTGGGCGCCATTTGTATATACATACACAGAGTGGCGCACACATTTTTTTTTGTTTTTAAGAAAAAACAACAATACAATATTAAAATATCCCGCCACCACCCTCTGGGGACTTGTATAATATTGCAGTATAGTATAGAATGTCCATTTTTTTACATTTTGGTGATGCACTTCTTTTACAAAGAAGTCCAAATCCTGTTCATCCAAAATCGTTAAATTCCAGACTTTGCTGTAGTCTTTAAACACAAACAAGGAGGAAAGAATAAACAAACATGGTTCCTGTCAGAGCCAAGATCTCCCCCTGACATTCTTTACCTTCAGCTGCTGAATGATTCAGTATGGCGTGTTGAAAGTCGAATGTTTGAGGAATTTCAAAATGAGCATATTTACACAACAGTCAAGGAAGAGCCTTCATGCTGCACAAGTGATTATCTGTTAAGCGTTTTATATTTGACTTTCCATCCTCAAAGATGGCCTGGCTTACAGGAATTTGAAGTAACTCCTTTGGCAGTCTTTAATTTCTGTCAATTTCCACTTCCCACATTACAAAAAAGCAGGTACATGTAAAATCATTTATTTTTAAAATACCAACAGAAACTTTCTATGGAGAAAAGCAAAAAAAAATGCATGACTGACTGAAACAGAGACATAGGGGGTCTAATCATTAAAAGTGAACTATAATGAACTGCAAAAATAAGGCATTAATAGTAGAGTTGAAAAATTCTCCAACTTGCCTGTCGTTCCAACGCTGATTTTTACAGGTTACTTTTTAGTGAATAATGCCCATTTATTGCAGAGACTTCTGCTTGATAGATAGAATAGTATGTACTGTACACAATGTGTAAATTATTGTAATAGTAATATGATTCAAGTACACACAGTCATCAGGGACGAGAAAGTGACAACATTTTGCTGGTTTACAAATGAAATCATCAGCTGGGATACATTGACCCCTTTGCGACACATGCAAGGCGCATATATAAATATATATATCTATATATATAAATATAAAAATATTAGTTAATCCAGTAGTTTATCCAAGCTGCATTACAAGGGAGCAAATATCTGCTGTGCTGCCTGCTATATACTACATTTCGTGTGATGCCAAGTAAGCTTTTGGCTGTCTAAGCATAATAAGAAATGTAGTCCGCTAAAGCAATATGTAAAAAAATCCACAGTTGAAAGTGGCAATGACTGCACCTCAAATTTTGCCTTGTATCTGCCAAATCGAACCTGGAAAATCTATGCATGTGGGGTACCACTTTACTCAGGGGGTTGTTGCTAAAACATATATTGGAGTGTTTGGCAGTAACATATAACAAACACCTGTGAAGCATAAGTGTGTGCCAAAATTAGCAGCAGTAATTTTTTTGTGTTTTTTTTCTTCTTCAAAGATTGGTGTTAAAATGGCTGTATTAAAAAAATGTCGAAAATGCATATCTGTACAATATGTATCTATAGGGGGTGATTCTGAAATTCATGACCAATAGAAATGTCCCTAATTGTGAAGAAAAACATGGTTTGAAAATAGCAATGCGCTACTTATACTTATCACCTTATATTCCAAAAAAAAGTTAAAACATGGGTTTTTTTTGGGGGGGGGGGGTTTGATTACTCTTCAGTTAAGGAGTAATAAATAGATAAATGAATAAGTTGAAAGTTAAGGGAGAAGAAAGGAGAAAGACGACTCTGGTTAAATTGATATGTATATATATATATATATATATATATATATATATATATATATATATATATATATTTATTTATTTTTTTAAACATATTGTAGTATGACACATTGGTTTGAAAATACTCACTGCCTCATTAAATCTCAGATATGCCAACTGTCTTGACATGCATATGTATAGCATTTGTTTATTAGATTAACTGATGTAGCATTGATATAACTTGTTAAGTTGTGATATTGTTAAGTTGTGATATACCGGAATTGATAATATTACATATTTTCTATTTAAAAAATGTGCATTTTTTTCCCCCCTCCACGTCTCATTTAGTCCACAATTTTAAAAGAAAAGATCCATATCATTACATAGCCCCTAACTTTGGAATCTTTTTAAGAGAGAAACAGAGCAAATATTTTTTACTCACAGTGCATTAAAAAATGTAATTTGTATAAATACATTCAGAAGAGCAGAGTACATTTGGTTTTGTACTTAAAAGTTCATTATGGCTGGAGGGAGACTGCTTGTGGCAAGTATGCATATTATAACCACTACAGTTTGGCAAAATTGTACAAAGTACAGAATAGCAGAGAGACTGACACTCATCAAAAGCCTTGAGAACGATACAGAATACCTAAACAAGTCATCACAACTATCTTTCAGCTTCTGCTAAACGTCAACTGTTTATTAATTACTGAACTGTTCAAATCAAAGCTCTTGGAAGCCCCTGGGACATACAGATTACTATCGCCCTTTTTATATGAATGAAAGGCATGTTCCTAGCCGATTGAGCAATATCGTGAATTTTGTTCCGAATGTTTAATTTCAGAAGACAATGTAAGCATGGTAATCCATACACAATGAAGACATATCTGCGGTGGTATTCTCATAATTCTGCCCTCACATAAGACACATGTCACCTATAATGCAGATGGTGTCACCACTACCTGATAAAAAAAAAAACTATTGCTTGACCTTTACAACAATTAGAAAACAAAATCTTACCACAAACATTTCCATTATGATTTTCTGGGTGATCCATCTTAGAGTTGGCTGATGGTAGAGCGTTTACTCATTAAATCCAATGCTACAGGCAACCTGCAATACAAAAAAACAACACACCAATTAGTTGATTAATATATTGAATCTCCAGTACAGTTGTTCACTCCTAATATAGAATGGGGCCAAGAAAAGAGAAATGGGAAAGACATGCGGATTGTCAACCTTGCATGCTTTGTCAGTAGTATTGACAGTTTGTACGACTGGATTAGCTGCTTCCACAGCTACAAATAGAGCTGGGGCCATCTTTCATACAAATACAAATGCTTTGGGCAAAATTCAGACTGTGAGCTTAATTAGTGGCTTATGCTGCAACTTCATTATCCCCCCTGTTATCATCAGAGATAGACAGACACAAATAGTTAAGACAGATATGTTGACAGATAGGGTACAGAGCTTGATACAGACAGACAATTGGATAGAAAGATAGACATTGCTACACACTGAGGCATATAGAAGTGAAAAGTGGTGCACAGCCCCAGTCTAATGATATTAGCCCCCCCACTCACTCCTATCATCTTAGCACTTTCTTCCAGAAACTATTTGACAGATCTGTTTGACATTAGGTAGCAACCAGGCCCCAGGATAAATTGGAATACCTGGTGAGGATTCACAGACCACCACATTACTGAGCACAGATATTACGCACCATACCACCAGCATGGAGCTCCCGTGTGGTTTGCCCTGAATAGCAGATAAATAAATGCCAGTGTACCTCTTCTGGTTTATACAAACCTGAGTATCCATAACCAACTAATAAATGGATTTTTGGGGTTACTTTTATTCCTCAAACAATTACACAACTAGCTTTGGCAGTCTAACAGGAATATTTATTTAGAAAGAAGAGAAGGCTAATAATTAACATGTCAAACTACAAGTCAAGTACCATTATCTTCTCTAAACAGAGCCATTGAGTAATCGCAGACTGCGCCCCCTGTGAATATACACAATGCCTGTCACAACCTGAAATGTTACAGGTTTGAGTTGGGAACAGTTTGCATAGGATTTCCAGGGTCAGTGCTATGTATAAAATAACAATTCCATCCAAATAATAAGCGACAAGCAGTTGTTCCATCCATAACCCAATATTCTAGACCAATTTGAAAAGGTCTCATTATGTGGGAAAAACAAGCACATAGCCTAAGGTAATGGCCTCTTGTATGAATGAACCTCTATGCTATTCATCACACCATGTACTTTACCAATGCAATTCTGTTGCAAAACATTATTCTATTGTTACTATTGTTCCATATCCAGTTCCTTGCCCCAGAATTGCTACATTTCTGTCTTGTTAAACACAGTCCATAAATTCTGCAACATTAGAATGTACTACTGGGGTTGAGTAAACAAAAATATATACTATGTTAAACAAATTAAACTTTGGACAATTTATTCATTTCAGATAAACATCTTGGAAAATAGTAAGTCATGAACTAAACAGGAACTACTTTAACCATCAACAGCTACAGTTAGATTCCCTATGCCACTGGATTTAGAGCCATGATGAGTTCTCTCCTCTCACACTCACCACACAGACTCAGCCTAGATTTAAGTATCTCTAAGTCTAGAATGCTGCACAGAGCAAAAGAAGCAGCATTTTGTTCACTAATAAATTACTGGTCCTTTAACCCTTTAATGTTTCTCGCTAAAAAGAGAAAATGCTCTTAAGTCATGGTCCCTCTGAAAAGATAGACTTATAGGCTGTGTGAATGTCCACCTTCATACATTGGACTTTCAAGTATTGCTTTTATAGTGACACCAAGTGGATAGATTAAGGCTAATGTTAAATGGACACTCCCACCAAAAAATGAAAAGATTTTATTTTTATTTTGAATGGTTGATTTCAGATGTCTTTTGTTTTTGTTGAGTGAGTTTATTTTATAAAATATTTTACTAAAAAAGCCATTTTGTGAAATAGAGTTTTTTGGTGCCACCCCCAGTGACTTTACAGCATTAGTGTCTAGGGACACAGAATGCAGTCTATAAGTCTGAATTCTGATCATAGACGTGCATTGAATGGGAGGGTAATATAACTATTACATCACAAGGGGGCAGAGTTATGATCCTGTTTGATCAGGTCAATCTCCTCTCTGTGTTGGAAGGCAGGTACAAAAAAAAATTGTACACAGCCACCTAGTCCTGCCCACTAGTGATACACAGGAGCCAGTAAGAGAGCAGATGTGTCTCTTATGACATCATCATTCGGGCTCTGTTGAGCTGTTGTAAAGTGAGACTTGCTGGAAGACTTTTAAGAATGTTGCATCATGGGTAAACCTCTCAAAATGGATGCTAGAGATAGACACCTAATTTAAATTTTTCTTTTATATACAATTCATTGAAAACATAGAAAAGAAAACAGTGGCATATGTCTTATTTATGTGTTTGTTTTAAATACACAGGTAATCTAGTTACATCTTATGTAAGTGGTAGTGTCCCTTTAAGAATAGGGTACATATGAGGCAAGACTGACAATGCATGCAGTGCATACTCTCAAACAGGAAAACACAGGTGCACATACCCAGGAGTAGTTAAGACTATTTCTAGGAATGTAATCAAAGGGAAAATCACCTGTTTAAAGGGGCAGGAGAGAAGGTTAGTGTAGTTGAAGATCTGGGCAACCTACCCTGCTGTCCTCCAGCTAGTACAGGATTTACATTTTCTATTGACGTCAGTAAGATTTTTGTATTACAACTCATCATTACAGTCAGCCACCCATCTACAACCAAATTGGCAAGAATCACGTGTGTTCAGCAGTTTTTGTAATTCCGGTAGTTTCCAAATTTAGTATCCTGTTTAAAAAAAAAAGGGACAAGCTATTCATCTTGAAAGTCTGTGACGTGGAGGAATGGAGGAACTATAGACTTTGGACGCTTGCTTGGCTGAAAGCCGGCAATGGATGTAGGTGAATGTGAGCAAAGTTCATTTGGCTCACATTAGTGGATTAGCAGATTATGGAATACCAGCAAAGCATAGCAATAAACTACAATATTCCAGGCTGTGTGCCAGAGTGAAGTGGTTTAAATACTTCATATTTAGAGCGTGTGTTAACCTTTATTACGACATAAACATGTTAAACATAAAGTCCACAAACCAAATCTGAATATCACTTGCCAGCAAATGTTGACCTGTTAATAATGGCCAGCTTTGCTGAGGAATGAGGTACCAATAAAAGCTGTATTGCGTGTACTTCTACTGTGATAACAGCCAACAAAACAAGACCAGGTTTCCACAACTAAACTCTCATATTTGCCCATTGAATCAGTGAAGACTGCAGAGTGCGTTATCTCCTAATCCAGTATCTTATTTGTAATAAATACAATGTAACATACACAGCCTGATTGCATGACTGCTTGCTTTGTATATATAATGACGGAGTCTATGTATGGAAGGAATGCTCGACTAGTCAAATCTCAAAATATTTAATCCACCCCATACAGTGGAATCACATAGAAGGGACTCAGACACGAAACGCCCTTTCCAGCTTTGTCATTACATGATAGTGTCATACCTGCATGTTAATGCTGAGATTTACTGACTGGAGGGCAAATACAGAACAAGCAGTGACTGGCTGAACACTCTACCTGTTTGACTTAGAATATTTGTGTTTATTTTTGTGTGAAGCAGTACAGTGGAATGTAGACCACCCATTTCATGTTCCAATAAAAAATAGGTAGAACCAGTACTGCATCCCCAAATAAAGGAAAAACAGGTCATAATCATTAATGCTCTGCACATTGTAGAGTTATGAGCCAAGCTGTGTAAAAGGCGCTTGATACACTAGTTAACAAGATATTCCTGATAGAGTTACAGAAACAAACCCTAAAGTCTTTCTTGTAAGATGTTTGCATTTCCACCTCTCCCCTCATCAATCAGCACTATTTCTAATCAAAGTAACGTGATTTGAGCACGGCTTCATTGTGAATGTTTTGGAGGACTTCATCTCTTGTTGTGCAGTGGCACAAGTATGGAACAGAAGTTTAGGAAACTGAAAATAGCTGTTTGGGACCAGGACATGTATGTAAAGTGAAAATTTTTTTATTAAATTAAAGCACTACCTTTTTATATCACTTATCTTATACAGTCTGCAAATACAGTCTACAGTACAAGAGTCTTAATAGACAGGATGGATCTCACCTGAGCCTGCAGTGGTCACACAAGGAGAAGCACTGTACAGTAGTGTAGCATAGTCTCAGTAGAGATGTTGCCACATCATAAAAATAGAAACACAGGAGTCCATCCATGCAGTCTAACAAGGTCCTTACTCACAGGTGTCCATGCAGTGAAGGTGGGTGCTATTGCAAGCGCGGGTCACAGAGTGAGGACACACAATCACTATGATTCAGTGCCACAGCAGTTGTATGCCCCGGAAGTGCTCAAAGCAGGTTCACAGAACCTCATTTGAGGCAGTCTTCTTCCGCGAGATGGTGGGTGTTATTGCACCTGTGGATCACAGAGCGAGAACCTATATATACACATCCTCACGGTCCTCAAGAACCATTTTAGTGAAGACGTATATATACATCCTTTTGGCAGAATGGATCAAAGGGATTCTGTCACCTAATCGTTCAATCGTTTTTCAGGTCAGAACTAGACTCAGCGGGACAGTGGAATTTAACAGCGCAATCCTTAGTATAAATGTTTGGGACAACCGGAGACTGGTTACTGCACATGGGCAATATTCTGCTCATGAAAAGTAACGCTGCCCCTTGGTTCCCCAATTTGGCGGGGGCAAGACTTGAATATATGCTGTGATATCTCATGTTTATGGCACTGCCCGTGGCTTGATCCGCTAATTACTCATTTTCCAGTGAAAAGTCTTTAATTTGCATAGTAAGCTACAAGCGGCATCATAATCTGAAAGCATCACAGAAAGATAAAAAAAATAGATAAAATAAGGAATACAGGCAATTAACAGTTAAACTTAGAACCACATTTAGTGCAAGGAATGTCAGGATGCAGTGTAATCACTATGATACACTGCTAATTGAGCTTGCATGGAAAGTATTGAGAAAAATGTTGATGAATACACTCTTTTTCTGTTTATATTTTATTTAATCAATGTGTATGTGCAATGAAACGAGTAACAAAGACATTGAATCAACAGAAGAAGAAGAAAAAAATAAATAATCAGGTGATGCTGCCAAGTACTGACATGCGAGTACTGACATACAAGGTGTGCATGTGGAGGGAATGCACTTCACATTCCAAGCCACATTCAAGCGTGTCTCACCAATCCAAAGGTCATGTTACTCTGCACCATAGCGTGACTCCCATGAGCACGTGATCATTGACAGTTAGAAATTAAAGAGGAAGGGCTCTTGTTCCCTGTCGAAGGTTAAGATGTGTAAAATACTATGTGTGTGCGTACACACCTTTGATGGACCGGTTACAAGCACTGAATGTACCCAAAATGGGATGTATTGTATGTATTTAAAAATGGGATTGTATTTATCCATACAATGCTATACATGTTGCTTTTATTAAAGAACTGAAATCTTATTGTTATCATTGGGTGGACTTTAATTTCCAGTATGCCAGACTTGCACAGGGTGTACCCAACCTCACCTTTTTTAGGTGGAAACTGTAAAAGGTAAATAACCACAGTGACAAGAACAAGTAAACATTTTAGTAGAAAAACAAGTTATTTCTTTCCCTGCTAGTTACACAGTGATCAATTACACTCACTAGCAGCCTCCAGATAGAGTAGAACTATTTAAATCAACAGTCTATAGATCCTGGTAGGTACTTATTAGACAAATCTCAATCTGGTATGCGTCTTGGATTCAGACACTCATGACATTTTTGTGAGTAAAATATAGATCTTTAATAACATTCTCAGTAATGAGTATTTAAACCACTGTAAATGCCATTATCAGTTCGTTTATATACATTGTTCATTTTCTAATTGATTTCATAAATTAATTACATAAATAATTACATTACCAGTCTTTTACAGGTGGTCAAGACCAAGCTCTCATGGTGTCCTCTAATTTCAGACATTTTTTCTGTCCATCAATATCAGCCTCAATGTTCGTTCTTGATCTCGTTCCCTTCCTATGATGTCTCTTGCATCAAAGAGATCAAGTACAAACTGTGCACTAAAGTGCCAAATATCCCTTAGTATCAGTCTTATAACATTTACTGGATCCCCCATAACTGACAGCGATACTCTAGGCACATACTGAGTGACATCTAAGAGTGCCACTTGTGCCATTGGTTCGGCCATGTGGCAAAATGTACTGCGTACTCCTACTCCAACAGTCTACATAAATTAAAACAAACCTCCAAAAAAAGCTTTAAATTGACAGTTAAATGTCATCAAAAAATAGAAAATTGAAGATGTTTTGTCCTACTGAGAGTGTGGTGGTTTTTCCAGTAATAATAACAAAGATTAGAAATAAATTCTATTTCAGTGATGGCGCCCCTAGAATCTTAATACATGGTCACCATCATCATATATGGAGCATATGGAAACAAAAGGAAACAAATACCTGGAAAAGGGGAAATGTAACAGTAGAGAGTACCGTATTTGCTCGATTATAAGACGAGGTTTTTTTCAGAGCAAATGCTCTGAAAAATCCCCCTCGTCTTATAATCGAGGTCTCTTATAATCTGACCTCAAATTGAGGTCAGATTATAAGACATGGATCCAGGTCCCCAGCAGAGCTGCAGGGGACCTGGATCCCCCTCTCTAGCAGCAGGGGATGTCTGCGCAATGAGCGCAGACTCCCCTGCTTCCGCCCGGCACGACCGCCGGGGCTTCTGTGAAGAAGCCGAGTACTTCCGCTTTCGTCACAGAAGTCCCGGCGAGCGTGCCGGGCGGCAGCAGGGGAGGTCTGCGCTCATCGCGCAGACTTCCTCTGCTGTCCCACTAGGCACCAGGGACAATCGGGCAGCTGGGGGATGTCTGCACTATACGTGCAGATATCCTCCATGCTGCCCGACACGGCAGACTATTATGACGGACAGCTGTCCGTCATAATAGACTGTCGTGTCGGGCAGCATGGAGGATATCTGCACGTATCGTGCAGACATCCCCCGGCTGCCCCCACTAGCCACCAGGGATCAAGGTAAGGGGAAGGGAGGGAGGGGGGCAGAGAGACAGGGGGAGGGAGGGGGACAGAGAGACAGGGGGGACAGAGAGACAGGGGGAGGGAGGGGGACAGAGAGACAGGGGGGACAGAGAGACAGGGGGGAGGGAGGGGGCAGAGACAGAGTCAAGGGGAGGGAGGGGGTTAAGAGACAGAGACAAGGGGAGGGAAGGGGTTAAGAGACAGACAAGGGGAGGGAAGGGGTTAAGAGACAGAGACAAGGGGAGTGAGGGGGTTAAAGAGACAGACAAGGGGAGGGGGGAGAGAGAGAAAAATGGGGGCAAGGGAAAGAGAAAGGCAGCATTGGCACATAAAAAGAAATAAAAACTAGAAATACATTTTTTGATATCATAATTTTTTATTAAAAAAGCAATTTACATGTGAATATATACAAGTTTAACTTTTTTCCTATAGGGTAGTCTTATATTCAGGCTTTTAGTTTTTTTCCTAAAGGAATATCCAAAGTTTGGGGGGTCGTCTAATAATCGAGCAAATACGGTATGTTGAAAATGTCACTTTAAGATTGTTAAATTAGTTTCTTGCAAAACAGTCAACACACTGGTTTAAAAACGTCCCCATCACTTGTGCTCTTTTAAGAGCAAAAAATAAAAATGCAAGTTAATTTTTTTGAATTAATAATAAAGTGCTGCTGCCACTTAATCCTCAACTCACTATTTGGGTAAAGTCTCTAGCAACCTATTGAAATGCAATTAACTTTATTGTCACTAGAGGGCATAATAAACTCAATGTAACAAAGTTTTATGTATCCAGTTACAACCTCCTAGCAATTAGTGGATGTTTTATTTTTATTTTCATATTCATGTATGCATTAGTAATCTCCACCCACCAAACAAAACATTGTTACAAGCACTGCGGGTTGGTCTAAATACCAGGGAAATAATGATTACACAATAATAGAATAGGTTACTCAATTCTTTATGGTCAGCCTAGCGTGTATAAACATCAATATACGCAGGCACATGGGTGGAGGATGCATTTCACACACAATTAAAAATAAACACATTAGTAGCCACACCACAATTTGTTTTAAAATAACTTAAGAAAAATAAACGATAAAAAAAGTAAAAAACCAATAATGTCAATGTAGGTAGAGATAGTTTCTATGCAACATAAATTGTTCTTGAATAATGCATAATTATATGAGATCACCACGTCTACTTTATTCAGATTCAGGACTGCATACAATCATAAAACACTATGCAGAATGTATATAACACTAGGTGTCATGTTATTATATAATTTCATGAAAATAGAATGATAAACTGTAAATAACCAGGATAAAAAAAACATAACATACTAAGATATGTTACAAGAGCGTTTAACTCAAGGGTAGGCCTGAGGACTACAAATAGGTCTGAATTTCTTCTTAGCACAACAAATATTTAAATGGATTCGAATTCTGCTTTAAATACATTTCCTGAAACCTGAATTTCAACATCATCCCTCATTTATTAAAATATGGGAACCAAAATGAGATATAACATCAAGTCAAAACAAAGGCATCTTGGTTTACTCCAATAGGCTTACCAAAAGGTGAAATTTAATTTTAATTACAGGTCTGTACATCATTTGTAAATATCCCTGGCATTTCATCTCATCCCCAAAGTAGGACCAATGCTTTGACATAACTTTATAGCCATCTGCCTCCATTTGCAGGGCTGGTGCAAGGATTTTGCCACACTAGGCATAACCTCACTGGGCGCCAAACAGCTTTCCAGTGCCAGCTATGTCCCCAAACAGCTTTTCAAGGCCATTCAAGAGCTCACATCACCCTGCTTTTGTGCTCCAGTTTTTAATAGGCAAAATTGTCTATTCACTAAAATTAAACTGAAAAGTGTACTGCAAAAATTGGGCATTAATAGGCATTAATTCTCCAACTTGCCTATCTTCCAAATACTGTTATGAATGCCAGATTTTTGCATTTCACGATTAGTAAATCACCCCCACTGCAGGACAGGTAATGGGTGCCACACAAAACATTATCACAGGTTTAAGTTCTAAACGGTATGTTTATGATTTTTGTTTCTTGGCTCTATCTACACATCATATATTCATCTAATAGTAAGTGGTTGTGCGTGAGTCTGCTCCCAATGCATTTCCAATGACCGCACATATGTTTACCGCCTTTCAGACAATCAGCACGGCGATGGAGCTAGGACCTATAAGACATTGGACACACTGGATCGACACAACCCTGTGTCCTGTAACCCATTTAATTAACTTCATGTTTCAAAAGGTCAAGACTTCCTCTTTGAAATATGCACCTGTTCAGCTCCAGGAATTTGATGGTCAAAGTTTTATTACATTCTTTCTCAAATTTAGCTTCCTGCACACAGCACATGTATCTCATGTCCCTTGGATACAGCACATCATAGCTCCGAAACACAGCAAAACCAGTTCTAGCGATAGCAGCAGCAAGCTCCAGGTGTGGAAAATAACGATTAGCGCATGTACAATATTTGAATTCCATAAATGTCCTATCCTACTTCACGGGACACATGTGGACGTTCTATGAAGAAATGGACAGTGCTCCATATTAAGATGTACAAATAACACCAGTACACAAATGAAGTATATGCAATATAAAAAGGAATTTTATTAAGTTAATAAATAAGTAACATCAGACATATTGTAAAACGCTTCTTGTTGCTTGACAAAGGATTTTACAGAAACGCGTTGCTCTTTTTAGCCTCTCTGACTTTTCCCGGCCGGGTATACTGTCTGAATAAAAGGTATATTACACTGTGCTTCATATATATGGTTTGTGCTTTTTTTTATTGCTGTATTTTTGTAAATGTTCTGTATATATGTTCTTGTGAACATATTTCTCCACTAATATAAGTGCTTGTTCTTTAAATATATGTAAGCACGTTCTCTAATTAGTTATTTATTAACTTGATAAAATTACTTTTTTATATTGCATATACTTCATTTGTGTATTGGTGTTATTTGTACATCTAAATACTGAGCGCTGTCCATTTCTTAATTTATTTTTGTCTCTCTAGTGCCCAGATCGCGTAAATAATATAATGTCTATATTCACTTAAGGAGATACACCATATCTTTTGGGCACTATTTCTTCAGGATAAGACGCTCCCTACTTTGTTTATTACTAATTATTTCTAAATCGTGTGCACTTGCCTTAAAGGGTTTGTATTATCATTTCATTATTATTATTTTACTTATTCACCATTATTACTTAAATTCAGCGCTGTATTCTCTGGTTTATATGTGGTGTTAAGTGACGCGTAACTCTCTAACCATTTTGTGAACAAATCTTTAAAGCTGGCAAATGTTTGGAAAGACTGCAAGTATGAATTTAGTTTTAATCTCCATATAGAACTAAGGAGGAGGGGAGCAGATCAGCACTGCACTGATACACAGGCAATCTGTGACCACTAAGCATTGGAAAAAGGACTGAACTGTCTCAGTTGTACAAAAAGAGATTACAAGTGCCTGGGACAAAATACCAGCCTTGAAAAGGTTAAACAGTGCAAAGAGCCCTTCACATGAAACATGGACAGGCTTCTAAGGTTTTTTTTTTTCTTTTTTTAACATTTCAACTTCATTTCTCAATATGCAATAAGCAGCATTTTTTTTTTTTTTTTTTAACTATAGCACAATCTAATTTGCTTTTTAAAAATCATTAATTTATTTACTTCACATTTGAGATACAAAGATAAAACAGAACTGTGAATATTGGAAATTATAGCCAAGAATGAGAGAGAGAACAAACACATCACTTATTTATATTTACAAATATAAATTTGTGTGGGATTCATATTATTACATTTTAAGCACAGTCTAAATAGATGTGAAATTGTATTTGGTAAGGTTTGATAAAGTTGGGAGGCTACAAAAGTTGAATAGGATCTGGCATGCAAGTGACAAAAGTGCTATGATCAGGGAATATGTAATGGTAGGGATCATCAAAAAGAGCTTCCTACTTTCAGATAACTTTCCAAAAGCAGTGACAAGCAATTCCAAGCGTCCAATAAGAGGACAGATACAATCAATTAACTGAACAGTTTTTATAAGTGCGTCTGGACAATCAAATGCCAAAAAAAGCAGTTTATAGCACAACTAACATTAAATCCCACGACATTAAGTTTGCTTGCCAATAAGTATAGTGTCTCTCTGCTTAGTGCCCCTTTATGTATAAAAGTGGAGTTTGGCTATAAGAGGCTGTATAGCATACTGCCATATATACAAACGGGAATATCTAAAAATAGATATTGTGACTTTGTACAAATGGGTATAAAAACAGATTTATTAAGACAACACTTAACACATTTAACAACAGTTAGAATAAAACCAGTTACACAATATTTTTTATACCTCCTGAACTTCTAGAATGTGTTCTGTCAGAAATGTTTTACATGGTACTTATTCTTAGGTACAGTTACTGTACAGAAATACATACATATATGTATGTAGATATGTATAGAGAGAGGGAGAATATATATTTATAACATATATAAAATATTATAAATAATATGTTTTATAATAAGTTGTATTATAGGAGAACTCTAGGGACTATTGATTATTGATTGCAGGGAGATGCATGGGGGCTTTACAAAAACTACCACAGCTAATGTCACAGACTGTAAGCTACAATTACTTAAAGCATTAGCAACATGAAACAACACAAACTCTTACCTGCAGCCAACAGGTCTATTTGATATGAGTATGAAATAGTGCATTACCAGTGACTTGGAATATGACTCCAGGGTGGCACCTCATATGAAGATCTTAAATACATGAGGCAGCAATAGGTTTGCTTCTAAGTATAGCTGACAGGCATCCCACATCCAAATGTTGCTGGCCTATTCAGAGATGATGACAGACACCCTCTCCAGCACAAGAAGCACAGACTCAATTCATATACCTTCTGTGACACCCACATGAGACACAGCTGGGCAAAAAGGGCCCAGGTGACTTCCTTTCGCTGTCAGAAGGTTGGTTTTTAGAAACAGCTGGTGGAAATGCTGCACAGTCCTGTGTAGAAAAGCAGCTCCTCTACTTTGTGTGAATACTTCAAACTGCACATGTAATTACAGCCTAACATCCTTCACACACTCTAGTTGATCATTAACTAGGAAGTGTGGCATGAGAAACAGTAGATATGATTAAGCACTGTACGTGCAGAGGAGCCAGCTCACAGTATACACCTTCCTACTCTTACAACTTCCTTCTCACTGACACTTGGTTCCTGAAAATTGCTGACTACAGCATGTCTGGTAAATGTTATCCTGCATACTAAACAGCAGCCCAGCACCTACATCTTGGGGATAATTTATCATGTATACACTACAAATATACACACTACTTTTAGTATTTGCAACACTATTGCCACCATAAACTTAACATCGGCCTCAATTTTTAAAGAATGTTTTTTAAAAGGTAAAATTAGGTGATTTACTATTGGTCCTATTCTATATCGGCCAGAAGAGCCTTAATAGTAAAACCAGTTTAACCAGAATAAGGGCCACTCCACCCTCAATGAAGGGCACATCTTTCTCAAGTAGACCAGTAAATAGGTCAGATCCCAGCTGTAGATTCACTTGTTACAAACAGCACTGTTTAAAAAGAATACAACATGGGTGTTATGTCAAAATGTCCGTGAAGAAAAAGTGCAATTTTGATGCAATCAGAACCTATACAAATGTATAATGTGCTCCCACCACAAAAAAAGTTGTGGCACATATAAATACTGTTTGAAAAATTAGCTGCCTGCACTGTATCAAAAAAAGTATATTTTCCACCACAATTTTCTGCTATTAATAAGTCATAGTGAGATAAAGATAACAATCATGCTTAGTTTGAAACCGCGCCATTACTTAGTCCCCACCAGGGGCGGGCTGGGCCGGGGGGCAGGGTGGCAATTGCCCCCCAGGCCGCCCTAAGTTATGTAAAACACGGCCGCTGGGCCAGTGTTTAAAAAAAAAAAAACAAAAAAAAAAAAACGCGCTTGCAGGCAGAGACTGAGGTGAGAAGGGATCGGAAGATCCCCTCTCACCTCTGCTCTGCCTGCAAGGCTGCACGGGGAGCCGAACAGGCAGCACAGAGAAACCTCCGTGCTGCCTGTTCGGCTCCCCGTGCAGTGTGACACGGAAGTGCCGACAGTCACGTGATCGGCGCTCTGACGTCAGACACGCGCCGATCACGTGACCTGTCGGCACAACCGCCGGGAGGCCGAACAGGCAGCATGGAGGGACCATGCTGCCTGCCGCTAGCCACCAGGGAAGTTCTCCTGCCACTAGCCACCAGGGAAGTCCTGCCACTAGCCACCAGGGAAGTCCTCCTACCACTAGCCACCAGGGAAGTCCTCCTGCCACTAGCCACCAGGGAAGTCCTGCCACTAGCCACCAGGGAAAAAGGTAAGAGGGGGGGGGGGGGGGGCAAAAAAACACTGGCATATTATTGGGCAATTTGGCTGGGGAATATTACATGGCAAATAAGACTGGCATATTATTGGGCAAATTGGATGGGGAATATTACATGGCAAATAAGACTGGCATATTATTGGGCAAATTGGATGGGGAATATTACATGGCAAATAAGACTGGCATATTATTGGGCAAATTGGCTGGGGCATATTACATGGCAAATAAGACTGGCATATTATTGGGCAAATTGGCTGGGGAATATTAAATGGCAGAATAACACTGGCATATTATTGGACAAATCGTCTGGGGAATATTAAATGGCAGAATAAGACTGGCATATTATTGGGCAAATTGGCTGGGGCACATTACATGGCAAATAAGACTGGCATATTATTGGGCAAATTGGCAGGGGCATATTACATGGAAAATAAGACTGGCATATTATTGGGCAAATTGGCTGGGGAATATTAAATGGCAGAATAACACTGGCATATTATTGGGCAAATTGGCTGGGGCATATTACATGGCAAATAAGACTGGCATATTATTGGGCAAATTGGCTGGGGCATATTAAATGGCAAATATCACTGGCATATTATTGGGCAAATTGGCTGGGGAATATTACATGGCAAATAAGACTGGCATATTATTGGGCAAATTGGCTGGGGCACATTACATGGCAAATAACACTGGCATATTATTGGGCAAATTGGCTGGGGCATATTACATGGCAAATAAGACTGGCATATTATTGGGCAAATTGGCTGGGGAATATTAAATGGCAGAATAACACTGGCATATTATTGGACAAATCGTCTGGGGAATATTAAATGGCAGAATAAGACTGGCATATTATTGGGCAAAATGGCTGGGGAATATTAAATGGCAATTAACACTGGAATATTGGGCAAATTAGCAAGGGCATATTAAATTGCAGATAACCTTGGAATATTATTGGGCAAATTTACTGAGTCATATTAAATTGCAGAATAACACTGGCATATTATGGGACAAATTGGCTGGGGAATATTAATGGCAAATAATATTGGAAATGTGTATGTAATGGGGTGATGGAGGCATGTAAATGTGGTGATGGGGCATGTCCTGGTGTGCAACGTGGGTTATGGGTCATGTCGTAGGTGTGCAACGTGGGTAGGGGGGGGGGTGCCCACATTTTGGGATATTGGGTGTCTAAATCCTGGCATATTGAGGGGCATAATCCTGGCATATTGAGGGGAAAATCCTGGCATATTGAGGGGGCATCATCTTGGCATATTGAGGGGAAAATCCTGGCATATTGGGTGTCTAAATCCTGGCATATTGAGGGGCATAATCCTGGCATATTGAGGGGCATAATCCTGGCATATTGAGGGGCATAATCCTGGCATATTTAGGGGAAAATCCTGGCATATTGAGGGGGCATCATCCTGGCATACTGAGGGGCATAATCCTGGCATTTTGTAAGGGAAAATTCTAGCATATTAAATGGCAAATCCTGGCATATTGTGGGGGAAAATCCTGGCAATATTCGTTATAAAACAAGGAAAAGATGGCCGTGGATGGGGAGGCGATTCGATGATGCAATGGGCCACTTGACTGGATTTGCCCCCCAGGCCTAAGGCTGCCAGCCCTCCCCTGGTCCCCACAGTACCTTTCTGGGGTTCTTGGGATTCCTTAATGTGTATTGCTTCTCACATAAAGTGTGTGGCTATTTCAGCAATTCTATTTCTCATCTCCCATGATGAAAAAGATGGCCCTGCTCAGCCTGCAACAGAATTCATACTAAAATGTGATGCCTAGCAGAGATTTATCCATTTGTCCCAGCTTGATGTAACTCATGATCAGTGCACTGGTTTGAAATGTAGTATTTCAAGAATACATAAATATACTTAAAGATTGCTGATATAATCTTCTTAAAGCACTTCAGAGGTTGTTTAGCGTTGCAAAGTCAAGAATATTTACTGTTTGGTAGAACATTTTCCTTACACACACCCTAGGGCCTTCACACACAGGTCTTATCTTATGTAAGATATTATCCCAGAGTACAACGACAAGTATATGCTGAAATCAGTATAAACTCTTCTGAGAGCATGTTGTTTTACCAGGGGGTAAAGGAGATGGGAGATAATGAAATAACATTCTGTGTTATACTACGACATCAGACATTAACACTCATAAACAGATAAACAGGCACATTCTTAAATAGCAGCCATGTTTTTTGCTCTGCATGAAGCAGTGCAAACCTATTTCAATTTAGAATATCCAATTTAAGTGAATAAATTATTGTAGTGATATGTAGAACTGTTGACATATGATATTTTGTTCAAATACATATCTTTCGTTCTAATGCTAAACAGCAATTAGAGAATTTTCCTTTCAAAAACACTACTGTGGCACAAAATGCCTTTCAACTTTCTAGAAAAACATCCGACTTGTATGTAACTTCATTAAACAGGTTAAGCAGACACCTTGAGGTTTGTTCACAAGCAGAAACATAATTTCAGGTGTTGCATTTGGGGCACGGCTGCCATCAGGGGGTGACGCTCGGCCCACGGGTCTTTAAAAAATAAAATGGAAAAAAAAATTCATCCCTGGGGGCCCAAAGCAGCTGCCCCTTGGGCCCCCGCTATCTGTTTGACTGTCTCCCAGTAGTGTATCTTCCTCAAGGCAAACAAGGCAATCACCTAGGGCGGCACTTTTCCAGAGGGCGGCACTTTGTCAGAGGGTGTTAAAGCACACTTCAGGTGCTTCAAACATTTTCGCTCCCTTCCCCACCGTTCAGTAAGCTTTAGCTCCTTCCAATTAATCAGGGTGATGGGGGCATGTAATGGACATGGTGGGTGATTGGGCATGTCGTAGGTGTGCAACTTGGGGGGGGGGGGTGCTGAATTTTGTCTGCCTAGGGCAGCACAAAACCAAGATACACCACTGCTGTCTCCAGGTTAGTACTGGGAAGAGGGGGGGGGGGGGGGGGTTATATCAGTGGCTATTAATGGTCAAATTATCAGTGGCATTTTTTTTTTTCGGGCACTCGGTCTATCTTTACTTAAAAAGACTTTACAAACATAAGATGCAAATACAACAGAAATATTAGTCATTCTTATTATGATGTTAAATCACTTATAGGTCCTTAGAATGACACTGACATTGCAATTTACATACAGATGATCAAAATCTGGCGACTCTCTTTAATTTTAATTATCAACTAATAAATATCTCTTCTAGTATTTCCCTAGACCTCAATTTCTCTATCCATATGTCCCAATCAATAGCTTCATTTTTCAACTCCGTAAAATGTTTTATCCTATATCTTTCCATCTTCCATTGGAAATGTCAATTGGGGAAGTATCAGAGACCAAGGTATGTGAAGCTTGGACTTCCAATTCCTGGCTATTGCAGTGATTGCACTTAGAATAATGTGAAGTGTCGGTGGCATATTAATGGACAAATTGTCAGTGGCATAATAATGGACAAATTATCAGTAGGATATTAATGGACAAATTATCAGTGGCATATTAATGGACAAATTATCAGTAGGATATTAATGGACAAATTATCAGTGGCATATTAATGGTCAAATTGTCAGTGCATATTAATGGTCAAATTGTCAGTGGCATATAAATGGTCAAATTGTCAGTGGCATATAAATGGTCAAATTGTCAGTGGCATATAAATGGTCAAATATATTCTAGTCACAAGCACATCATACAAGTATTTGGAGAGCAGAGTTAGGGTCAGTAAGACCATGAGAAAAGACTGATATGGAGTAAGATACCGGATGACAAATAAGAGATGATGTTACACAGGCAGAGTGGCAGAGGCTGATAATATTTCCACATGACTGAAACTGGCCTTCTTTCAAACATTCTTCTTTCTCCCAACTTTACCTTGTTGCCATTTTTCAGTCCAAGATGCACAATTCACTTCTTCAGTTTGTTTCCTTAATGCAAACATCACTACTTATATGTGAGGAGACAAACAACATACTTTAGGGAGTCAGATAAGCCACACTGTGGCAACAGCAACAGAATATATCAAAGCTTTGACATAGTCAATTTGCAAAGTATTTAAGGTTACTATGCCTGGAGAAGACATTCATTTTATACACTCACACTTCAGCGTCCCAGGTTAGTGCACTTTAAAAATGTAAAAAGTAACAAAAATAGAGTGATTTAAAATGTCCAAATTAAAATTGTGAGCCTCTCCTCTGGTTATTCTAAAGTAACAGAACTTACAATAACATTTGAACTGGAAGTCACACTGTAAACTAAAATTGCTAGTGTGCATTTGACACGTAATGGATATTGGTGTCATTTGTTATGCTTCCTAGCTAGTGTTTTTCATTTTATATACACACTATTTTGTTTGTATTATTTTCTGTCAGAATCCAATTTTAAAATAAAAAAACTCATAGACCATGACAGTTTGGCTCTTAAATTAATGTGCCAAATCCCTATAACAGACTGTACATAAGAAAACTGATTGTTTTATGAGACATGATGGCATTTACTAGAGAGAAAATAAATATTCCACTAATCTCTTGTAAAAATAAAGAGAAGCTTGCCTTCAGAGTTTGTCAATTACACACAGGAAAGATGGTGCATAGAATTATTACTGTGAAATAATACAGAAACCATACAGACGAAAAGCACATGCAAAGATACCAGTTTAAAACCAAAAAGCAGTTATCAAATATTAGGTATCCAATTTTAAAAAAGAAAATAGGAAAAAGAAACAAAAATAGAATTTTTAAACCATATTAAAACGCACTAAATGTATGGCAAACAAAAACAGTAGTATTTAAAAATAATAGAGTCCAAAATATTTACATTAGAACAGTGCCCTGGGTAGTTGGGGGATTGTACATCTTTTCACGCTACAGCCCTTGAAGATTTTCAGTTTTTATGCCATTCCAATCAGTTAGATTTTTTTTTTTGGCCAACCTCTGATCCGTAGAAGTACACACACTAGAGAGCAGAGCCTGAGAACCCAACATGTACGCATGTACGTATCCGTGACAAAAAGCTGTCAGTATGCCTAATTCCCACATAATAAATGCATTAAATAGGCGCCAAAAAAAGCTCTCTGCATTTTGCTTTAAGCCAGATGTTATCGGTTTATAATATCTCTGCATTGTGAATTCAAGCACAGACCTCACCTAACCTGTTTTTTATATAGTAATATTTGTTAAAAACACCTCTGGCAAACCGTAAAAACGAGTCAATAGCAACTGCATGATTGTTACTCATCCTAGGCAATTATCTGTGAAAAACACATTATCCAAGTCTATAGATGCACACATACTAATTTTACAAAATCACAGGTCATACCAGTGAAAAACTCAAAAACAAGTGCATCTAAAGATTGTTTATAATACATAGAACATAAAATAAAAAATAAGATGATAGATCAGGACATTAGGTCATCTGAAATATACTGGTAGGATACTCATTTCAGTTGAAGAGTTGCTAGATGATGTTATAAAGAACTAATTCTTTATTAGTTATATCAAAAAGACTTACAACATCGAAACATACGTCACAACACATACAATTCAAGAGATCTTTATATCTGGGTAATCCCAACTTCATTCCATAAAACAGTCACTATTACTTTACAATATATACAGAAGGTCGGATAATAACACATTTTCAAGGAGGCTCGGGGGGAGGATGCAGTCCTGCCCTCAACACGCAGGGACTATGACTCTCCATTCTTAATATTCAATTCCCAAGTTGACCAAACCTTCTCATACAAGACACTATTCACACCATAGAAAACCTTCTCCGCACCCGCTTAGAATTCAATCTGGGCAGCAATTTCTCGCCAGGTCGGAGCAGTTGCTCTTTTCCATGCCCTCGCTATGCATAGTTTAGCTGCTAAAAAAATATTTATCAGTAAGTATTTTTGATGTGTTTTTAATTCAGGAAACCCGACATGAAACAAAAAGGATTGGGCTATCAAGGATGTATCTCTGCCTGCTACTTATATACTACTTGTATAATATCTGCCATTCGATTTTTAATTGGAGATAGGAGTGTGCAGTGCCACCAGACATGTGCTTGTGATCCTACTTCTGAGTGACACCGCCAGCATATATTGTTGCCATTTGCGTTATATTTTACGATCGATAAAGTAATTTGCAATACTGTTCTTGTAATTTTATGCAGTGGACTGCTTTTCTAGTAGACTGCCATGCTGAACACCAGATTTGATTAGGATATATAATATCTAAATCGTTTTCCCACATCTTTATTAGGTTTGCTTTCTCATAATTTAGATGGTCTGATAGTAATCTTTTTATTTTAGAGAATAGATTCTTAGAGGTTGTGGAAATAAAAAAAGTCATCCCAGCGATCAGGCTCTGCTGGGGGATTTGAGCATAAAAAATGTCTGACTCTAATATAGGTGAATAGTTCCAGATCCGTCAAGCTATACACTCTCTGCAAGTTGAAAAAAGAGTTTATATTGTCGCCCATGTAAAGATCTCAGAGTGTTTTAATCCCTTTATTAGTCCATGTGGTTAGGTCTATATTGGTTATATAGAATAGAATTACCTCAACTGGGGAGACCATGGAGAGAGTCCGAACGTGAAACCTTCTTCTCATCACGTATAAGGACGAGATGAGGTTACCGATTATCTGACCCAGGGGGTCCAATCTACGAAATTGTTTAGGAGTCACCCAGAAGAGTAGAAAGGGGTCTAGTTGATAGGCTCTATGCTTCTCAATAGTTAGCCATGGTGGCTGGCTTGGCTTACTGGTGTTCCAAGATATTATATGGGCCAATTGTGCAATATCATATAGTTGAAAAGGATCCGGGTCGTCCAAGCCTCCTCTTTCTACCTCCCTCGTTAGGATTTGCCTAGAGATCCTGGATCTTCCATCCGTGCACGCATATGAGGCAAATAGAAGCTCCAGGTCTCTAAGATGGGTTCGTGGTACATTTAGTGGAATAGCCCTAAGTAAATACAAAAACTTTGGAACCACATAAGATTTTAAAATGGCTATCCTACCCATCCAGGATAATTCAAGGCCTTTCCTATGTGAGAGCAGTGTTCTTAATTGTTTTTTTTTTTTTTTAATTTGATGTAGTTAAAATCCACTATTTGCTCCACCTTTGGGCAGAAGACAACACCCAGATAGTCAATATTATCTGGAGAGGCGTTATTATATCCTATGGTTTCCAGTATATCTAATTGTATTCTGTCCAAATATAGAGGTATAATCTGAGTTTTTGATATATTTATTTTATAGTTTGAATAATAGCCAAAAAGCTCCTTCATCAATGCTGGAATGGAATCAAATGGTTTGGACAGAGACAATAGAAAGTCATCTGCATATAGAGTAATGGCATGGGTTTGCGGACCAATCTTTATACCACTTATTTGTAAGTTCTTCCTAACTGCCGCAACAAAGGGTTCTATGGCTAATGCATACAGCAGGGGAGCAAGGGGGCAGCACTGACTTGTGCCGTTGTAAATTGGAAAGGGGTCTGATGTTAATGATGGGCCTTTCTTCTTAGCAGAGGGAGATATATATAGTGCCTTAGAAAATTGGTGGAAGGGTCCAGAGAGGCCAAACGCCCGCATAGTCTCAAAGAGAAAGCACCAGCTGACCCTATCGAATGCCTTCTCGGCATCCAATGCCAGAAGGATGGCTGGGGTCTCTTGTAGGTGGATTACTTTTCAATATTAATCAGAGAGATTGGTCTGTAATTCGTGACCTGAGATGGGTCCTTCTCTGGTTTTGCTATAGGTGAGATATTAGCCAGCATAATTTTATCAGGGAAATTTACACCTGTCTCAATTCTATTGTACATCCTTTGGAGGATCAGAGATATTACCGGGTTCAAGGTTTTATAAAATATATGATGATATAAAATGCAGTGGCAATTTCTATCCTTGAGAAGGGTTGGTTAAGTATATCCAATTTCTCAGGGGGAACCTGGGGGAGACCAAGGCTATAGAGGAATTCCACCATTTCTTGTGATGTTGCTTGAGAGTCTTCCAGATTATATAGATTTGTATAATATTCTCTGAAAGCCGAACCAATCTGAGATGGGGTAATACAAGTTTCTCCTTGGAAATTATTTTTTTTAATCCTTGATGCTTGGGTCAGAAACGTAAGTTTCCTGGTTAAATCCTTTCCCACTCTACTGTTACTACAATACCAGCGTTGTTGTTTTAGTCTAAGTATTGTAGCTTCCGTCTTTTCCCTCAGTTTTAATTTAATGGAACTCCTCAAGGCCTCGATCTCCGCCAGTCTCCCCAGAGTGGGATTCAATTTATGTACTTTCTCCAATTGGGCAAGAGAAATATAGAGGTCAGGTAAGCCCTTCCATGTCAATTTCTTTTTCCAGGACCCCCGTTTTATAAGATAACCTCTCAAATAGCTCTTCATGGCACACCACAGGGTAAAGTCAGATACCTCCCCATTATCATTATTCTCCAGGTACAACCTTGCTTGTTCCACCAATTCTGACTTATTTCCCTCAGAGAGTAACAAGGACTCGTTTAATCTCCAGTCCCCTCGTATCTTATATAAAGGAGCATCTTTTAGGTTCAAATATAGAGGGGCATGATCAGACCAAGAGATGTTCCCCAGCCTCGAGCTGGAACACTTCTCGAGGCTGGGCCTCATCATCAGGAAGTAATCTATACGAGAGTACGATGCATGAGGCGATGAATAAAAAGAAAAATCCTGCTCATCGGGATGCACAAATCTCCATACATCATAAAAGCCATTCCTATAGATAGTATCTGAAAAGCGATCCGCTCTTGCCTTCAGACGAGTATCCCCCTTACTAGATCTTGTAGCCTTCCTATCTTTACCTATATCAGCGATACAATTTAAGTCTCCCCAATAACACAAATCCCTTTATTAATTGTTTCAATTGCCTCGATGTTAGCATTCAAAAAGCCTATCGTCCTATCCGAGGGAGCATATAAGTTGCATATTCCTTGTCGTTGATGCGACATAGCAACGTAAGACTTCTTCCCTCCTGGTCTGTAATATGGTGAAGATATTTAAACTTAATTTTGGCAGAGATAATAATCGCTACACCCCATTTTTTTGGGAGGGAAGACGTATAGATATGTGGAAATCTACGGAATTTCCGTAGGATCGGTTGGTCAGCTTTCCAGTGTGTTTCTTGGATGAATGCTATATCTATTGATTCGGTTATTAAGGTATCATATAGCTATGACCTTTTATTTGGAGAGTTAAGTCCCTGCACGTTGAGGGTAACAAATCTAAGGGACATAAAAAATCCATATCCCCCCTGTTCCCGCATTCCCCCCACCAAGCCGGCTTTCCCCTCATGATTCTCTTGAAACACAAACTCACACATAAAAAAAACAAAGCAACCAGCAATCTGTCAGGGCAATTCAGCTGAAACACGACTGAAGTGCACGGAGAGAGAGCTCTACCCCGAACCATCAGGGTTAAGGGGGTAGGACGGTCAGCACGACTCATAAGTTCTGCCTATAATGACAGGGAAACATAGAAACATAGAATGTGTCGGCAGATAAGAACCATTCGGTCCATCTAGTCTGCATTATATATTGTTATATATATTGGCATATTATGCAAATCAACAAATTTTTCAATAGCAACTGTGCAAGTCACAAGGTGATGTCATAAGAAGGAGACATCAAAAAACTAATTTAAAAACATACATTTCTCCTTTTTATGCATTTGCTTGCAATTTTGCTAACAATGTTTAGATCATTTTTCATAATGTTTAAAGGACAACTGTAGCAAAAACATAAGTACTGTTTAATTAAAAGATTGCATCAAGTGTATAAATTTTAAATAGAAATGTTTTAATGAAAGAATATAAATAATGTACCTTAATGAACCCTCTTTGAGCTGTTTAGCTCTAATAGGGAGCGGACATGTTGTTTAGAATCTTATGGCAGTTCTTCATTCACCTTGATTCAGATGAGGTAAGATCTGACCCAAGATTCTAAACAGCCTGTCCACCCCCTTATAGTTAAACAGAGCAAAGAGGGCTCAATAAGGTACATTATTTATATTCTTTCATTAAAGCAGGGCTTGACAAATTGATCTGAGTTTTAGGAGCCAGTTAAAAAATCTAGGAGCCAGACATCGGCACATGAACACAAACACACAGACACATAGCCTGTCACATATACATACAGAATAAAGCATCCTTTATTCTGATTTGAAGGACTAGGGTGAAAGTCCTCTCCGTGCACCCTCCACTTCTGAGTGCGAAACCTGTTACACCCTGTTTTTCTACATACACACACACACACATCCAGTCAGTCTTATATATATATATATATATATATATATATATATATATATATATATATACACACATCCAGTCAGTCACATATATACACACAAAACACATCCAGTCAGACACATATATACACACAAAACACATCCAAACAGACACATATATACACACAAACACATCCAGTCACACACATATATACACACAAAACACATCCAGTCAGACACATATATACACACAAAACACATCCAGTCAAACACATATATACACACAAAACACATCCAGTCAGACACAAATATACACACAAAGCACATCCAAACAGACACATATATACACACAAACACATCCAGTCACACACATATATACACACAAACACATCCAGCTGCTGTTACATCTCAATGCTGGGAGGAGGGGGGGGGGGGGGATTTGGGGGGGTTCTGTTGCAGCCCGGTGGCTTCCCTGCTATCCTCCCAGGTGATCAACACTATAACGCGGTGAACGAGGGGGCGGAGCAGGGAGTCTGTGCAGCCGGTGCACTCACTCTGCTCCCTCGCGCACCGCTGCTGGAATCAAGAGAAGAAAAACCGATCCCATTGCCGAGGACACCACGCAGGGCTGGCGATACCCGGGCGCCAGGTCTGATTTTCTGGTCGCCATGGCGACCTGGCGCCCGGGGTTTGTCGAGCCCTGATGTATGTGTATATATGTATGTATGTATGTATGTATGTGTATATATGTATGTGTATATATGTATGTATGTGTATATATGTATGTGTATATATGTATGTATGTATGTGTATATATATATATATATGGAGCACATCATTGAAAAGAGAGGTATTCTATATACTAAATTTATATTGGCATTCAGCATGGTAAAATTTTATAAAAGGTATGATCATCTATTTAGCTTTATTCAATGAGCTTTATATGTAAATATGGCAGGGCTTGACAAATTTAATTTAGTTTTAGGAGCCAGCCAAAAAATTTAGGAGCCAGACAACGGCACATCACAAAATCGCACGGACACAGTGGCATACACCCACCTCACATACACAGCCAGTTACATACACACACACCACATACACAGCCAGTTACATACACACACACCACATACACAGCCAGTTACATTCACACACACCACATACACAGCCAGTTACACTCACACACACCACATACACAGCCAGTTACATTCACACACACCACATACACAGCCAGTTACATTCACACACACACACACACACACACACACACACACACACACACACCACATACAGTCAGTTACATTCACACACACACCACATACAGTCAGTTACATTCACACACACACCACATACAGTCAGTTACATTCACACACACACACACCACATACAGTCAGTTACATTCACACACACACCACATACAGTCAGTTACATTCACACACACACACACACACACACCACATACAGTCAGTTACATTCACACACACACACCACATACAGTCAGTTACATTCACACACACCACATACAGTCAGTTACATTCACACACACACCACATACAGTCAGTTACATTCACACACACACACACACACACCACATACAGTCAGTTACATTCACACACACACACCACATACAGTCAGTTACATTCACACACACAGACCACATACACAGCCAGTTACATTCACACACACCACATACAGCAAGTTACATTCACACATACATACACAGCCAGTTACATTCACACATACATACACAGCCAGTTACATTCACACACACATACACAGCCAGTTACATTCACACATACACAGCCAGTTACATTCACATACATTCACACATACATACACAGTCAGTTACATTCACACACACACCACATACAGTCAGTTACATTCACTCATACATACATACAGACCACATACGCAGCCAGTTATATACACACATACACACCTTTTTCTTTTTTTTTTTTAAAGAACAAAATAATATTTCTTACAGTGTCCTCCCTCCCTGCTGCTTACCTCATTGCAGGGGAGGGTGACATTTATGCTGGAGCCCGATCTCTTTCTGTTCCTGTGCCGTGTTGTCACGTGACAATCGGCACTACAGCGTGTTGCGCGAGGGGGCGGAGCTTACAGTCTGTGTGATCCGCACAGACTTTCTCCCCTCGCGCTGAAAAAGAAAAACGGATGGCAGCCGGCAAGGGCTCCCTGTGACGAACAGCACCCGGGCGCCAGGTCTGATTTCCTGGTCGCCATGGCGACCTGGCGCCCGGGGTTTGTCGAGCCCTGCATTAAAGCATTTCTATGCAAACTATCTACACTTGATAAAATCTTTCAAGTAAACATTCACATTTTGTTACCGTTTTCCTTTAATTCTCTACATTCACAGTATAAGCAATATTCAGTTTGAGTTCCTTTAAAAGGTACTTAGAAACATAGACCCATAGAATGTGTCGGCAGATAAGAACCATTCGGTCCATCTAGTCTGAGTACTTTTATTAGTCCCCCGTTCCTGGTCTTATAGCTAGGATAGCCTTGTGTCTATCCCACGCATGCTTAAAATCCTTGACTGTGTTTACTCCTACCACTTCTGCTGGCAGGCTATTCCCTACATCCACTACCCTCTTAGTAAAGTAATACTTCCTGATATTACTTTTAAATCGTTGCCCCTCTAATTTAAGACTATGTCCTCTAGTTGTGGTAGTTTTTCTTCTTTTAAATATACTCTCTTCCTTTACTGTGTTGATTCCTTTTATGTATTTAAATGTTTCTATCATATCCCCCCTGTTACGTCTTTCCTCCAAGCTATACATGTTAAGATGCTTTAACCTTTCCTGGTAAGTTTTATCCTTCAACCCATGAACCAGTTCAGTAGCCATTCTCTGAACTTTCTCCAAAGTATCAATATCCTTCTGGAGATACGGTCTCCAGTACTGCGTACAATACTATGTACAATGGCATGAGCACTTCCCTCTTCCTACTGCTAATACCTCTCCCTATGCAACCAAGCATTCTGCTAGCATTTGCTGCTGCTCTATTGCATTGCCTACCTACCTTCAAGTCCTCTGAAATGATTACTCCTAAATCCCTTTCCTCAGATGTTGAGGTTAGGACTGTACCAAATAGTCTATATTCTGCTTTTGGGTTTTTACGCCCAAGGTGCATAATCTTGCACTTGTCCACATTAAATGTCAGTTGCCACTGCTCTGACCATTTTTCTAGTTTAGCTAAATCATTTGCCATTTGGCTTATCCCTCCATGAATATCAACCCTGCTACAAATCTTTGTATCATCAGCAAAAAGACATACAAGACCTTCTGCAATATCGCTAATAAAAATATTAAAGAGAATGGGTCCAAGTACAGATCCCTGAGGTACCCCACTAGTAACAAGACCTTGCATTGAATATACCCCATTGACTACAACCCTCTGTTGCCTGTCACTCAGCCATTGTCTAATCCAGGGCTTGACAAATTTAATTTGATTCTAGGAGCCAGCAAAAATTTTTAGGAGCCAGACAATCACGCAAACATACACGCAAATCATAAACACACACACCAACCCACTTCACATATACACCAAACACACACCAACCCACTTCACATATACACACACACACACACACACACACACACACACACACCAACCCACTTCACATATACACACACACACACACACACACACACTTCACATATACACACACACACACACACACACTTCACATATACACACACACACACACCAACCCACTTCACATATACACCCCCCCACTTCACATATACACCCCCCCCACTTCACATATACACCCCCCCCACTTCACATATACACCCCCCCCACTTCACATATACACCCCCCCCACTTCACATATACACCCCCCCCACTTCACATATACACCCCCCCCCACTTCACATATACACCCCCCCCACTTCACATATACACCTCACATATACACCCCCCCCACTTCACATATACACCTCACATATACACCCCCCCACTTCACATATACACCCCCCCCCTTCACATATACACCTCACACATACACACCTCACAAATACACACATCACACACATATACACCTCACACATACAAAAGTTTATTTTTTTTTCCCCCTGTCTTAACTTGTGAGTGCTGGGTGTCGTCACTTGACAACCCAGCACTCATCCGAAATAGCAAGGAAGAACGGCTGCAGCACGAATGTTCCTTCCCTGCTGCCTTACCTCATTGCAGGGCTGGGGAACATTCGTGCTGCAGCCGTTCTTCCTTGCTCTTTCGGATGAGTGCTGGGTTGTCAAGTGACGACACCCAGCACTCAGACACACGTTGCGCGAGGGGGCGGAGCTTACTGTCTGCGCGATCCGCACAGACTTCTCCCCCTCGCGCTGCAAAAATCCACTAACACACGAACGGCAGCAGCAAGGGGGTCATGTAGGGAACGGCACCCGGGCGCCAGGCTTAATTTCCAGGTCGCCATGGCGACCTGGCGCCCGGGGTTTGTCGAGCCCTGGTCTAATCCATTCAACAATATTGAAATCCAAACTCAAAGATTTCAGTTTATTAATAAGCCTTCTATGTGCGACAGTGTCGAAAGCCTTACTGAAATCTAGGTAAGCAATGTCTACTGCACCACCCTATCTATTATTTTAGTCACCCAATCAAAAAAATCAATAAGATTAGTTTGGCATGATCTCCCTGAAGTAAACCCATGTTGTCTCTGATCTTGGAATCCAAGCGACTTTAGATGTTCAACAATCCTATTCTTTAACAAGGTTTCCATTATTTTCCCCACTACTGAAGTAAGACTTACTGGTCTATAGTTGCCCGCCTCCTCCCTACTACCTTTCTTGTGAATGGGCACAACATTAGCTAATTTCCAATCTTCTGGAACTACTCCCGTTAACAATGATTGGTTAAATAAATCTGTTAACGGTTTTGCTAGTACACCACTTAGTTCTTTTAATAACTTTGGATGTATCCCATCAGGTCCCATCGACTTAATTGTCTTTACTTTAGACAGCTGAAGTAAAACCTCTTCCTCTGTAAACTTACATGCATCAAAAGACTCATTAGTCTTTTTCCCTAAATGAGGTCCCTTACCCTCATTTTCATTTGTAAAAACTGAACAAACATATTAATTAAGGCAGTCTGCTAAGCCTTTATCCTATTCTACATAGCATCCTTCTTTTGTTTTTAATCTAACTAATCCTTGTTTTACTTTCCTTTTCTCATTTATGTATCTAAAAAAAAATGTATCCCCCTTTTTCACTGACTGGGCTATAGTCTCTTCTGTGTGTGCTTTGGAAGCTCTTATAGCTTGCTTTGCCTCTTTCTGCCTACTCTTATAGATCTTTCTATCTTCCTCACTCTGAGTATTTTTATAATTACTAAATGCTAGCTTTTTATTTTTTACTATTTTAGCCACCTCTGCAGAGTACCACAGTGGTTTCTTCAATTTTTTGCTCTTACTGACAAGCCTTATGCAATTTTCCGTTGCCTTCAGTAGTGCAACTTTTAGATAATCCCATTTCTCCTGGACTCCATTTAAATTGCTCCAGTCTGATAATGACTCCTTTACACCTAATCTAATTTTAGAAAAGTCTGTTTTTCTAAAATCTAAAACTTTTGTTTTTGTGTGGTGTGACTGCTTCACTGTTCTTATATTAAACCACACTGTCTGGTGATCACTAGATCCTAAACTTTCACCTACAGTAATATCTGATAACAAATCTCCATTTGTGAACACTAAGTCTAGTATGGCCTGCTTTCGAGTTGGCTCCTCCACTACTTGTTTTAGAGATAATCCCAGTAGGGAGTTTAGGATATGCGTACTCCTGGCGCAAGTAGCTATTTTGTATTTCTAGTTCACATCAGGAAGATTAAAGTCACCCATGATGATCACTTCTCCCTTCATTGTCATTTTAGCTATTTCCTCACCTAGTAGATTATCTAACTCCTCTATTTGTCCAGGGGGCCTATAAATCACACCTACCCGAGTTACCATACGATTACTAAATTCTAATGTAACCCAAACTGACTCTATGTTTGCCTCACTAACTTGTATTACGTTACATTTTAAGCTATCCCTCACATACAGGGCCACCCCTCCCCCTTTTTTACCTTCTCTGTCTTTTCTATATAAAGAGTACCCTGGTATGGATATGTCCCAGTCATGTTTTTCATTCATACCATGTCTCAGTAACAGCCACTACATCTACATTCTCAGTTGCCAATATTGTCACAAGTTCATGGATCTTATTCCCTAAACTGCGAGCATTTGTAGACATGACCCTAAGCTTATCATTTTTCGGCACACTGACTACAGGTACCTTCTGTCCCTGTTTTGGGGGGCAATTGGATTGATGTTTTATCGCCATTTTGCCCCCCTCTTTTAGTTTAAAAACCTCCTAGCAAAACCTCTGAACTGCTCATGCTGATCCATTGAGGCATGGACTTCAGTAGACCGTGGAAGGCGTGCTGTGGTCTCTGGCACCAAGACATTAGAAGCAGATCCTTTAAGTTTTGTAGGCTAAGAGGTAGGGCTTCCATGGATTGGACTTGCTTGTCCAGCACATTCCAAGGATTCTTGATTGGATTGAGATCTTGGGAATTTGGAGGCCAAGTCAACACCTTGAACTCATTGTTGTGAAAGAGGTCAGTGCCTTCAGGGAGTACAGTTTCCATGAAAGGGTGTTCACGGAAAGAAATAGATCTGACTATAGTGAGAGAAGAGTTAATCCGGTAAGTAATTATTTGGTTTAAAAAAAAAAAAAGTGTATATGGATATATTTAACCCTTGCCGACACAGGAGGTGCTTGGTCCGTTCTGTGTGGAAAGGCGTTGAGGACACAGGACGGACCTAGTCCACTTTCAGTGCTCAAACGGCATTGCAACGATGCTTCCGTGTGGACGCATCGTGCAATACTGAAAAACAATTCCCAGGAGAGTGATTGACATGCTGGTTTTAAAGGCACAGTGCCTTTAAAACGACGGGCATGTAAAAAGAGCATAGGAAGCGATTCTCTGTAAGTGTTGCTGACTTGCCTCGTAAGTCGAGGCAATCAGCAACACAAAAAAAAATGCACTATCTTGGTCACTGTGTTACTGCCCTTCTAAGGACAAGAGCACAGGAGGCAGGAAGTAGCTGCTTCCTGTGCTCTGTGGCTGTCACACGATTGCCTCATCACAGAGGCAATCTGTGACTGCAAGGCAGACTGACAAGCAGTGAGGATGCTCAGATGAGCATCCCCATTGCCTGGTCAGATCAATATTAACCCAATATTGATCTGACCACTTCGGATCTGCCTCCCTCCCCTCACATTTTTTTAGTGAGGGAGAGAGACAGATAAAAGTAATAAAAGTAAGTTAAAGTACAATAAATAATAAGTGCACAATACAATAATAATAAAACAATAAAACAATTATAAAAGCAATTCCCTGCGTTTAACCCCTTCCCTGCCATTGATCTTGCGTAAGCAGTGATCTTGCACATCAGCGCATTTATTTTTGCTGTTTGTGCATTTTTTAGAGGTTAATTTTTTTGGTACTGTAATTTATTACAGTACTACAAAGACTCTTCTAAGAGAGATTAACCCCTTCCTTGCCATCAATCACTGCTTACCAGTGATATTGACACCAAAGCAATTTTTATCTGTCTGCATATATATATTTTTTTTACACACCTGCTAGGGAGTTACGTGTGAACTAAAAATATATTTTTTAAGCTGTCTGAGCGCATAGCGATCAGTAACAGCGAATTAGTGGCAAAGGCGGTTTGGTGATTGTCCAGATGAGCATCACCATTCGCCTGGTAAGATCAATATTTGTGAATATTGATCTGACCAATTTTGATCTGCCTCCCTCTCCTCAATTACATTTTTGTGAGGGAAAGAGACAGATCCATATTGGTGATATAAAATAACTTTTTATAAAATTGTCAGGTTTTATGAAAGCAATTCCCTGTGTATTAACCCATTCCCTGCTTATCACTGTATAAGCAGTAATCTTGCACAGCAACAGTATTTTTTGCTGTCTACACTTTTTTATGGATTCATTTGTTTGTACTGTAATGTATTACAGTACTAGATAGGCTCTTCTAAGAGCGATTAACCCCCTCTTTGCTGTAGATCACTGCTTAGACACTGATTCTGAGGCCGCGGACTCAGGGTTCGATTCTGACCCTGGTCAGATTTCTGATACATCATCTAGTGATGTATCGGTGGCTGCTGATCCCTTGCCACAAGGAGTCATAGATGTCTACTTAAAAAAAAAAAATGGTTTGGTGGGGGTAAATTACATTGGCTGGCTTCAAAGATATATCCCATATAGGACGCAGGTTCACTACATGTCAAAGTTGGAACACTGAGATGGGCACCTCACAAATGTTGCCTTTTACCCCCCAAGCAACCAAACAAACCTATACATGGATGGTATTGCTGTACTCGGGAGATGTTGCTGAACACATATGGGGGTGTTGTTTGGCAGTGACATATATCTGAATTTGTGAATTCATGCCTGAAATACAATGTATGTGGAAACAAAACTCCAAAAATGTACTACCACAAACTTTGACAAAGGCTTTTTGAAATGAGTAGTATTTTAACACTTCCCATGCACTTATGTAAAATAAGTGCATGGGAAGTGTTAAAATACTACTCATTTCAAAAATATATGGTTTTGTGGGGTAAAATACACATTCTGGCTTCAAAAATGTCCCAAATGAAACATGGGCGCAGGTTTTCTGCATGTCAAAATTCCAAGTTGGAAAACCAAAAAGCGCACCTCTCAAATATGGCCTTTTAACCCCCAAATAACCTAACCAACCTATACATGGGTGGAATCCCTGTAGTCATGACATATTGAGGTGTTATTTGGAAATACCTCTTTACATTTTCAGGTAATGTTTACCTAAATTGCAATCTATGTGAAAAAAAATTTTTTTTTTTGCTGCAAACTTTGGCAAAGGTTGGTAAAATGGCTACATGAAATGTGTCAAAATACCCCAAGTTAAAATTCCCTGAGTTATCTAGTTTTCAAAAATATGTAATTGTGGGGGGTCATTCATGGATTTAGTACAGATATCAGTGTTGCAATGTCACTATCGCTAATTTTGAAGGGAAAAAAAGGGATTTTGAAATAGCTTTACACTACTTATAGTTCTGGCCCTGTAACATGAATAAAAAAGCACAAAAAAAACATAAAACATTGGCTATTTCTGGACTCAGGACTTTTTATATACAATTAAATGCTATTATCAAAATAATGGTATCAAAAGAAAGCCCTTCTTATGACGATAAAAACAATATATAGTTTGTGTGGGTACACTAAATGAGCCCTGAGAAATAAATTACAGCAAAACACAAACACCTCAGAAATGTTAAAACATTCATCCATGTCACCAAGCGTCGGACAAGCCAAAAAAGTAATGTCACTAAGGGGTTAATGGTAACATGAGGACATGAGTGGCCTCTTGCTGTGCTTTAGTGCTCTGTTTTTAAAAATATACATTTTATTGCAAACTGAAAAACATAAGTAAAGGCTCTGTGATTACCGTATATAAACTTATTTTTGTTAATGTATTTCAGTGCAAAACATGTGTCCAGTCCAGTACAAACATCCTAGCATTTGCACACTAGCGGAAGTAACCAGTTATACATATTGCAATAATCAGTTGTGATGCCATCATAGGTAGCTAGTTATTTATATTTGTTCAACTCTGATTACAGAGGAAGGTTTCGGGGGGTGGGGGTTGTGCTGTGAAACACTGTCTGGGATTAGGTTTTATTTAGAACAGAAAATATCAAAATAGAAGTGGCAGTCTTTTATTCCTGTATCAGCATAATTCCGGCTATAGCCTTCAAGAATCATGGAACTGGAGTTGCAATCTACATGCAATCTTTTTTTAATAATTATTTTTTTCTCTCTCAATTTACCGTATTTGCTCTGAAAAATCCCCTCGTCTTACAATCGAGGTCTTCTTATAATCTGACCTCAAATTGAGGTTAGATTATAAGACATGGATCCAGGTCCCCAGCATAGCTGCAGGGGACCTGGATACCCCTCTCTGACAGCAGGGGAAGTCTGCGCGCTGAGCGCAGACTCCCCTGCTTCTGCCCAGCACGACCGCCGGGGCTTCTATGAAGAAGCCGGGTACTTCCGCTTTCGTCACAGAAGTCCCGGCGAGCGTGCCGGGCGGCAGCAGGGGAGTCTGCGCTCATCGCGCAGACATCCTCTGCTGCCCCACTAGCCACCAGGGTAAATCGGGCAGCTGGGGGATGTCTGCACGATACGTGCAGATATCCTCCATGCTGCCCGACACGGCAGACTATTATGACTGACCAGCTGTCCGTCATAATAGACTGCCATGTCGGGCAGCATGGAGGATGTCTGCACGTATCGTGGGTGGCAGAGAGACAGGGGGAGGGAGGGAGGGGGGCAGAGAGACAGGGGGAGGGAGGGAGGGGGGCAGAGAGACAGGGGGGACAGAGCAGGAAGGGGGGGAGAGACAGAGGAAGGGGGGACAGAGCAACAAAGGAAGGGAGGGGGGCAGAGACAGGCGAATGGGGAGTGAGACAAAGCTGGGGGCATGGAAAAGAGGCAGCATTGGCACATAAAAGGAAATAAACACAAGAAATGCATTTTTTTTTAATATAATATTTTATTAAAAAAGCAATTTACATGTGAATATATACAAGTTTAACTTTTTTCCTATAGGGTAGTCTTATATTCAGGCTTTTAGTTTTTTTCCTAAAGGAATATCCAAAGTTTGGGGGGTCGTCTTATAATCAGGGTCGTCTTATAATCGAGCAAATACGGTATATAGAAAAAATAAATATCATTAAACTAAAAATTTTGAAAAAAATATACAGTTTAAACTTTTATTTCAGCACCATTGAAGGAAATAAGATATCAATTGGTAGAATTTGTCAAATACAGCTTCCAATGACAGGGAGTGTACATCTATGGGAACATCCAGTCTCCAGCGTGCTTACAGAGGTATCAAAACTATGCTGTATGTAAGCACTCACAGTGCTGCAAGTGCACATGATTTAAACATTAATGAAATCCTTTATGATCTTTTACATGTGCTGACCATGCAAAATGAAGCTGTTGGTTAAAAAAACTCATGTAACTTTAAAGTTCACTAAGGGCAGACACATCCAGGGATCAATGGACGTTGTATATAGAGGTCCTGCACATAAAAGTATTGGTTGAAAAACAAAAAAACAAAAAGAGGTACAACTGCCAGTTCCTTATGTATAAAGGAGATTAAGCCTGGCTTTGTAAAATTCCAACAGTTATGAGTGCAAATTGCTCCACTGTCAAAGAGGTTTTGATAAAGTGTGTCCATCACTTCAGAACTTGGTTTTTTAATATTGCTTGCACCGGTACCAATTGTGTCAGAGCAACCAGCAAGTAGGACCAGCACATTTATGTCTAGAGCCACAGGAGAAATAGAGTATATTACATCATTTCCTGGACAACACAAGAGTGCAGTTCTTCAAAGTGATCTGGACTGTACCAGGAGAGAAGATAAAGCAGGGTGAGGATGAGTGTAAAGACTGGTGGAATGTAAAAGTAGCAGAAGATTAACCCTTGTCCCCGTATAGCACTGTAATGTTGTCACCCTGCTATATAATTATACATACATACACACATACACACATATGTACTCCAACCCACCATTTAATAGTTACTCATGGAAGGTGTGGTCAACATTTAGATCCTGACGGATAATTTTGCTGTGATGTACCATACGGGGCATTTGCACATATTTATACATACAAACACCTGGGAACTCTGTCTCCCCTGAGGGCTGATATCCATTTCTCACCGGCTCACGCAACCATTTACTTAAGTTCATACTACAAGAAAGTAGACTATGTGATGCTCTTATATACTGTATAAATTGTATATAATAGAGTAAGAATAATATTTTGTAATTAAAAAGAAACATAAAAGTCTGAGTATCAGCAGTCTGCTGAATAATTTAACATTAATTCAGGTAAGAGCTATCAACATTTATCTGCAATAAAATAAACATGTCTTCTTTCCACTTTCTCATCTATCACGCCCAAAGCATTGTTATATTCTGAGCAATCTCTGACATAGTACATATATTGAAAGGTGTGGTTGACACTTGCAGATCCACCCAACTCTTTATGACCCATCTATTCATATTATAACCTGACACATTACTGAACCTTCCCTGTTGTGGAATATTTTCACCAGGCTGGGGAAACACAAACATTCATCTCACCTGGATTCCCTCTTACCTGCAACACCCTCGGGGGCCTAGGCGACACCTACAACCACTGCACTGACATGTGGTATGGGGGCAAAGCTGGTACAGGTTGAGTATCCCTTATCTAAAATGCTCAGGACCGGCAGCATTTCGGATAGCGGATACTTACGGATGATGGATCATTTCGGCAGCACCAGCCCTAAAAATGATCTACATTACCTAAATTCAATATGAGCAACATTTCCAATGAGCGCTGGCTTCTCCTTTAAGGCACCTGGGAGGGTGATGCAAAGCAGCTTTACCGCCGAATGCCAGAAAGTTGAGTAACCTTATTCGAATTGACCCACATCAGAAATAATTTTTAAGATTTTGGATCTTCGGATAAGTGATACGCAACCTGTACTGTGGAAAGTGGAGGACTGTGATACCATGTGGTGATGTGTTGTGCAGCTGGGAGATCCTGCAGCAATTTTCACACTGGGGCCTGATGGTTTTTAGTTTAATTTTAAAAATCCAGTTAGCTTACCACAAAATACTCAGGCTCTGCAATAAAGAGCCCATCAGATATGGTGTTTGCCTTAGATGAACACTATAGTCTATTCACTAGAAGGTGAGCTGCAGCGAGATGCACATTTCAACTCACCAATTTCGCTATAAGTTGTGCAGGGACAAACCTGGTGAGTTTGCCAAGCAAGGGAATCTCACTAGGTTTGTCCCTGCACAATATAGAGCTAAATTGGTGCGATGAAATGTGTATCCCACCTCAACTCACCTTTTTAGTGAAAAGCCCCCTTTGTCAACCTAAACATTGCTTATATTGTGAATGTAGCGAAAAAATTGTCTATATATTGTGTTTGTAGAAAATGCATAAAATACGAATAAATGTGGTATCTCCTGTTTATGGCATCACTCGTACAAGCCTCCCAACTGCTTTGAGAGGACAGTTTTGGGAGACAGTCCTGTAAAGCTTTACCTCTGTACCACTTTATACTCAGCGGGACTTTAGTCCACAATCCTGCGCAAAATGGAGGTCTCTGGTGTCAGTGACACTGAAGACTGCTAAAAGACTGAGCAGTAGCGCTGCCAGTTGGCATATTATGCAAATCAACAAATTTTTCAATAGCAACTGTGCAAGTCACAAGGTGATGTCATAAGAAGGAGACATCAAAAAACTAATTTAAAAACATACATTTCTCCTTTTTATGCATTTGCTTGCAATTTTGCTAACAATGTTTAGATCATTTTTCATAATGTTTAAAGGACAACTGTAGCAAAAACATAAGTACTGTTTAATTAAAAGATTGCATCAAGTGTATAAATTTTAAATAGAAATGTTTTAATGAAAGAATATAAATAATGTACCTTAATGAACCCTCTTTGAGCTGTATAGCTCTAATAGGGAGCGGACATGTTGTTTAGAATCTTATGGCAGTTCTTCATTCACCTTGATTCAGATGAGGTAAGATCTGACCCAAGATTCTAAACAGCCTGTCCACCCCCTTATAGTTAAACAGAGCAAAGAGGGCTCAATAAGGTACATTATTTATATTCTTTCATTAAAGCATTTCTATGCAAACTATCTACACTTGATAAAATCTTTCAAGTAAACATTCACATTTTGTTACCGTTTTCCTTTAATTCTCTACATTCACAGTATAAGCAATATTCAGTTTGAGTTCCTTTAAAAGGTACTTAGAAACATAGACCCATAGAATGTGTCGGCAGATAAGAACCATTCGGTCCATCTAGTCTGAGTACTTTTATTAGTCCCCCGTTCCCGGTCTTATAGCTAGGATAGCCTTGTGTCTATCCCACGCATGCTTAACCCCTTAACGACAGATGACGTGCCAGGCACGTCACGGCAAATCGTGGACTTGCCGACAGCTGACGTGCCTGGCACGTCATGCACTAAATGGAGTAAAGAAAGCGACCAGCGGTCGCTTTCTTTACTCTAACGGTGTTGCTACAATGCCTCTAGGTAGAGGCATTGTGCAACACCCCCCAAATGTGCAGGGGCGCGCTACGATCACTCCACGGAGTGATCGTAGCAGCCATTTAAAAATGGCTGCGCCCGCTGCACACATGTGTTTAGAAAGCGAACGATCGTTCGCTTTCTAAGCATCTCCGGTGTTGTTAAAGTGCCTCGCCAGCGAGGCACTTAACAACACCTTCAGGCTGCCCAGAGCCGATGGTGGTCGCTCTCCTGAGCGACCCCATCGGCTCAGTAGAAGGGAACGCTGCCTGTACAGGCAGCGCTTCCCTTCTAATGGCAAGAGCATCGGAAGTGAAAGTATTTCACTTCCGATGCTCTAGGGGGAGCCAATCAATGCCGGCACAACAGATCTGTATGATCTGTGTGCAGGCATGTATGGTAAGTGCTCTGATGAGCACTTACCATACTGTCAAAGCTTTGACAAGTATTGATCTGCCTCCCTCACCTTACTACTTTTAGTAAGGGAGAGAGACAGATTAGATAAAGTAAAAAAAATAAAATAAAATAATAAAAAAAATATTTAATAAAATTTTAAACACCAAGGGCTTTTATAAAAGCCATTTAACCCCTTCCCTGCCATTGATCGCTGTGTACGCAGTGATCATACACAGCAGCACATTTTTTGCTGTCTGTGCATTTTTTAGGGGTTATTTTTTAATTATACACGCTAGGGGACTACGTTAAACGTAAAAAAATTTTGTTAGCTGTCTGAGCGCATGTATAGCGATCAGTAACAGCTGATAAGTGACAATGGCGGGTTGGCGTTTGCTCAGATGAGCATCACCATTCGTCTGGTTAGATCAATATGTGTAAATATTTGATCTGACCCGTGTAGATCTGCCTCCCTCTCACTTGAGTTTTAGTGAGGGAGGGAGACAGAGCTGTATAATGTAAGTTTTTAATTATAATATATTTAATAGAATTGAGACCCAAAGGCTTTTATAAAAGCCGTTTCCAGTATTTAACCCCTTCCCTGCAATTGACCGCTGTGTACGCAGTGATCTTACACAGCAGCACATTTTTTGCTGTCTGTGCATTTTTTTAGGGGTTATTTTTTTTAACTTTGATTTATTACAGTATATCAAAGGCTCTTTTAAGAGCTATTGACCCCTTCCTTGCCGTATATCACTTCCTAAGCAGCACATATGGTCACTGCCTAAGCAGTGCATATGGTCACTGCCTAAGCAGCGCATATGGAGCAATCTCCAAGGATTTTTTTTGCTATCAGCATTTTTTTTGTCAGACTCACTAGGGGTTAATTATACCCACTAGGGGATTACGTGTATTCCTTTTGAAGCTGTCTGAACGCGTGTATAGCGATCAGTAACAGCCGATCAGTGGCAAAGGTGGTTTGGTGATTTCTCAGATGAGCATCACCATTCGTCTGGTTCGTAAATATTGTTCTGACCCATATGGATCTGCCTCCCTCTCCTCACTTGAGTTTTAGTGAGGGAAAGAGACAGATCTGTATAACATAATTTTTAAATTGTAATAAATTAAATAAAATGTTAATAAATTGTGAGTCCCAAGGGCTTTTATAAAAGCCATACCTTTTGTATAGTGTAGTGTATTAACCCCTTCCCTGCCACTGATCACTGCACAGCAGAACATTTTTTCTTCTGTGCATTTTTAGGGGTTAATTTTTTTGTACAGTACTACAAAGGCTCTTATAAGAGCTATTAACCCCTTCCTTGCTCTACATGTTCAAATTCCAAGTTTGAAAATCAAAAAGCGCACCTCTCAAATGTAGCCTTTCAACCCCTAACAAAGCTGACAAAGCTATGCATGGGTGGTATCCCTGTGCTCGGGAGATGTTGCTGAACATATATTGTGGTATTGTTTGTCAGTGACACATACCGAAATATGTGAATTTGTGTCTAAAGTGCAATGTATGTGGGAAAAAATACACAATAAAATGACTACCACAAACCTTGACAAAGGCTGGTTGGTAGAATTGGTGCATGGAAAGTGTTAAAATAACACCATTTAAAATAGCCTAGGGTGTCTACTTTTACAAAATATATACTTTTTGGGGTAAAATACACTGTCCTACTTAAAAAAAAGTCCCAAATGAAAGATGGGCTCAGGCTGACTACACGTCAATATTCCAAGTTGAAAATGCGCACCTTCACAATGTGGCCCTTTAGCCCCCAAACAACCCAACAAACCTATGCATGGGTGGTATCCCTGTACTCAGGATATGTTGTTGAACACATATTGGGTTATTGTTTGGCAGTGACACATACCACAATCTGTGAATTTATGTCTAAAATACAATATTTGTGAAAAAAAAACCACACAAAAATTACTACCACAAACTTTGACAAAGGCTGGTGGTAGAATTAGTGCATGGAAAGTGTTAAAATACCACCATTTGAAATAGCGTAGGGTGTCTACTTTTAAAAAATATATGGGTTGATGGGGTAAAATACACTGGCTGGTTTCAAATATGTCCCAAATGGGACATGGGTGCAGGCGGTCTGCATGTCAAAATTTTAATTTGGAAAACCAAAAACTGCACCTACCAAATTTGGCCTTTTACTCCCCAAACAACCCAACAAACCTATGCATGGGTGGTATCCCTGTACTCAAGAGATGTTGCTGAACACTTATTGGGGTGTTATTTGGCAGTGACACATACCAAAATCTGTGAATTCATGTCTGAAGTACAAGGTTTGTGAAAAAAACCACAACAAAATTACTACCACAAAGTTTGACAAAGGCTGGTGGTAGAATTAGTGCATGGAAAGTGTAAAAATACCACCATTTGAGATAGCCTAAGGTGTCTTCTTTTAAAAAATATATGGGTTGATGGGGTAAAATACACTGGCTGGTTTCAAATATGTCCCAAATGGGACATGGGTGCAGGCGGTCTGCATGTCAAAATTTTAATTTGGAAAACCAAAAACTGCACCTACCAAATTTGGCCTTTTACCCCCCAAACAACCCAACAAACCTATGCATGGGTGGTATCCCTGTACTCAAGAGATGTTGCTGAACACTTATTAGGGTGTTATTTGGCAATGACACATACCAAAATCTGTGAATTCATGTCTGAAGTACAAGGTTTGTGAAAAAAAAACACAAAAAAATTACTACCACAAAGTTTGACAAAGGCTGGTGGTAGAATTAGTGCATGGAAAGTGTAAAAATACCACCATTTGAGATAGCCTAAGGTGTCTTCTTTTAAAAAATATATGGGTTGATGGGGTAAAATACACTAGCTGGCTTCAAATATGTCTCAAATGGGACATGGGTGCAGGCTGTCTGCATGTAAAAATTTCAAGTTGGAAAACAAAAAACTGCACCTCACAAATTTGGCATTTTAGCCCCCAAACAACCCAACAAACCTATGCATGGGTGGTATCCCTGTACTCAGGAGAAATAGTAGAATCTATTTAGCATGTTTTTTCGTTTGCTATTGTCGATGAGGAGAAGTTGTTTCAAATAAAAACAAAGACATTTGTGTATTTTTTTTTTTTTACCATATTTTATTATTTTTTTTAATAATATGATAAGATATGATCAAAAAGATGGCATCCATAGAAAGCCCTTCTTGTCCCGATAAAAACAATATATAATATGTGTGGGTACAGCAAATGACAAAGAAGAAAATTACTGCTAAACACAAACAGCACAGAAATGTTAAAATAGCCATTGTCCAGAAAGGACAAAAATGTTTCAAAGGCTCTGTCCTTAAGGGGTTAAAATCCTTGACTGTGTTTACCTCTACCACTTCTGCTGGAAGGCTGTTCCATACATCCACTACCCTCTCAGTAAAGTAATACTTCCTGATATTACTTTTAAATCGTTGCCCCTCTAATTTAAGACTAAGTCCTCTAGTTGTGGTAGTTTTTCTTCTTTTAAATATACTCTCTTCCTTTACTGTGTTGATTACCTTTATGTATTTAAATGTTTCTATCATATCTCCCCTGTTACGTCTTTCCTCCAAGCTATACTGTATCACCTAAACACTGCACGTGTAGAGAATTAAAAATGATTGAAAATGATCTATACATTGTGTTAGCAAAACTGCAAACACATGCCTAAATTAAGAGAAAAAATTGTTTTAAATGTGTCTGTGGAGTCTCCTGTTTATGACATCACCTGTGACTTGATATGCAAATGAACTGGGAGTTTAGATACAGGGTGTCTGGAGATCAATTGTTCTCTTTTGCACTGTGTAGATGATCACTGCAGTCTGGGTGCCGGAAGGTCACGTGACCCACAATTCTCTGACTACAGATGAGGCAGCCTGAGAGGATCATCCAGCTTCCTGCTCTTCCTCCCTCAGTGGCAGACGTGCCCAATGTGGCACGCATGCCATAGCTCCGTCACCACTGTTCTATATATCATTCCAAAACACTCTGTTGCTTTGCAATACAATTATTATGTGTATGCAGCACTTCACATCACTGTTTTTTTTTTTGATACATTTTAAAACAGAAAGCTGACCCTAATGGAATGAAATGACTACACACGTATTACATTCTTCTAGTAAGCAAAGCAGATAACTAATAATTTACAAAGTAACATAATTCCAACAAAAAGAGAAGAAAAAAGTGTTAACTTGCAAAACTAGTTCTGCTACATTGAAAGGTCACAGTATATAACTATAATATACTGACTTCCCTGTCCATCAATTTCATGTGATAAATAATTACAGTAATAAGCATAGGAAAGGTTGCCAAACTATGCACTCATGCACATCTGTGAGTTATCCCAGCTATCAGCTCTATTATCATTTACCTAGTGATGGTGACCATGGCCAAGAAGACAACAAATAGACACTCACACCTGTCACAAGACACGTACAGTCACTGGCAAAAGTTATAAAAAGTTTGCAATAAATAAGTCCACAGTTTTGCCTTTTGAAGGATAAAAGCCAGTTTGTTAGGGATTTTCAACCAAGCTTAATGGGAATCTGTCAACCTAAACATTACTAATGTTGTGAATGAGGAGAATAAAAGATGATGGAAAATTCTAAGTACATTGTGTTAGCAAAAATCACTTGTTTCTAGCCGTCTCTCCCTGCCCTACAGCAATTCACTGGGCAGTCTACTCCCAGTCCCTCAAGCCACCCCCTGAATTGTTTTTAAAATAAACAAATTCACTCTTTTTTGTTAGTTAGAGTTAAGGCTTACATGATTTTTTTTTAAAGACAAAAAAACAAATCTTTATATAGAAATAAATAAATATAATAATAAAAGTACACTGCGTTCAAGTGGAAAAAAAGGAATGATAGAAGAAGCTGCTAGTAATAACAAGCGCTGCTTCCCACCCCAGCCCTAAAGGGTTAATGAAATAAATAGAAAGTAACTGCTCTATATAGAAGAAAGGGGGATAGATAGAATATAAAAATTATAAGGATAGGTAAAGAATGGCAAAACTCAATAAGGAGGTAAGGCAGCGCTCAACCTGGCGCCCCGGGTATCGTGAGCCCGCATGGTGCCCTGGGTCATTGGGATCTCTCCCCTCCCCCCCCCCCCCCAAACTTTAATGCTCCAACACATGCGGGAGCAGAGTGTGTGCACAGACCTCCTGCTCTGCCCCCTTGCGCACCGAGCTGTAGTGCCCGAGTGCAGGGTTGGAAGTAACGATTGTCTATGCCTTTTGTAAGAGACACAGACCAATGTGTAACAAACATTCCCCCCTTCCCTGCAATGAGGTATAGCAGCAAGGTGTGTATGTGTGTATGATTGACTGACTGACTGTATATGTGTATGTATGTGTGACTGACTGTATATGTGTTTGTATGTGTGACTGACTATATATGGTTATGTATGTGTGACTGACTATATTTGGTTATGTATGTGTGACTGACTATATTTGGTTATGTATGTGTGACTGACTGCATGTATGTGTGACTGATTGTATATGTGTAAGTATGTGTGACTGACTGACTGTATATGTGTGTGTGAGATTGTGTGTATGTGCTGTTGTCTCCTAGATTTTTTTTGCTGGCTCCTAAAAGTCAGTTAACTTTGTCAAGCCCTGAGGTAAGGGCAATAAAATAGCTAAATGATGGAATGTAATAAAAAAAAAAAAAAAGGCTGGTAAAATGTAAATAAATTAATAAGGATCATATTTAAATAAATGTAAAAATACATATACAAAATTGGTGATGTAAAGAAGTAAGCATCACATGGTGAAGAAACATATTTATGTTGCCAAAATAATATTGGAAAATAAATTTGTGCTTGGTATGTAAGAGATGAACTGATTCTTCTATTTTGCGGATGCCAACTAAATGATGAATCAGATGCGATTAATATCCAGTGCAAAACAGTCCTCTTATTCCTGATGGGGGGAAAAAAAGTAGAAAACTGTGATGCTTTAGGTCATGTTGGGTTTTTTTTTTTCCCGATATCATGGACGTATTTTAATGGATGCAGTCATTTTTTTAAACTGGTGTGGTAATTATATTACTGCAACGGTTAATGGTGTTTATGGTGGGCCATTGAATCTGGGCCAATGTGTGCAAAAATATGTTTACTACTCCAAACTTTGGTGGTAAAATGTGTCAAGAAACCCCTGGCTAAATATCCTGAAGTGTCTATGTATTTATTTATGGGGTGTAATTACGGGATTCATGATAAATATCAATGCCATAATAACACTATCTGTAATTTAAAAAAAAGAAATGTTTGGAAATACCAATGTGCTACTTGTACTCTTTGCCATATAACTTCCAAAAATAAGCAAAACAAAAAACATGGGGCACTCCCAAGCTCAGATCTATAGACTATTTAAATCTATTTTGCAGGGGTTGTAATTTGTTGTTGTAGATGAATAAACGATTCTTCAAGTAAAGGGTGGCAAAAGTGATTCCTCCCTCTAAGTCTCTACTATATTTTTTGTAACAAATAATATGATGCAATCCTTAAAAACGCAATATATACATTTGTGTGAGTACAGTAAATGAAAATATTACAGCTAAATACTAACACCGCAGAAATGTTAAAATAGCCTGTGTCCAGCACAAAAAAAAGGCAAACAGTCCAGTCATTAAGGGGTTAAGGATTACAATGCATTGTATGCACAGAGAATATTTTTTTCACTGGTTGCCACCCAAAACTTGAAATATTTCACACGTAACCCAGACTCCATACACACAGAATGTGCCATCAATGGCCACTTCCAACAACACAGTATGACTCAAATGCCCCGCACCAACTGTGCCACACAAAAAAACAACTCTTCATGCCCAATGCTTCATCAAAATGCAGCATAAACTAAATCCTAACCCCAATGTGTCTTCACACTCCCTCAGACAGCACTGCACCACATTACACATTAGTGCTAATCAAACACTGGAAGCACTCCATTTTTTTTTTTTTTTTTCCAGAAGGGTGTGCAATGCCTCCTCTGGCACTGAGATTGTTAAAAATAAAGATCTTGGTTACTAAAAATATGGTTATTTTACTAGGGTTTGAGCCTCTGTTACTTGACAAATCACAAAATAAAAATCTTTTTCATTGTGTCTTCAAAATACATTAGATTTTGTTCACTTATAGGTAAAATGGATTGAAGTTAACAAAAACAAACATGTAAATAACTCTTCTACTTCAGATCAGCAGCCATAGGAGTGGTGCGGAATAATATTATAGAGTATGGAAGTGCAGACTTTAAAACTGTGATAATTACAAATTCTCATGTTTTCACTTCACAGGTTGCACAAATCATGGTACACAATTAGTATTATCAACATAATTACTGCAATTAGAAAATATTAGGTACTGAATTAAAAATTTTATTTTTTTCATTCATATTTTATTGTAATAAATATGCTGCCATCTAGTGGCACAATCCAGCACAAATCCCAATATGTGATTATCTAATGCAAACTAATTCTTCTATCAAGTGTTAGAATTAATGTAAGTCTTTTGTAAGCAGCAGGAAAATGTATTATTGAAACAATGCCACTGTGTGAAAAGATCAAAGACATCTATATGTACTTGAACTTGATAATAGTGCCCCTTTGAATACATGTAATTATTATTTATAATGTAACATGTTCTGCACTGATCAATAATTGGCGAAGAATATATACAAGTTATATATAACATAAGTTTAAAGGTCTACACTTTATTTTTTTATTATATATTTGGCGCACCATGAAATCAAAACAGGCATGTTACACCCGCTACCCTACTATTACATTTTCTGTATGCTCAACATTTCCTGGGCTCTCCCTACAGTCGCTGATGTCATGCATACATATCAGGCCATCCCCAAATGTAATACATGATTATAAAGACTAAAAAGATCACATAGAATGATTGTTTCTAGCAACTGCAGCAAAATCCACCAACAACGGCACACTAAGAATTGTGGGAGGATGATGTCACCTTTTGGTCATCACCATTGTAGTTTCCAAATACTTTTCTTATGTAATCTTTCATTGCTTGATGTCATAACAGCAAGACATAAAAAATAAATAGCCTGCCCTATAGGAAGGTACTAGGGCCAATGGAAGGGGGCATAGAGCAACTTTCCGCACTGGCGACCCATTCCTTTATTTTTTCAACAGTGTGTGGTGCTGAATTACTATGGCACCGCAAAAATTCCAACATCCGCGTGGTGATGGAAGGCATTGTGTAGATGAGTGTCTTACAGGCACACACCGTCTCGTCTGCACGCCACTGTTGATCGGTGGGATGTCACGTGAACCCCGCCAATCCGACACTACAGCGAGAGGGGGCGGAGCAGGAATCACACACTCTGCTTACTCTTGCGCTGCGATGGTAAAACACTTTATTTTTTATAAACTAATCTCTGGGTAGTGCCATGTGCTGCTGATCCTACCCGGGCGCCAGGTACAATTTCCTACCTGAAGCCCGGGCTTTGTTGAGCCCTGTATTAACGCATAATAATGTGGTTTCAAAGTACTTTAAAAATGCATGTTTTACATTTTGCATTCGAATACGGACAGCACTACAAAGGCAATACCTTGATAAAAAGATTTGTTAGCACAACAAATAACATTTTCTTTTCAGTTACAAAGTGATTAGTTGTAACTTATTTGTCTAAGCCTTAATAACCTGTTCATTTTTTTCATGATAAAATGGTCATTTAAACACAGTAGAACAAAAAGGTGAGAAAAGTACCTTTCAATCAAGCAGACTGCAAAAAAAACAAAACTGAAACACATTATTAAAATTATACGGTACTTAACAAATCATCACCTACCTGAAAGGAAGGGACAACTGATCAAGGATGTGTAAGGGATGAATCAAGTTAGTGACTCCACCCAGTACATCTGAGGCCAAAAATGGTGAGACATGGAATCTGTTCTGTTACCTATTGTGAAAACAATTTTGTCAAAAAACCTGCAGAATTTCTCACTAGATAGACAAGTAATGCTTTAGTTAGCAGCTTGTTTGGGCAGTTAAAAAAAAAAAAACATGAAATGGAATAACAGACTTAAAAACTGGACGAAATGTTGCTACTGAAATGCAGTGACTCGTTATGACTTGAGAGTCTACTCAATAAAAAGCGAACTGCAGGGAATTGACATGGGCCTTTCAAACTTAAGGCCAAAGTAGCCGAGTTGGAAAAATTCTCTAATGCAACTGAATAGGATAATTTTTCCAACTCAGCTACTTTGGCATTAAAGGGACACTACCACTTACATAAGATGTAACTAGATTACCTGTGCATTTGAAACAAACACATATATAAGACATATGACTTGTTTGTTTTTTTGTCCCTATGAATTAATTGCACATAAAATACAAAATAAAATTAGGTGTCTATCTCCAGTATCCATTTTGTGAATTTTACCCGTGATGAGACATTCTACAAAATCTTCTCAATTTACAACTGTGAGGAGAACCTGCATAATGATGTCATAACCTACACCACTGCTCTCTCCTACTGGCTCCTGTGTACCACTAGTGGGCAGGACTAGAAAAAAGTACATCTTTCTGGAAGAGAAAGGAGAGTAACCTGATCAAACAGGATCATAACTCTGCCACCTTGTGATGTAATTGTTACATTACCCTCCCATTTAACGCAAGTCTATGGTCAGAATTCTGACTTACAGACTGCATTCTGTGTCCCAAGCCCCATAGTGAGATACCAGTGCTGTAAAGTCACTAGCAGGTGGCACTCAAAAACACAAAATGGAGGCGCCCGGTCAAACGTGTTTAGGAAAATATTTGATGAAATAAACTCACAAAGCAAAACCAAAAGACATATCTGAAATCAACATTTGGGAAAAAAGCACTGTCTGCCTCTTCAAGATCTCCTTATTGGATTTCACTGAAAATAATTTTCAATGTAAAACTTTAGGAGAACTGTAAAATGTTTTAAGTATAAAATAAATGCATTTACATTTTTTAGAAGCATGCACGAGACACAGGAAATGAAGGGAGTGAAGAGCCCCTTTAAGAACAATGAATTTCACTGAAAAAAAACAAACAAACATAATATTCTACAACTGAAAAAAAAAAAATTTTGTTTCATCCATTTTGTTCATGTGCGGATGGATGCCCACTCAATTAGGGAGGTAGCACATTAGTCATAGTCATAGTTAGGTGCTCATGCTACAAAAATGTGTATATTAAAATAAGCAGTTTGTAGGGAGTATATGCTCTTAGATGTATAGAACGCCATTCATTTAATGGGGAATTACCCTCAAGCAAAAAAATGGTCTTCAAACCAGCACGTTTTACTAAATCATCACAAGAGAGGACAGCTTCTTCCTTCTGATGGATTCCATATAATTACAGGTTAAAGTACACCAATGGAATCCATTCCAGGAGCCTTGTTATTAGTACAATAATAATAATAATAATAATAAAGGAAATATACACACTACACATTTTGATATAAGAAGGAGTATATCAATGACATCTTTATTAAAAGATAACATACTTTTTGTACAATACTTCTCCACTTTTCAGAAGTGTATTTTGGCTGAAAAGCATTCCTGAAATCTATATACTACATAGCAATGTCATTGTTTACCTTATCCTGGATTCCTTAGGCTTACACATCGATCTACATGTTAAACTTTACCGTAACAAATTCTAAAGCTTGAATTTAAAATCCCCTCTCTGTTGGGTTCAAATATCATTACAGGCAGTAGAGAATGACTGCAATATACAATATGGCAGACTTAATTTTCACCACAGAAATCACTTGTATATAACTGCTGAAGGGCATTCTAGGTAATGATATGCAAATAAAGCCTTGGCTCAAAATCCAGGAGCTGATTAAAGAAATTCGAAACCAAATTCAGCAAAGTAGCAGGAACGATAGGATCGGAATGTTTATTCACAAAACAGCAAACTATGGTGAATTGGCAAGGGAACTGCAATCAAACAGGGCAAAAGAGGCAATTTGGAAAAATCCTGCAATTCAAATTGTATTCCAATGTGATTATTTTGGCCTGATCTTTGTGATTGACTTGCCAATTATCCAGTATTTCAGGGTTTAGTGAATAGTCCCCACTGTATAACCCAGGGATTGACATTTCTGTAGACACTAGATGTCAAACAGAGCAATTCAGGAGCCAGGGAAATGGAACTTCCACAGATTTCTTCTATGTATTACAATCAAAAAAGTTAGGAGCCAGCACTAGGTATTTTATGAGCCATGGTTCCCTGGCTTGTGGGATTTGTCAAGTTGTGGTATAGCTAGTTTACCTTTATACAACATACCGTACATTTAAAGGAACATTGCACCTTTGTTAACCCTTGTTTCCTTGAAGGAAGCAAGGGTTAAAAAAAAAAAAAGCATGTCCCGCTTGTCTGGAGCAAACCCGACGGGTATCTTAAACATCTGAGACACAGCAGTTCCTGGTTTCCCCCGCTCCCACTGCTGAAGGTGAACCTCATTTTTGCATGGGATCATCGGGGGACCTGGATAAGCCAGCTGCCCCACTAGCCACCAGGGAGAATCGGGCAGCTGGGGGATGTCTGCACGATACGTGCAGATATCCTCCATGCTGCCCGACACGGCAGTCTATTATGACGGACCAGCTGTCCGTCATAATAGACTGCCGTGTCGGGCAGCATGGTGGATGTCTGCACGTATCGTGCAGACATCCCCCAGCTGCCCCCACTAGCCACCAGGGATCGAGGTAAGGGGGAGGGGGACGGAGGACACAGACAGACAAGGGGAGGGGGGGATAGAGAGAGACAAAGGGAGGGGGTTGGGGGGAGGACACAGACAGACAAGTGGGGGGGGAGACACAGACAAGGGGAGGGAGGGGGACAGAGAGAAAAGGGGAGGGGGGGATAGATAGAGACAAGAGAGAAGTTTTGGGGGGAGAGAGAGACAACGCTGGGGGGGAAAGAGACAGCTGGGGGAGCGGGAGAGAGGCCGCATTGGCACATAAAAGCAAATAAAAACAAGAAATGCATTTGTATAATATAAACTTTTTACTAAATATTAAAAAGCAATTTAATATATACAAGTTAAACTTTTTTCCTATAGGGTAGTCTTATAATCAGGCTTTTAGTTTTTTTCCTAAAGGAATGTACAAATTTGGGGGGGTCGTCTTATAATCGAGCAAATACGGTACATGCCAGTTTATCCTCAAACTAGGAACAACTAGCATTTCACTTGTGCTATTAGAAGCACAAGAGAAATATAATGTTTAGTGTTCCTTTAAGAGTCTGAGAGTTCCAGCAGTTAGAAATTGTGGTAATCTGTTGCAGTTTAATAGTGTCTGACAAAGTTCTTTTCTAGTATTACATTCTGTTTATCCATAACACAGGTAATAAAAACAGGCCTAATGTTTAAAGTTATGCAGAGCTAAGAGAGCACATTTATTGTTGGGGGCACAGCTAGCAATTTAAGGAATGCATTAAACACCTATGTAATGAAACGGTTTGCAAGAAACAACAACATGTCCACATCAATCACCTGCCAGTCACATGGAGACTCTTGTGACGGGGATTGTGCGATTAACCTTGGCTTTATCTGCAGGTCTCCCTCCAAAATCTTCTGGTTGGAGCCAGTCTCCATTAGTTGCCACTTGTTTGCAGGGGGATAAATGCGAATGACCAGCATCACTCCAAACCTCTTATCAAAGTACTTGAAACTTTTTCAAACTGATAAAACACAGGGCTACATAAAGGATAAGCTAACTAATGTTTAAAATGACTAGTAAATCAGATTCATATTTATGAATGAGGCCTATATGATCTGCTCAGACAGAGATTAAAATATTCTGCTTTCCACAGTAAACCATGAAGTAAACAAGTGGCCATATAGAAATCAATTTACAAAAATGGTTAAAACCAATAAATCTTTATAGCAGGGTGGCCCAACCTTTTTTTTTAATGAAGGACCTACATGCTCATCTCCTTTCCAGAGCTATTTGTGGCAGCAACGTTTAATTAAATGGATGGCCAGACCTTGCCATGGACCTGGATGTCCTTGTATGGACACTGCCTATTCCTGACCAAGGAAATCTGTTTGTTAAATGGCAGTCCACTAGTCTTTGCTGTTGACTGATTTTGCACCATTCAGAAGTTATTCTCCAAGTCTTTGCAGCAGTAATCAAAGCACATTCAAAACTAAATTCTAATAGCCTTCTGCCTGATTAAATTTGAGTTAAACTCCCTCTTTATTAGCTGAATAACAATGTTTGTGTGAAAAAAACCAACGCATTTTCGAGGTTAAATAAAATTAGAAAATGGTACTACCTCTTGAAAAGCAGCGCAGCAATATTCACTTTTTGTCATACATTAAACACACACCTAATATCGGCTTCTATTGCATTATCACAATTGGAATGAATTTATAAAAAATGATTATACGTAATGAACGCACAACTCAAAGCATTACATTTGTTCTCCAAAGGAAGTTTGTCTTTGTAAAAAAAAAAGTGAGGGTCTTTAACCCCTTAGTGACATGACTTTTTTGGCTTGTCCGACGCTTGGTGACATGGACTGTTTTAACATTTCTGAGGTGTTTGTGTTTTGCTGTAATTTATTTCTGTCTCATTTAGTGTACCCGCACAAACTATATATTGTTTTTATCGTTATAAGAAGGGCTTTCTTTTGATACCATTATTTTGATAATAGCATATAATTTGATGTAAAAAAAATAATAAAATATGGCAAAAAAATTGAAAAAATACTTTTTTTATGACTTTTATTTGAAAAATCGTATACTCATGTACAAGAGACAACAAAAAAACACTGCTAAAAAGTTTCTAATATATGTCCTGAGTTCAGAAATAGCCCATGTTTTTATGTTTTTGTGCTTTTTTATTCATGTTACAGGGCCAGTACTATAAGTGGTGCAAAGCTATTTTAAAATCCTTTCTTTCAAAATTAGCGATAGTGACATTGTAACACTGATTTCTGTACTAAATCCATGAATGACCCCCAACATGTACATATTTTTGAAAACTAGACAACTCAGGGCATTTAACTTGGGGTATTTTGACACATTTCATGTAGCCATTTTACCACCAATCTATGCCAAAGTTTGCAGCAAAAAATCTTTTTTTTTAATTTTTCACATATATTGCAATTTAGGTAAACATTACCTTAAAATGTGAAGGGATATTTCCAAATAACACCTCAATATGTGTTCAGCAACATCTCCTGAGTACAGGGATACCACCCATGCATAGGTTTGTTGGTTTGTTTTGGGGCTAAAAGGCCACATTTAGGGGGTGCGCATTTTGGTTTTCCAACTTGGAATTCTGACATGCAGAAAACTTGTGCCCATGTCCCATTTGGGACATTTTTGAAGCCAGAAAGTGTATTCTACCCCACAAAACCATATATATTTTTAAACTAGACACCCTAGGGTATTTCAAATGGTAGTATTTTAACACTTTCCATGCACTAATTATACTACCAGCCTATGTCAATGTTTTGGTTAGTAATATTTTTTCACATACATTGTACTTTGTGCATGAATTCACAGATCCTGTTATATGTCAGTGCCAAACAACACCTCAATATGTGTTCAGCAACATCTCCTGAGAACAGGGATACCCCCCATGTATAGGTTGGTTAGGTTATTTGGGGGTTAAAAGGCCACATTTGAGAGGTGCGCTTTTTGGTTTTCCAACTTGGAATTCTGACGTGCAGAAAACCTGCTCCCATGTCCCATTTGGGACATTTTTGAAGCCAAAAAGTGTATTCTATCCCACAAAACCATATATTTTTGAAAACTAGACACCCTAGGGTATTTCAAATGGTAGTATTTTAACACTTTCCATGCACTAATTATACTACCAGCCTATGTCAATGTTATGGATAGTAATTTTTTTCACATACATAGTACTTTGGGCATGAATTCACAGATCCTGTTATATGTCAGTGCCAAACAACACCTCAATATGTGTTCAGCAACATCTCCTGAGTACAGGGATACCACCCATGTATAGGTTGGTTAGGTTATTTGGGGGTTAAAAGGCCACATTTGAGAGGTGCGCTTTTTGGTTTTCCAACTTGGAATTCTGACGTGCAGAAAACCTGCGCCGATGTCCCATTTGGGACATTTTTGAAGCCAAAAAGTGTATTCTATCCCACAAAACCATATATTTTTGAAAACTAGACACCCTAGGGTATTTCAAATGGTAGTATTTTAACACTTTCCATGCACTAATTCTACCACCAGCCTATGTCAATGTTATGGATAGTAATTTGTTTTTCACATTCATTGTACATCGGGCATGAATTCATAGATCCTATTATGTGTCAGTGCCACAAAACACATTAATATGTGTTCAGCAACATCTCCTGAGTACAGGGATACCACCCATGTGTAGGTTAGTTAGATTATTTGGGGGCTAAAAGGCCATGTTTAGGGGGGGTGCATTTCCAACTTGGAATTTTGACATGTAGTCAGCCTGCGCCCATGTTCCATTTGGGACACTTTTGAAGCCTGTCAAAGTATTTTACCCCATAAAACCATATATTTTGGAAAACTAGACATCCTAGGGTTTTTAAAATTGTGGTATTTTAACACTTTCCAAGTGCTAATTCTACCACCAACCTATGTCAAAGGGTTGGGATGTCATTTTTTCACCACACACATTGTAGTTCAGGCAGGAATTTTCAGATTCTGGTATTTGCCACTGCCAACCAACACCTCAATATGTGTTCAGCAACATCTCCTGAGTACAGGGATACCCCCCATGCATAGGTTTGTTGGTTTGTATTGGGTCTAAAATTACACATTTAGGGGGTGCGCAATTCCAACCTGGAATTTTGACATGTAGTCAGCCTGCGCCCATGTTCCATTTGGAACATTTTTGAAGCCGTCCAATGAATTTTACCCCATCAAACCATATATTTTTGGAAAATAGACATCCTAAGGTATTTCAAATGGTGGTATTTTAATACTGTATAGGTAGTAATTCTACCACCAGCCTTTGTAAAAGTTTGTGGTAGTACTTTTTTGGGAGGTTTTTTTCCACATGCATTGTACTTCAGGCATGAATTCACAGATTCTGGTATATGTCACTGCCAAACAACAACCCAATATGTGTTCAGCAACATCTCCCGAGTACAGGGATAGCACCCATGCATAGGTTTGTTGGTTTGTTTTTGGCTAGAAGGCAACATTTGTGAGATGCGCATCTCAAAATTCCAACTTGGAATTTTGACATGTAGTCAACCTGCGTACGTGTCCTTTATGGGATATATCTTTGAAGCCAGCCAATGTAATTTACCCCCACCAAACCATATATTTTTTTATCGGTAGACCCCCATCACTACTTGTGGCAAGGGCTCAGCAGCCACCGATACATCGCTAGATGATGTATCAGAAAGCTGAATAGGGTCAAAATCGAACCCTGAGTCCGCGGCCTCAGAATCAGTGCGTAAGCAGTGATCTCGAGCAAAGAAGGGGTTAATAGCTCTTAGAAGAGCCTATCTAGTACTGTAATACATTACAGTACAAAGAAATTAATCCATAAAACAGTGCAGACAGAAAAACATACTGTTGCTGTGCAAGATTACTGCTTACACAGTGATGAATGGCAGGGAAGGGGTTAATACACAGTGAAAGACTTTCATAAAACCTGACAATTTTATAAAATGTTATTTTATATCACTAATACTGATCTGTCTCTTTCCGTCACAAAAATGTTAGTGAGGAGAGGGAGGCAGATCAATATTTGTGAATATTGATCCGACCAATTTTGATCTGACCAGGGCGAATGGTGAGCTTAATTGAGAAATCACCAAACCGCCTTTGCCACTAATTCGCTGTTACTGATCGCTATGCGCTCAGGCAGCTTAAAAAAAAAAAACTCAAATATTTTTACTTTACATGTAATCCCCTAGCGGGTATGTGTAAAAAAAATAAAATAAAAATATGCAGACAGATAAAAATTGCTTTGGCGTCAATATCATTGCGTAAGCAGTGATCGACGGCAAAGAAGGGGTTAATAACTCTTAGAAGAGCCTTTTTAGTACTGTAATAAATTACAGTACAAAAAAAATTAACCCCTAAAAAATGCACAAACGGCAAAAATAAATGCGCTGATGTGCACGATCACTGCTTATGCAAGATCAGTGGCAGGGAAGGGGTTAAACGCAGGGAATTGCTTTAATACATTTTTTTTTATTGATTTAATATTTGTGTGTTGTGTGTTTATTGTTTTTTTTTACTTTTAGAACTTTGATCTGTCTCTCTCCCTCACTAAAAAAATGTGAGGAGAGGGAGGCAGATCATAACTGGTCAGATCAATATAGGGTTAATATTGATCTGACCAGTAAGTGGGGATGTTCAGCAGAAGAGGCAATCGTGTGACAGCCAGAGAGCACAGGAAGCAGGTACTTCCTGCCTCCTGTGCTCTTGCCCTTAGAAGGGCAGCGCCATCTTGGTCACTCAGTGACCAAGATCGTGCATTTTTTTTTTGTGTTTCTGATTGCCTCGACTTGCGAGGCAATCAGAAACACTTTCTGAGCATAGGAAGCGAAAGATTCGCTTCCTATGCTCATTTTTTAAATGCCCGCGTTTTAAAGGCACTGTGCCTTTAAAACCGGCATTTCGATCGCTCTCCGGAGCGATCGAAATGCCGACGGGCATTTTTTTTAGTATTGTACGATGCTTCCACACGGAAGCATCGTTACAATACCATCAGAGCACTGAAAGCGGAAAAACTCCTCTTTCAGTGCTCGTTTTGACACAGGACGGACTAGGTCCGTCCTGTGTCACTAACGCTTCGCCACACAGGACGGACCTAGTCCGTCCTGTGTCGCGAAGGGGTTAAAGAGACAGTCTAGTCCCCAAATTCAGTTTGGTTAAAGGCATTTTGAATATATCACATTTTTCTATATTTTGCTCAAGCCTTCCCCCAGTGAATAATATGTATGTTTACTGCAGGTGCGGCATCACTGATTATAAAGACACTAAGCAGTTTAATTTAGTCAATTCCTATGCTCATTGAAGAGAATACATTGTGTGGACTGTAGTAGACTAGGATCTCTTAACCGTGCAACACATTGTCTGATGATATCACTAAAGAGACAGGAAATTCCATTTATTTGAATACTCTAGCTGTAAGTATTATATATATATTTATATCAAAGCTATCCCGGCAAATCCAATATCCAAAGAAGAAAGTAGCACACAAGAGACTTGAAAATGAATTGAAGATCTGAGACACAAGGACTTTTATCAAGATATTATAACGTTTTTACCCCAAAGGAAGGGACACAAAAAGTGGTGTGAAGAAAGGGGTCCTCTTGTTCCACCTCTTGGGGTAGGATGCCATGTAAAGCAGGGTAAATTCAGAAGTTGACCACAGGCTCATACATGCACATTTATATTGGCCGCACATTGGATGCCCCTGATTTAGATGGAATATAATCCAAGATCCATCGGTGCTCTAAAGCAGTGCTGAGTCAAGTGGTGAACTCTTCATGCGTCCAATAACATAGTGATCAAACCACGCAACCAAGGAACTTTCCAAACAAATCAAAGATAAAATGACAGAAAGGCTCAATGATATTTCAAAACAAAAACAATGCAGCCCCTGGAGACACCTAGGTGCAGGAGGGCCTTGACAGCTTGTGCTGTAGCAAGGCTGCACCCCTTGGTGGTAAGGTATTAAGGGAGGAGTTGGGGGAGGGGATCAGAGGGTATTTAAGGCTGAACAATAGGGAAAATCTTCATAATTTTTGGCCTACCAGAATTTTCCCGCAACGCCCACCCTCCCTAAAAAAAATGTGGGTTTTATTAGGATGTATACTTGTTCTTTCTGGGTTCTGCTGCTTGTCTTCTGTGTTTCAGATACAGCGTTACATTGGATGGATCTTGTTGGAATATTCGTTGTCACAGCTGGTGGTAACTTGCTCCTTAGAGGGGTCTATGGCTGGAATATCGGGAGTCAGCCATAGTTCAAATGGATTACGGGAGAGGTTCGGAGCTAAGCTGGGGCTCTTAGCCTGTTGGTGGGCTGGGCAGAAGGTCTGCCTGGCAGTGGATTCAATGGACGTTGGACCCCTGGGGAGCAAGTTGGTGTAGGACATGTTCCTTGGTTATGTTAACTATGTTAATAAAGTTATTGGTCAATTATTTTAATTTTGAGGTTCATGTCATTTATGACATATGTGAATATGTGGGTTTTTCATTGCCTAATTTTGTATATTTATGAGTATTTATTACGATGTGTTATGTTAAGGTTGGAGGCAATGACATGTTAATTAAATAAAATGGCAGTGGCCTTTTCTACCCACTACGTCTGTGCCATGTGTCTCTATTTTATGGTAAAGATACAGCCTGGTAGTCGAGGCTACAACTGTCATGAGCTTGGCAGGGCTACAACTTTCTCTTTTGTTATGAGAGAAGAGGAGAGCAAAATTACTAACAACCTAGTATATCCATCGATAAATGTCTTGAAAAAAGAAAAAAGAAAGTACTGCATAAGTGGTGTCAGAGTAAGCCAAGAGCACAAATAATGGGGAAAATCAGTATTGTATGGGTATAATTGTCCTTTAAACAACCTCTGAATGCCTTCTGGTAATACAGATACTAATGTTCCATATCTTCCGGAATTTGTAAAGGAAAAGATAACATTTTCACATAACAGGAAGCACAATAATTTTATAATGTTTTCTCTTATCAGTTGGCCAAGTAACCCAGGGACTGCATTGCCTGTCAGGCACAATTATGATTACAGGAGAGTCACTCTAAAAACTCTCATCGTAATTGAGATTTCCAGGCTGGTAGTCAAATTTCTTACTTGTACATATTTCAACCAGATTGAATACCTCACCAAAAAACAACAACAACGGACATCTCAAAATTAAGTTTGTACATAAAAAGTTAACCAAAGTGTAAGTCGGTCATTAGAGCAGAGTTTCTTTATAACATCATATTGTAGTATAAAAGAAAAAGTCTGTAGCTTGTGTTGATCACTTTTAAAGGGACAGTCTAGTCCAAAAACTGACTGGTGCAAGTTAAAATACAACTGTTTGTATAGTGCCAAACATTATTCCAGCTGAGAGCTGAGTAGAGATGAGCATCACCTCTCCAGCTATTGGTTATCTGCAAAACATGACATGTCTAGGTCAAATGGCAGTTCTCTAGTCTTTGGTTCTGAAAGAATTGGGGGGGGGGGGGGGGGGGCGAGAGAAATAATGTTGGAATGTTGCACAAATGACAGTTTTAATAATGCATAAGTAACTTCCAGACGCGGGCATTTCAAAACGAGCATGGGAAGCAAATTTTTTCGCTTCCTATGCTCTGTAAGTGCTGCTGATTGCCTCGCAAGTTGAGGCACTCAGTAACACAAGAAAAAATGCACGATCTTGGTCACTGTGTGACCAAGATGGCGCTGCCCTTCTAAGGGCAAGAGCACAGGAGGCAGGAAGTACCTGCTTACTGTGCTCTCTGGCTGTCACACGATTTCCTCTTCACAGAGGCAATCTGTGACTGCAGGCACACTGACAAGCAGTGGGGATGCTCTGATGAGCACACAAATAATAAAACAATAAAAAAAAATTATAAAAGCAATTCCCTGCGTTTAACCCCTTCCCTGCCACTGATCTTGCGTAAGCAGTGATCGTGCACATCAGCGCATTTATTTTTGCTGTTTGTACATTTTTTGTACTGTCATTTATTACAGTACTACAAAGGTTCTTCTAAGAGTTATTAACCCCTTCTTTGCCGTCGATCACTGCTTACGCAATGATATTGACGCCAAAGCAATTTTTATTTGCATTTTTTTTTTTTTTTTTTCACATACCCGCTAGGGGATTACGTGTAAAGTAAAAATATTTGAGATTTTTTTTTAAAGCTGTCTGAGCGCATAGCGATCAGTAACAGCGAATTAGTGGCAAAGGCGGTTTCGTGATTGCTCAAATAAGCTCACCATTCGCCTTGGTCATATCAAAATTGGTCGTATCAATATTCAAAAAAAAATATTCTTTCATAAAAGAGACAGATCAGTATTAGTGATATAAAATAACATTTATAAAATTGTCAGGTTTTATGAAAGCCATTCACTGTGTATTAACCCCTTCCCTGCCATTCATCACTGTATAAGCAGTAATCTTGCACAGCAACAGTATGTTTTGCTGTCTGCACATTTTTATGGATTAATTTCTTTGTACTGTAATGTATTACAGTACTAGATAGGCTCTTCTAAGAGCTATTAACCCCTTCTTTGCTCGAGATCACTGCTTACACACTGATTCTGAGGCCGCGGACTCAGGGTTCGATTTTGACCCTGGTCAGCTTTCTGATACATCATCTTGTGATGTATCGGTGGCTGCTGAGCCCTTGCCACAAGGAGTGATGGGTGTCTACCTTTAAAAAATATATGGTTTGGTGGGGATAAATTACATTGGCTGGCTTCAAAGATATATCCCATATAGGACACGGACGCAGGTTGACTACATGTCAAAATTCCAAGTTGGAATTTTGAGATGCGCATCTCACAAATGTTGCCTTCTAGCCAAAAAACAAACCAACAAACCTATGCATGGGTGGTATCCCTGTACTCGGGAGATGTTGCTGAACACATATTGTGTTGTTGTTTGGCAGTGACATATATCAGAATCTGTGAATTCATGCCTGAAGATCAATGCATGTGGAAAAAAAACTCCCAAAAAAGTACTACCACAAAAAAGCTGGTGGTAGAATTAGTACATATACAGTATTAAAATACCACCATTTGAAATACCTTAGGATGTCTATTTTCCAAAAATATATGGTTTGATGGGGTAATATACATTGGGCGGCTTCAAAAATGTTCCAAATGGAACATGGGAGCAGGCTGACTACATGTCAAAATTCAAGGTTGGAAATGCGCACCCCCTAAATGTGGCCTTTTAGCCCCAAAACAAACCAACAAACCTATGCATGGGTGGTATCCCTGTACTCAGGAGATGTTGCTGAACACATATTGTGGTATTGGTTGACAGTGGCAAATACCAGAATCTGAAAATTCCTGCCTGAACTACAATGTGTGTGGGAAAAAAATGACATCCCAACCCTTTGACATAGGTTGGTGGTAGAATTAGCACTTGGAAAGTGTTAAATACCACAATTTTAAATACCCTAGGATGTCTAGTTTTCCAAAATATATGGTTTGATGGGGTAAAATACTTTGACAGGCTTCAAAAGTGTCCCAAATGGAACATGGGCGCAGGCTGACTACATGTCAAAATTCCAAGTTGGAAATGCACCCCCCCCCCTAAACGTGGCCTTTTAGCTCCCAAACAACCCAACAAACCTATGCATGCGTGGTATCCCTGGACTCAGGAGATGTTGCTGAACACATATTGAGGTGTTGTTTTGCACTGACACATAACAGGATCTGTGAATTCATGCTCGAAGTACAATGTATGTGGAAACAAAACATTAAAAAATTACTATCCAAAACATTGACATAGGCTGGTGGCAGAATTAGTGCATGGAAAGTGTTAAAATACTTCCATTTCAAATACCCTAGGGTGTCTAGTTTTCAAAAATATATGGCTATGTGGGGTAGAATACACTTTTTGGCTTCAAAAATTTCCCAAATGGGACATGGGCGCAAGTTTTCTGCATGTCAGAATTCCAAGTTGGAAAACCAAAAAGAGCACCTCTCAAATGTGGCCTTTTAACCCCCAAATAACCTAACCAACCTATACATGGGTGGTATCGCTGTACTCAGGAGATGTTGCTGAACACATATTGAAGTGTTGTTTGGCACTGACATATAACAGGATCTGTGAATTCATGCCCAAAGTACAATGCATGTAAAAAAAAATTACTACCCAAAACATTGACATAGGCTGGTGGTATAATTAGTGCATGGAAAGTGTTAAAATACTACCATTTGAAATAGGAGAAAAGAGAAGAGAAATGTTTCCCCCGGGACGGGAAAAAAACAAAAGCCGGCTCCACCTTAGAGATAAATCATACCTTTAGTAACAGTAATCGGTGATGAGGTGCTACGTCCAGCTGTGCAGATAGCCAAATGTACAAACCAGAAACAAAGAAAAATAGGACGTTGGCACTCTCCAATCCGAGTATAAACAAAGTATTTATTAATCCAAGAAAACCGACCAAACAAAAAATATTGATGTATTCAGTGGAACATGTGCAGGAGTGCAGACAGGAGATAGATTGCCTTACGCGTTTCGTGCCTACTGGCACTTAATCATAGGCAGCCTTTGTGTGGGTACACTAAATGAGACAGAAATAAATTACAGCAAAACACAAACACCTCAGAAAATAAAACAGCCCATGTCACCAAGCGTCGGACAAGCTAATAAAGTCATGTCACTAAGGGGTTAAAATGTAATGAATGCATTTTCCATATATAGGTTAGATTAAAATAATATTATTCCAGTCTGAAAAAATACTACAGGTTATGTATATAAATAATGAGGGGACAAAGTTGCTTTAAACTATTTAGTGGCATTTGGTAATTTATTCCAGATTACTATGAACTCTGATAACAAGTATACAGATGCGTATAATTCTCGCTTCTGCCATGTTCCAAGCCACATACAGGAAAAAAAGAAGGTAGCAAAAAACAACAACTTAGATGTTTGGTTGAGTGAGTGCTAACCTGCACAGATTGCTATGGCCTTAAACCCAACGAGGATTAGCTGTGGCAGTGCTTTATCAAAGAACTAAAAAAAAACTCAACATGTCACAAACATCATATCCTGAGTGACATTGCAGCTTACTCATCATATTTTTACAATAAATTATTTACGATCACTACAAACAAGTGCCTAACATGGCAATACCACAAAATACTGTGGATACAAAATTGAAGATTAGTTTTTAATGGGATGAAAAAGGCCTATGTTGGAGTACTGATAAAAGCTCTGACAGATTGCTCCCTCCTAACTGGCTACAGCCAAAAGGAAATGATCAATGTGAGTGGTGGATGGAGACAAGTAGAGGCAAGTTGATACCTTTATTGGCATTGTAGGTTTAGATTGTGATCTTGAAAGACCTCTCAGGTCTCTTCATCAGGCATGTTATACAAAATAAATGTGAAAAACAAGGCGCCAACTCTCACATTTTCAAAATGAGAATATAATTTTAAAAATAAGTACTGTTTTTCACTATTCCATGTCCTGTTAAACAAGCAATAGGTGCACTTTAATGTGCCCAGTAGACCAACATAGAGAGTAACAAGCCCATATCAAATATATATTGCGTTACTGTTTAAAAGAAAAAGAAGTACTGATCATATTAGAGCAGCAAAACCCCCACCTACTAAAGCTAAATGGTTTAAATAATGCATTTCAAAAAGGTAAGCCCGCTCCATCTCAGACACACTAAACTAATGTGAATCCTATTCTTCATATTCAGGGGGTTAATTTAAACAAAATATGCATTCTTGAAGAATGAATATTTGTTCTCAAACAGATTATTACATTTATATTACTTTTACACATTCTAATCCAACACTCACCTTAACAGTATACATAATAAATACATACACACACACGTGTGTGTGTGTGTGTGTGTGTGTGTGTGTATGTATATGTATATATATATATATATATATATATATATATATATATATATATATATATATAGATAGATAGATAGAGAGAGAGAGAGAGAGAGATATTATCTCTTAGGTATTCTCCACAGGAACCTCAAAAAGTCTATGTGTTAAGATATCACATCCTACCTGCAGTCAATAAATAAACTAGCTATCCTGAAGAACACACCTGTTATAATATACATTAAAGACAAAATAAGATCAACGCTCGTCAAACACTGGCCTACATCATGCAGGAGAAACGTCCAGACGTAAAACTGAACATCAGAGTATATGTGGACTCTCTTACTGAAAAGTGATTACAGGTTTTCCTCAATTAAAAGTGTCAAACAAACAAAATATAACAACACTCAATCTTACCCTGTAAGTAAAAATGCAATGGGACATACGACTCTTGCTAAACCCAGGAGTTACTTTGGAACTTCAAACAGTGCGTGTCTCAGTGTGTTCCAGTGATTTCCCTTCCACAGTTAATATAGTAAATGACTGACCAGCACCTGCCTGGTGGAATGTCACTGTAGGCTGCTCAAGGTCATTTCACATTAGTTACCAAGGCATTATTTTCCAAACAAAAAAAAAAAACAATAACAAAAAAAAGATTATAATCATTGAAAACACACAATAAAATAAATCATGTGTTATTTGTGAGTAGTTTCAGGATCGAGATGAGATGTGACCAGTAAACGGGAACTTCTTTTTTTAAAAAAAACATTTGGTGCACATCTCTCTCACAACATTGTACAATATTGTTGTATTTTTTTTTTATATCTAAATCTGACTTCCACAGTTAGACCCAGTTGATTAATTCAGTGGGGTTATGTATGAAGAAGAATATTAGGGCAATTTAAATATACTTGTTAAAAGGTACCATTTTCCAACATTACGAACAGCAGATGCCCCAAAAAAACTTACACATGCCTGCAGATGTTACTGTAAAACTAATGTAATGTAAGAAGAAATACTGTATATACAAAACCTGTTTAGAAATATTTACATCAATAAATGATACTCTGTCTTTTGTTTCATTGTTAGCATCCAAGCTCACTAGTAAACAATCCTATTACATGTGGTGAGAAAGATCAGAGCATTCCACATTTAAGGACAACTAAACTTTTTTTTTTTGTGTTTCTGATCATTGTCCCTAGTTAGAGGGCTCTGCACTAAGCAGGCAGCTGGTCAGGTCAGCAACGGTTTCTCTCTACACTCTGATAGACCCTAGCTTCCAAAGGGGATCCACAGACAATCTTAAAGGAGCATTAAACATTGTTTAACCCTTGTTTCCTTAAAGGAAGCAAGGGTTAAACAAAACATGTCCCGGGAGATTTAAGTTAACCCGACGTGTATCTTAATACAGGGCTCGACAAACCCCGGGCGCCAGGTCGCCATGGCGACTAGGAAATTCTACCTGTGTCCCAGGTAGGATCAGCAGCACATGGCGCTCCACCATCCTGAGGTTAGATTAAAGAAAAAAAAAAGTATTATTCTTTCGCAGCGCGAGGGTAAGCAGAGTGTGCGCTTCCTGCTCCGCCCCCTCGCGCTGTAGTGTCGGATCAGCGGGTGTCACGTGACATCCCACCGATCAGCAGTAGCATGCAGACGGTCTGTGCCTGTGTGACAGACATGGACTAAGGTGCAGTAGAAATCCCCCTCCCCTGCAATAAGGTAAAACAGCAGGGAGGGGGAGTCACTTATTTTTTTTTTAAAGAAAAGAGAAAAAAAAACCAACCCGATGGCTTATGTGTGTGTGTGTGTGTGTGGATGTGAGTGACTGACTGACTGTCTCTGGATGTGCGTGGATCTGACTGACTGACTGTCTCTGGATGTGTGTGGATCTGACTGACTGACTGTCTCTGGATGTGTGTGGATCTGACTGACTGTCTTTGTATGAATGTGACTGACTGTCTTTGTATGAATGTGACTGACTGTCTCTGTATGAACGTGAATGACTGTGTGTGTGTGTGTGTGTGTGTGTGTATGGTTCAGGTTTTGCTAATGTGCCGTTGTCTGACTCCTAGATTTTTTTTCTGGCTCCTAAAAGTAAATTAAATCTGTCAAGCCCTGTCTTAATAGATACACGCGGGTTTACTATCTGCTGTGTCAAATGCATGACACAGCATTTCCTGGTTGTCAGCATGCGCACAGCCAATCAGAACAGGGGCTCGCCCCGCTCTGACATCCCAAAGCGAGGGTCTCTCTCTGCGACCCTCATTTTTGCATGGAATCTGCGGGGGGTTCTAGTTGGGGTCCCCCCCTGCTGATTCCAGATGACTGCCTGCTTCCTATGGAATCATGGCAGCTGTCGGTCAGAGGATAAACTGGCGTGTACTACCAAAAGTACATGCCAGTTTATCCTCATACTAGGGACAACTGACAATATTAGAAGCACAAGTGAAAAAAAAAAATGTTTAGTGTTCCTTTAACTAGCAGAGAAAGACTGTGCAGGCTCTGTACAGACCATGATCATACAAGTATGGTGAAACCCCACTCTACATGGCTGAGCACGACCGCCAACCTCCAGATCAGCTCTGACTTCGGAGCAGTGGGAACTATTTTGCTTCCTAACAGGAAGCAAAGTTAAAAATATATATTTTTTTTAAACGAATGTTGTCCTTTAATACAGGACCAGAAGGTGTGCTGGTGGCGGCAAGGGCTGTAAAGTTTTTACCACTATCACATGGATGGGCAGCACCTCCCCCGATTTTATGTGCTTTTTTTGAACCATTTTAATTTGGAAAAATGTACACCACTCTTATCAGGTAATTAATCAAATATGTATTTCTATGGGTGTATATCTCAGTCATTCAAACACTGGGTGTGCCATGTTTTTTTCCTCCCTTTTCTTTTTTCATTCCTATTTATTCTGAAGCAAGGAATCGCTCACATCCATAATGGTATTCATTTGACAAGAAGGGCAGGCACCAACTGCTTCTATTTTCATTGGCATTCATTCCAAAAGAAAACAATGACATGGGGTTACATAAGCAGTACTTATCTGCATGTACCGATGTCAGACAACTGTAAATGGCACAATGTCCTGCCACTGAGCTCAGAAACTCCTAACAAAATGTTTTTTTTATCAGCCCAGTTCATGCGGAGTTAATTTTTACATTTCAAAACATCTGTGACATTCCTATCTATTCATTATATTTGGTCCTGGAGTTGTAAAAAACAAAGGTAGATTATGCAAAAGAAGGGGGCGGATCATGTTCTGCATCACTAAATCATAGCAAAATGAAGGGTATTACTTTTTAACTCACTGCAATTTTAAAGTTACAAAAAAAAGTATTTGTAGCAAGGTTAAACATTTCAGTGGTGAGCTGCAAATCCATTGTGGTACTCAACAGGTTAAATGGAATGTGTCCCTCAAACACTACATAGTGTTCTAAGCAGTGTTTGGACCTCAGATATGGGGGAAGATAACAGCATTAATTACAGAGACATTCTCTGCACCACTGTAGGAGATGAGCCTGCAATTACAATTTCAGCAGCACATTCTAATCCAGACAGTGCTAGCCACCTGTCAAAGAACACCCCACACTTTGCTCTTTTGCATGTATAAACATTTAACAAGAGGGACAGATGTCCTGAGTAAAGCTTGTAGGTCAAACATTTCACTCACCTTCAGCCTACCTTGTCATTGTTATCAAGACTTAGAAACAAGGGGAATTGATCAAAATCGCCATTACCAACAAACTTTAAGCCACGATACAAGTAGGGTTGGTATGGTACCCTTGACACAATTATTCAATTATTATTATCATCCTCATCTAATTTATTTATTTATAAAGCACCTTCCGATTCTCGGCACTGTACAATGGCCAAACAAAGCCTACTAATAATAAGGTTTACCTACATAAATTAGGCAAGTAGGGTCCCATTTAAGAAAGTGTTGTTTCTACAATTCCAGGGCTGCGATGGAAGTGTGCATTTATAAATAGGATTGCAGGTTAAAGGGCAAATAAACTTGTTTTTGGACAGTGTTTTTCAACAGATTCAATAATTAACTTACTTGAACATATTTTTATTGGGGTTGGGGGGGTTATGAAGTGTTAGGGGGAAGGAATTACTTTATACTCTTTCATTCGTAGAGTCCCCAGCCCCTGCTAGGGACTATTTAATTTGGAAGATACCTGAAGGAGAACTGTGTGACTGAGGCTTCCTCTACTGCAGAATATTCTAAAATGTAGTTCCTATTGATCCTGCTTTAATGTAAAGGCCTCAACCGCGCATGCGTGTGCGCACAGTTCACGTCAGTCATCTTACAAATTACATTCCCATCACAGACTGTGTCAGAAATATAATTTGGATGTAACATTCGGCCTCTTGGATCCTTTGCGACACAACTCAGCCAATGGGTCAGAAATTAAAGTAGGAGGGGCTGGGGACTCTATCAAGCAAATAAAGTAACCCCCCCCCCTCCCCCAAAGAAAAAAAAGTTCAAGTAAATTATTTATTGACAGATTTCTCGTCTCTGACTAGTACAAAGAAATGTGCTCAGGTATCTAAGTGTAAATAGCTCATGTTCAAATTGAATGCAAATGTAGTAGAATTAGTCACGCTGCTGCAATTAATTCATTTTTTTTTTTTTAATTATCATTTCACTGGCTCCTATAAAAAAAAAAGAATTGGTCTGTCTGGCTCCTAAAGTCTACAGAAATTTGTCAAACACTTCTTTAATACATCATAGCTGATTCTACTAATCAGACACTGAAAAGTGCTGGATTCTTTATAAATTGGTTGCACCCGCGCACTCTCTCAGCACCAGAGCAGCCCGGAAGTTCAGGACCAGCAAAGATGGCGCAGACTCCTGGTATCAGTTGAAATACTGCTTCATAAATAAGGTGCACATGGGAAAAGCGCCATTATTAGACCATCTCTGGCTGTGCCTTCTTTATACCTCCATTATGTTCAATTATTTAATAAGAATGAAGATTTCAACCCATTCAGATGCTTTCGGTAACGTACTCTGATTTATTTGTAGTTGATATAGATATATATGAATATTAATATATATAATCTATCACTTGTAATTCTCCATAAAACCAATCTGTCAGCTTCAGCAATACACTGCTGGCCTTTAATGTCACCTTGAACCTTATAGCATTGAATTCCAACAATCTGTCAGCAAATAACACAAGCTCCACTTAAACTAATGAAGGGAGCTCATAAATCGTTGAACTATCAGTTCAGATTTAACAAAAACTAATTTTGTTTTTAAAATGGGCAAATGACTTCTGATTTATAAGGATATGAAAATCATAACTCCTGAAAGGTAATCATACCTTTGTCATTGCATTTGATTTAGCCATACTAAGTAGTATAAAAACCACACACACTTTTAGTTTTTGTGGAGTGTTTGCCAAACCGTTTAGTAAAAGGGACTGTCTGGTGCCCAAAACTCATCTTTCAAATGTTAATGCATATTAAAGTGCTTTCAAAGTACTTTTATATGCATATTTTACATTTTTTTAAATATAAAAAAAAACCTGTTGGAAAAAAAACCAGTTATATGCTATATTGTTAAATTTCAACAGTTTGCAACTATTCAGGTATGCCCACTGGCTTAGTCAAATTTCCAGGAACCATTGACAATCATTCCCATTCATTTTAATTGGATTTCCTGTTTTAGTGATGTTATATGCTAGTGTAACACACTGCCAGGTCCCCACTGTTCAAGACAATGAAAAGTTAGTTCCCTGTTGTTATCCAAATCATGTAAAATTATATTTCTTAAATTGATCTGATTATGGATTAGATTTTTACTAATATTTTCAAGTACCATTTTGTATGTGGATGTATTTTGAATCTGCGATTTTGAAAGGTCTCAGAGAAAAAAAATTAAAGAATTTAAAACATTATAATTGTAAAAGCATATGAGAACTATTTAAACATTTTAAAGCAGAGACACCTTATTCAGCAGCTCAGTCGCTATACAGGGAGCAGCTCAGTATGTATACCGAGGTACAGTCAATAAGCAGGGAGCAGTTCAGTGTATATACAGAGGTACAGTCATTATACAGGATATGATTAAAAAAAATAATATTGAATAAAACACATACAGAACTCACTGTGCATCCCAGAAGGTAATATTAAAAGACACAATAAAGCGATCAAGAATTGTCCAGTAACGGATCTTGAACAACTTGGTATCTATAATACATCTGACCATATTCTAACTGTGAGTCAGGTCACATTACTGTTAAAGGGCCTGAAATTTGCACCATGTAGAAACTTAAGCAAGGTAGATCTGTTGATAGATTTCAACAAATTCATACATAAACTAACTGTTAAGAGATTTTTTCTGAATAGACATTATTTTTCTCTCCCCAGTGGCGGAACTGTCCCTTCCGCCATTTGGGATATAAATGGATGTCTTACAGCAAGAGATGTACCTGGTTTGTCAATTTTAAATAGTCTACTTAGTGAAAACAATATATCTACAGAGGACTTACGGGTTCGTACTAACTTGAAATTGCCCTCCAAGTTCAACCCCGTATGCAGTAGAGGGATGCACTTGGAGGTCTTCAAGAATATTGTGGAAAGAGACATCTGGGATATGGACACTAAGTGCGGACATGACAACCTCACTAGATTCGAGCGAATAGCGCTCAGAGACCTTCAACAGTCCAGTGACATTGTCATTAGAAGTGCCGACAAAGGCGGGGGTGTGGTAATTCAAAACACAAAAGTGTATCTTAATGAGGCTAATAGATTGTTGTCTGATACAGATTTATATAAAAGATTGTCCGTGGATCCCACCCTTGCTTTTTCAAAGCGACTAAGTGGTTTATTGCAGAAAGCAAAATCCAATGGAATAATTTCCAAGGAGGAGTATAATTGTCTTTTGGTAAGAAATCCAAAGATAGCCCTGTTCTACCATCTACCCAAAATCCATAAGGATAAAAAGAACCCCCCAGGACGACCCATCATATCAGGAATTGGGTCATTAAGCTCCAATCTATCTCTATATGTAGACCTCTTTCTACAAACTCTAGTACTTCTCATGCCCTCCTATTTAAAAGACGGCCAATCTTTAATTGGGTTACTAAAAACTATTCCGTGGCATGACGATATGATACTAGTTACTGCTGATATACAAGCATTATACACTTCCATTCGACATGATGATGGAATAGAAGGAGTCAGAAACATGCTTAACCTCTTTAACTACTTGGGTGGTCAACATAGAGATTTCTTATGTGATAGCATGAAGTTTATATTAGAAACAAACTATTTTGTGTTCAACAGTGATTTTTATATTCAGACATGCGGCACGGCGATGGGAACACGTTTTGCACCCAGTTACGCAAATCTCTTTCTGTGTAACTGGGAAAAAGAGACCATCTTTGGTTCCCATTGTCCGGCCGAATTGATTTTGTATAGACGATACATTGATGACCTGTTTATCCTATTGAGGGGATCTATGGATTCACTAAATATTTTTTTTGAGCATTTGAACAATAACATCCTAGGCCTAAAATTCACCTTTGAAGCTAGCAGCGAATGTATAAACTTTTTGGACCTAACTATCTGTAGAAATATTCCTGAGAAAGCCCTCGAAACTAAAACATATTTTAAAGCTGTAGATAAAAACACCTACTTAAATGCTAAAAGCTACCATGATCATAAGTGGATACATAACATCCCAAAGGGAGAGTTCCTGCGCATGCGCAGAAACTGTACAAATGTCGGTCTGTACGATGTACAGGCAGATACAATTGGGAATAGATTCCTTGAAAAGGGATATGATAAACAAAAAGTTGAAAATAGTAAACAGTATGTTAGGAGAATGGATAGAGATAATCTTTTTACGACTAACAAACCCAAAAACAATAAAAACAAAAAATTTAGAATAGATGAAATCAATGGTATCAAAATACAACAGATACAAAATCCCTCCACTCCGAACGGAATAACAAATGTGGATGAAGGTAAAAACAATTTCGAGATGGGTCTGATTACTACTTTTTCAGATAAGACTAGTAAAATCAGAAATATTCTGAATAAACACTGGCATGTTATTCAAACAGATCCAGTTTTGGGTAAAATCCTGCCACAAAAATGCAAAATTATCTGTAGAAAAAATGCAAATTTGAGATCTCTGTTGGCTCCATCTGATTTAACGAAAAAATTTAAGGAATCCCAGAAAATAAAAAATCCAACTCATGGTAATTTTTTGGGGACCACTAAGGGATGGTACCGTTGTGGACGTTGTGGTCACTGCGATATCTGCCCCAAAAAGAAAGACAGTTTTGTATGTTTTACTACCAATAACAAATATAATATTCAGAGATATGTTTCATGCACAACAAAATTTGTTATATACATGTTGGAGTGCCCTTGTGGCCTCCAATATGTTGGTCAAACTAGTAGATTTTTTTAAGAAAAGACTGTACGAACATAGATACAATATTAAAACTGGGTTTTTAAAACATACTGTTTCTAAGCACTTTAGGGAATTTCACAACAAAAACGACACCCTCCTAAAAGCTTGGGTTATCAAGCAAGTAGTCCTGGGAACTAGGAAAGGAGACCGTCAGTTGACTTTGAGAAAAAGAGAAACTTTCTGGATTCTTACCCTGAATACTTTAGTACCAAAGGGACTCAATGATAAATTTGATATTATACCCTACCTTTAATTTAGGCATCCAGTCTGTTTCCCCATAGTGTGTTTGGGTTGGTTTGTTTGTTGTATATCATTATGTTTTGTAATTCAATCATGTGCTATACTCTGCAAATTATTCCATACATACATGTTGCCTGTAAAGTAAAATATATATATATATGTTTTTTATATATTTTTTCTTATTAATATACAATATTCCTCTGCTCAACTATATATTACCTGTATTATATGTATCATGTGTATCTTTTACTCTGTATCATATGAGATCATGTGGTCTGTATCATTTCTTGCACATATAGAGGATCTATTTACCATGTTTATATTTATACTTAGATCCCTTTTGTGTATTTTCCTTGTATTTAATACTGCCATTTATTTATTTTATTTGGTGGTCAACCCTACTAATTGTTTTATCATGTTCCTTTGTGAGAGATATGATTTGTTACTATATTTTATTATACATTCCCCCTGTGATATTTGCATCATCAGCCGTCCCTTGTCTATGGTGTTTTCGCTGTCCTCCGCCCGATATGCCGGCTATGCGAGTGAAGGACGCGTCACCATGACAACGTGACGCCGTCCCCTTGACAACGACGTCAATGCTGTTTTCCGGAAGCTCCCAGATTACCCACTTCCGGTTTAGCGATAACACTACCTCCAGCCTAGTCTCAGCTGCTTCTAACTATCAATTAGATATGTTATCCGGGGGCTCTCTACTATATATAGGATGAACTTTCCCCACTGCCATTATGCACACACACCCACCAGCTGAAGAAGTTCCTTACGAAACGCGTCCTGAAGGGTGAACAGCACTTTATTAGCAGTGGGTAAGATTGTATCTACCATTTTAACCTATTGTTTTTCTTTTTTGTATTTTTATGTATATTTATATATTCAGACTTTGTATTTATCCTGTCTCTATGTTTATGTGACCACTTACTTATATCTGTTTCTAGTGGTACTGGACCTCTATTTGGTCTTTTTACTTATATATATTTTTATTTTGTGATCTGTAATAAATATCCTATTTTCTTTAATCATTTGTCTTGTCTCTGGGGTATACTCTAGCGCTGTCTCTTCCTTTTTTAACCTTGTGCTTCTTTTGGTGCAGTCCATTGCAGTTGTAAGACTAGCTGCTACACTTTTTTCCACTATTTGTAAGTGACTTGCCCCCTTCTCCTGCGATTTTGAGACATATATTTTTCCCTTTTCATACCAAAAGGTTTTTTTGTGTGGAGTATATACAGGTTAGTTTTTATTTTTATTTTTCCACACTGTTTATGCTTTATTTGTATTAAGCGTTGTGCACATTCTTTCTTTTATCCCAGAAGGTAAGTCAAGAAAAGTCCAGGAGAAAGTTTTCAGACCATAGCATTCTCTGGGAAATAAAACTGACACATGGTTTCTCCTATTCCAGCCAGCACACATAAGCACTCTGCTTGGAATAGCGCAAAACCACTGGGGGAGGGCTACACAATCAAACAAAAAATCCTTCTACTGTATCTTAACTTTCTATGCAAAAAGAGCACCAGAAAAATGGAGTAAGAGACAAAAGTCTATAAAATGAAACAGGGATTGAAACAAATTTCTCTCAGATCTATAAATGTGCTAGCAGGAAATAAGCAACAAAGGAAACATATCATTAAACAGCAGCCACCTGTTGAGCAGAGTATTTCTAAAAGTAGTGTCACACAGTTTATCAATAATGTATGACAATTTAGAATTTTTTTTTAACAGAGCAGGTATTATGCGGTCTTAAAATATCATAGCTGTCCACCCACAATGAAAATACACCATTCCAGAAAAGTAACAAGAGCTAAACTGAGGAATTTACCATTATGTTGTGACTTATCAACTCTAACAGTACTTATTAATGATCCATCACTAGTGGCTAATTCACCGTAAATTAGGAATGATTCCAAAATGACAGATTTAGTGTATCAGTGTGTGTTGTGTGTATGTCTGGCACTTCTCACGCTATGTTTGGTTGGAGGAATGGCAGAAAAGTCAGGAAAATGCTGTGGCTGAAAGACATTGCTATGACATTGACATACTCCATCTCTATTTGATCTGATGAGATTTCAGATGAATTAAATGGTGGGTGAAATAGCAGCTGGCTTCCCATGCAGACTGCCCAGTTGGAGAGATACAAAAAAAATTAACAGAACTTTTTTTTTTTTTACATTTTTAATTGTAACCGACAGTTGTCCTTTAATCTCAACAACATTTTGTGTTAAACTGATGATTGAAATATATTGACAACGGGTCTTCCTAAATTGGAAGCTTAATTTTTGACACATTTTGCCATTGTAATGTGAAAAAAAGTTTTTGTAGTAACTGGCATATTCTTGTCTACAATCAGAGATAAATCACAAATAAGATAAATTTAGATACAAACTTACCTGGTGAACCTTTGGTTTAGGGATATGTCATGGTCATCAGTTTATTCATCCTACACATGAAAAGAAATGAGAACATTGGTTACAATGGGAGTAAAGCTAGAATTTCACTTTTCAGAGTCACTATATATCAGTAATATAACTAACATTATTATTACAATTTAGGCAGCAGATTGATATATATATATTTCAATTGCGCATCCAACCTTAGATTGCTCTTTGAGAAGCTCACAAGTTCCCACAATGTTTCCTCCTACTTGGGGGGTAACTGCATAACAACAAGACGATCTTGGGAATTAGTATGTCAACAAGGACTTAAAGGACTCAAAGTTGTGAACAGTGGTCACATGTTGGACTCTATGATTGAATTGTGTTCATGTGGACCATTAGAAAATTGTAAAAAGAGTGCAAATAAAAGAACTTGTTATTCAGACAAATCCCCGTTTTCTTTTTTTGAGGGGGGGGGGTGTCCAGCAATTGTGGGGTGAATTCCACAAAACAACACATGTATACACTGTCCTTACAAAATGCCACTATAATCTGTGGCAAAGGATGTAAAGACTACCAACATCGACTAAGTAGCAGACCCTCTATCCATTCTTGACAGCTCTTTCTGTTTTGCTTTCAATCCAGTCTAGGAACAGATTGAGACAACTATTGTTCTAACCTGTGATAAAGACTACTGCCCTGGAAGCAGTACAGAATAGTTTTTGGAAAGTGAATCTGGCCATTTGCCAGTTGCTCTACTACAATGAGATGCCAGAGTAACCCTCCTGGCAATTAATGAATGTACGGATGGAGTGTCTTTATTTACATGGTCACCCACAAAATAAAAAAGGGGCACACATAGAGGATACCATAAATCACTGAACACATAGAGGAAATATGCACTTTCAATTTCCTGGGCATTGAACTGAAAGCTTAAATCTTGGCATTGTATGGGACTTTCTCCTTTTATAAGCGGTGGTAAAACCTTACTTTAAAGTTTCAGAGAGTAAGCTTAGTAACTTTCCACATTTTCTATTATAATGGCTGTAGTTGGTTAATTTCCTTTTAACCATCTCAACCTTTATACATCCTCTGGCTACATTTAAGATTTATATGATGAGTAAATCAATTCAAATCTTTCTCAGCTAAGCAATGAAAGCATTAAAAAACAAGTGACAATATTATTTTCTAATACGTGGTTCAAGGGTATGGTGTATGTCACTAATAAATGTATGCATCCATTTATTTTATTTAATAGAGAAAAATACTGTCTCATGTAATGTTCTCCCCTCCTTTTTATCTTATTCTTTCAAACAATGTTAATTTAATTTTCGTTTATTCATGTTCCTCCATTACCTTGTGATAAACCCTATATTCATGAAAAGGTACTGTAAATAATTAGCGCAATTACAGTTTAATTTTGCGTCTCAGACATGGAGATCTCTAAAGGGTAATTGAAATTTGGATGCAGCACTAAAAAGGACACTATCACCTCATTATTGTTTTTTACAGTGATACCTGTGGCTTGATATCTAAAATTAACTACTTGTCTATTGGAAATGTGTGATTTTCCTTTCAATGACAAGTGATGCCATAAGCATAAGACACCACAGACCTATTTAAAAACACATTAATTTTTATTCTCTACATTCACAGTACAAACTATTAGTTAAAAGTCTCTTTAAACAAAAAATATCAAAATAAAACATAATCTTCTATCTTGAATAGATATTCAGTACAGTGTTGCTAGAGCTGATTTTTTCCCCCCCATGACATACCATTTTGCCCTGCAGTATGTATAATTCATATTTGTTTAGAGGGAATTTAATTAATTAGAAGGTAGTTTCATTGGGGGGGGGGGGGGGGGGTGTCATATAACATACAGACACAGATCAAACGCTGTAGCAAAATACCAAGAATAAGAGCTTGGTTAAGTTTAACGTTTTTTATCCTACCACTGTCTGCACTGCCGCTATATTAATGTATTTTATGCAATACATTTTGGATTTTTCTATGGCACTCTATCGGTGTCCATTTGTTACATGTACATAGGTACCCAGTGTTGTATTTTGGTGTAGGCTGAGAAAGCCTTGGACAGCAGAAAATGTCTCCCTCCCAGATAGCTATCCGCTTACTGCCCGGACTCTATAGAAACCGGCAAGATGGTGCCACTGTTCTTGATAATTTCTCCTTGGGCTGATGGAACAGTGTTCAGAGGGGCCTGGGAACAGCAGCACCGCCAACATATTCACTATGGTGGTGCCCTGAATCTGTCTGGTAAGCCATCCCTCTCCTTCTAATTGATATCTAGCACGGAGCACATTAGCATCTGCAGATAGCTGGCTGCTGACATGATATCAATTACATTTTGCCCTGAGAGACATTAGTTGGCCATTTTTTTTTGCTTTGGTATTGTACTTCCTACTAAAATTCTGAGGATTTAGAAGTCTAATGAAATGGTAAAATAAAGAGAATCATGTAAACAGTAATTAGATAGAGCAAGTTAATTTTAGTACAATTTGTGGCTAGCACACCTGATCTTCTCTATCACTGGATTTTATAGCTCATCATACATAGCCTCAAGAACCAAAATAGGTTCGCACATGAGTTTAGTTAGGTTGAAAATGTATCTATGGAGTCTCCTACCTATGACTTCACCTTGGGTTTGCTATGCAAATTAACTACTTATCAATGGGAAATGTGTAATGTGCATATCAAACCATAAATTATGTCATAAGCAGGAATTCACAAAAAAATACTTCTCTTAATTTAGGCATTTGCACACTATGTATAGATCATGTTTCTTATTCTCGATATTTACAGTATAAAAAATGTGTAGGTGACTGAGATCCTTTAAGAGTTAATATATATTGACTATATATAAACACAGTCTTGAATTATTCAAACAGAGGGGCTCTTAAAAAAAAGAGAGAGAAACAATTCCTAGAGCACCAGGAATTTGGTTGGCACAGAATAATTTGATGAATTTGCTCAGGTTCATGAAGGAAGACAATAAGCCCTTTCAGTACTCCGTATTATCTCAAGTACACATGACAATTAGAACATTTTCTAAGCACCTATCCAAACCAGTTGAGAGTGTAAAACAAATAAAAATGTAAAATTAGAGAGGAAAAAAAAGTAAATAAATGCACGCTTCATTTCTTCAAAATATTCTTCAAAGCTGCCGTAATTCAATACAAAACTAGAGATGCGATATTGAGTTACTGTAACCATGACAACCCTTGTTTCTTTATTGAAAGGAAATCTAATACAGGTGTTTACCCTGCTAAATTTATAACCAGTATACTTGACTTAACACGATCTGAAGAGCAAAAAAAAAAAAAAAAAAATTAGAAGGTTATTATGCTTTATCAGTTCTTATTTCCAAAGAATAAATAACTACAAATAAATTATATTCAAATATAGAGCACATAGATTTGGAATTTCCTCAGTTTAAGCAAGTATCCTGGTTATATAACCATCTATTTGTTTATTTATGGTATAGAGCAAAATTGGTACCAAACAAAAAGGGAAAGGAAAGAAACCCATTTTAAAACAATTATATAACTTGCAAGTATACATGTAAGAACCAAAAAACAGTAGTGCAGTAAAATCCTGGGCCCTGAGATTAGTAAACATTTTACAAAAAAAAAAACGCCAATAGTTAAATAAAACAATAAAAAAAATACTTTATTACACATAAACTTAAAGACAAACATATTGACAATAAACACCAATGAGGCATTCCCCTTCTAAATGACGGTACTTTCTAAACATGCTTCTTGCTTCCTTCTAGTTAAAATAGTAGACTTGATGCAGTTTGACATTTAGCTTCATCAGGTACAAAAAGAAGAATATCTTGTTGCTCTCTTGATTTGAGTTTAAGATACCAGCAAAACTCTTATTCCAATTGACAATATTTAAACAGGCGTGAAGTTGTTATGTATTACTTTTAGCAGTGAAAACATGGCTATGAACTATACAGAAAGTGGTTTGTAGGCTTTGGAAGGGCCTAGGAGAAAATTCAGCTGTGGGGCCCCATATCAGCCATTTGCCCCCACTTCCGAACAGACACTATGGCGGTTCCCTAAGGAAGTGGGTTTCCCAAAGTGGCCATCTGCTTAAAATAGATGAGTTAAACCTTTATTTTTAAGCACCATTGCACCAAATGCACTACTAGATCACTTTGTAGGTTTGTCTCTGGCATAGTTGCAACCTGTTTTCATTTATTACAACACAGAATAAAGAATATCACTGTATTCTGATAACTTGATAGTAGAACTCTGTTTATTATGGAAGAATAAATAAATAATAATTGCTGCCAATATGAAAAAAATGCCCATTAAAAGGTGATTAAATGATCACACAAGCTTGGAAATATGCTGGGCATTAAGGATTATCTCTAGACGTTGTCACTGCCTCACAATAAGACAGTTTGGCTGCTTTGACAAATTCAAGAAAAAAACTTGTATTCAGAGATAGCCTGCTACAGAAATCTTTGTTACATTTCTCCACACCAGCTACCAGATTCAGAATACCTTGCCAGGACAAGAAAACGTGACAATAAATGGAGCTAAGAGCATCCAATTAATAAGATATCTGAAAAGTAGCTGCATATATAATTTGGTTCCAAAACCTCTAATATCATTTCTTTTAGATTTGCTTCTGACACCACATTTCTAAATGACACAGCAGCCTGAATGTCTGACAAACTCAATGACGGATAGGCTGCACATGCACAAATCTGAACATATGCTATATGCTCAAAACTTTCATAAATCATAAACAGCATGTATAGTTATGAAAAGATTATAAAAAAATACACTGAAGTGTCCCTTTAAGGGTTTCAGCCCAAACCCTTATTTCGACACCCACTTCACGGTCACTCACTTATATAATCACATTTGCAACTCTGGTAAAAGCAACTTTATAAATGCATAGCCAGGAAGTTGGAGTACTTGTCATGGAGGCTAAAGGTCTAACAGCTAATTACTGAGACTTCAGGGAAGGACAGAAACCTCCAAGGGGAGTTATTTTTCCCTTGACTACTCTCTTCCTAGCCCCCATACCCCCGTTACCCTTTCACTACAGCCATGTTATTACACATTTTTATACCAGGCCTACACATGGCTAGCACCTTCCCCTTTGGTCTTGGAAAAGCCAATATCTTTCTTTAGAGGATAAATGGAATACATGTTATCTTGGTATTGACCCTGCCCCCAAGCTACTGATGGTAGACAGTGCATATTATGTATGATGAGCAATGAAAAGTTGTTTTTTGTAGACTAGATCAAGGTAGTCCAAATTTGGTCCACCAGACTTTACACATAAAAATAGAAATAGAACAAAAAATACTTGTAATTGGGCAACAATCTGGAGTTAACAGAAGCCTCATAGTGAAGCCACTCAATAAGAAAAGCATACGTTCATTGACATCACACATGAACTACCTATGTGACTGTATACTGTGCTCTACTTAACCATATTTATCATTAAGAGAATGAACAGTTCTGCATCCCTGTTAATATACCCGATTTTTAGCTTTGCAAAACCTTTGTGTTGATAAATAAATATAGGCCAACAAATTCCAATAATCAACAGAAACCATATGGATGATGAGAGCTGTTAAAGCCTAAAAAATCTTTTTTTAAAAATGGATACATTCAGAAAACCAAAAACTGGGTTTCTTTTTCTCAAATCCCAAGGAGGAATTGAAAAAGAAAATGGATTATACTTGCTTCCCCAAAATGGCAGTCTATAAAGGGTACAAATTCTCCTGTGGCTTCAAAATTTGCAGCACCTTCACTGGAAAATGGCAATCTACCCTTCTCCCGTTTTTTTGTGCGGACCATTTAACCTTTGACACATGTTATGTAAGTGTTTTTCTTTTCCTTTCTTGTTATTGGGCGACACGTAGATTACTAGATTAAAATACGCCTTAAAGTACAGAACAGGTTGTCCCTGTCCTTGAATATAGTGAGAAGAATTATAGCATGTGCAGGAGACAGCTGGAGTGAGTAAATGGGAAGCTATGTTACAAGGTGTGGGGACACTAAACACTAAGGTGTGGGTCAGTCTATTTTGCTGAATGACAGATGTGAATTTTTGCACGTGTGTATAATCCACAAAGCTTTATGACTTATTTTTAAAACGTGCAAGACGTGAATTTCTTTAAAAAACCTTTATACTTTTTCCCCCCCCAGACAGATCATAGTAATAGTGTTAAGTACTTTCTTGCATTTACATATTAGACAATCACTATACGCTAATGATAAAAACAGGAACCTTAAACTTCATCCCTTAATACCTGCCATTTATTCATGTCAGTGTGCGTTTTATACCAACAATGACAAATGTGTTATACAATTCCAGTGCTAAGTATCTACAACATATCCCATGACTTCAGGCTACTATGTAAAAAAGGAAGTGCATGACAATGGTTTACAATTGAGACAATCTACTTGGCTGATACTTATTGCAATGATGCCTATGTTTAAACATTTACAAAATCAATCAACAAAATTGAAAAGAAAAAAATGTAGTCAATCAGAAGAATCATTTCATTCATTTCCATCAAATTGATTTCCACTTTTAAAAGTTTGACCCAGAATTGAAACACCAGATTAGGACTTTGTGTCTGCACTACTGCACAACATTAACTCACTTTCTCTCAATAGGTTTACTTCCTAACCCATCAGGCATTTTATTTATCATCCTCATCCCTTCAGACTTAATAACATTGTCAACGCCCATCTCAGAGTTTTTTTTATTTTTCTATAATCCTCCACAGTTCAGTTGCCCAATGACAAGTGCTATGCTATCTCATTTTATTACTAGGACCCTCATAGAAGGAACCGGAGGCAGATTGTATAAATTTGGCTGCTCTATGAGAGGTTAGCAGGAAACAGATACCTTCTTTATGCTGATCTTTTTTTTAAGCAGGCCATGTTTTCCACCCTACCATACTTCTGATTTCTTCTCTGTTAATATTTTTGGGCCTTGTGTAGCTGTTGAACATGTTTCCCAGCTAACTGGTAAAGGGCTCCATGTGGAAACCCCTGCTATAAAAGGTAATCTACGTTTCAAATAATGTGCACAGTACATTTTATTTATGAGAAGTTTAAAAATTACCGTATTTTTTGCTCCATAAGATGCACTTAGTTTATAGAGGAGGAAAACAAGAAACCACATTTAGAACAGATCTTTACTAAATCCTTATCTCCCAAAAAGTAGTGGTAATGAGCAAAGATAGAGACAAAACTAATACAGCTAACCTTAGGCACACCATTCTGCACCATGAGAAATGCAGTGTGCACCAGCCAAACATTAGCAATCCATGTGATAGTCATAAGACTGCAGTGGTGACTAACCTTTAGCATCCCAGCTGCTTTGAACTATAATATTTTCCATTATGCACAATATGCCAGGATTTAGCCACTCAGTATGCCAGGATTTAGCCACTCAGTATGCCAGGATTTAGCCACTCAGTATGCCAGGATTTAGCCACTCAGTATGCCAGGATTTAGCCACTCAGTATGCCAGGATTTAGCCACTCAATATGCCAGGATTTTGTTCGTTTTATGCCACCCACCTACCCAATTACCGAGTACTTACCGCCTTGCTGCTCTCCGGTTGTCTCCTCCGTGTAGTCTTCCCTCCTGCACAGAGCAGGGAAACTCTGCATTTTTTTTTTTTAACTTTATTGTTCCCTCAGTGCAGGAGGGAACAAATTTACCACATACAGGAACCCCAGCAGCCTCCTGTCCTCCACGCCGCATGATCTCCGCGATCTTCACTCCATAAGACGCAGACATTTCCCCTTACTTTTGAGGAGGAAAAAAGTGCGTCTTATGGAGCGAAAAATACGGTAGTGGGGGTGTTCAACAGCAACCCTTTATATTTTGGTTTACCATCCAAGCAAATGCATTCCAAACTCTAGTAAGCTAGAGTAATAGCACTCATCCACGAAGATATCGGTAAAAATTGGAACTTCTGTATTACAAATCATGTAATTTTTCAATAACAGCCCATGATATCAAATGTTTTGACATGGCCACCAAGATTAGACTTGCACATCATCATAATGTTCTAGGGCGTTTCATTGTATCATTATCCTTAATAAAACAGTAAAAGTTTTCCTTTGGGAGTTAAAGCAGTGTAGGCAGCGTTAGTGAAATGTTACATCAGAAGTGATGAAATGTAACTCTGTCCCAACCCCCACTGGCTGTTCAGATTGAATGGGTTCATTGAAGAGCTGTGTGTGACAGATCTCTGGGAATCCTATTAACCAAGTCTCCAAACAAAACCCATCATGCATCAGGCCACTGAGAACTCAAAGCTGGCACAGCTACTCTACGAAAACAACCAGTTTGGATGCAAGTAAACAATGATCAGCTCAAGTGCTCAGTGTAACACTTTGTCTACAACTTTATGTTCAAATACTTGAAAAAATAAAATGCAAACTCATCTGTGTAAAACCTCATTTCGATCATCAGACAAAACAACTGTAAACACTAAAGAGGTATGGTAAATCCGCTGGCTCAATACAGCATAATTAGTGTGAAAAACATCAGGGGTGTGTCAAGCTAGTGAAGGGCCTCTTGCATGACTATTTAGGGACACTGCAGCTGAACACGTCTCACACCTCCAACTGTATACCTTCCAGGAGTGTATGGGAATCTATTCCAGCCTGATGTCTAGCGTTACATCATAATGTATCAAAGCACGGAAGAGTGGGAATACTAAGGGTGAATGTCATTACCTACAAGACCAGAAAAGAAAATATACAAAGTTTTTACATTCATTGCAACTACATCTCAGCATTATTTATTTTTTACATTGATTTTATTATCCAAATGAAAGTAACAAAGAAAAGAAGAAGCTTTTAGGAACATTGTACATTTCGCAAGGGTTACAAAAAACATGTCCCGGACTTTGAAGTAAACCCTCTGATGGCTGCCTGCTTCCTATAGAAGCATGGGAGCTGTTGGTCAGAGGATACACTGGCGTGTACTATCAAAAGTTCACGCCAGTTTATCCTCACACTAGGAACAACGGACATTTCACTTGTGCTTCTATATTAGAAGCACAACTGATATAAAAAGTTTAGTGTTCCTTTTTATTTTTATACAAAAACATTTTGTCAATTCCACAAGTACAGTTTATAGGTAATGAGCAGAGCAGTAGGACTACTGAACCAAAGAAAATAAGGTGGAACTGTTTTTTTTTATGTTATTGGTTATATTAGAGTAATGTGTTTGTATCCCTGTTTCTCTAATCTCACAGCAGGTTTTGCTTACAAAACAGACTGGCACACGTGCTGCCAAAACCTACTTGAACACTTAGCTAACAAAATTCTCAGTACCATTGTTCTTTGTTCATTTTTCTCAACCCCGCCCTCATTGGCATTGTTCAGATGGCATAGGGACCAAGACCAAACATGCTGGAATGGATAGAGCAAAATGTAAATATGTTTTGATGTATCAAAACCAAACACTGTTGTTTGTCAAACTATACATGGAAATACAATAAATATCAAGGCATCTTTGGCTCAAACTAATTTCAAAATACTAAGCAGATATACAGCTTACTTCTGGCCACGTGTCAAGATTAAACACCTTTTGAATAAAAGCTATAGTAAATTTCCTTCAAGACTTATGGATCATCCTTTGCTACCATTGAATGTATTGTATGTATTTGATACTTAAGTTTAGGTTATTTTAAATCAGGGCTTAACAAATGTAATTCTGTTTTAGGAAAAAAACAGCAAAAAGATCTAGGAGCCAGACAACACACAATCATAGTCATGTACACACACAGAGACAGTTACACTTACATACACCGCCACAGACAGACAGAGGGGGGGGAAATATAAATAAATAAATAACTGACTTGTCACGACAAAGAAAAGAAAAAAAAAGGGTGCATGATTCAAAGTGTCCCTGCCGATTTACTGGATTACATGTGAGGGGATCAACTTGTTTTCAGCTTGGTCTGCCATGCACAGACCAACTTCCAATCCCATCCTGCTGAGCACCGGGGTGTCACGTGATACCCAGCACTCAGACTTTAAAGCACGATGCATGAGGGGGGCGGAGCTGGCAGTGTGTGCAGGCCGGCAAATACTCCCCCCTCGCACTGCACACAAGGAAAAAAAAAAAACCACTGGCCCCAGAGATGAGAGGCATCAAGTTGAGGATACAAATACCCGGGTGGCAGGTCTCATTTCCTGGTCGCCTTGGCAACTTGGTGCCTGGGAATTGTCGAGCCGTTTTAAATGCATTTTATATATATATATATATATATATATATATATATATATATATATATATATATATATATATATATTTTTTTTTTTTTTTTATTTACCTTAACTCTATGCTACTGCACATAGACAAAGCAGCGAATCCTGATGGGCAGGTGGGAGCAGGTTTTTAACTTTTGGTTCAATAATAGAAAAAACCTTTAGTGACAGCTTATAGTTAGAGAGGATATATTTTGTTGCTGTTGCAGAGTAATCCTTACCTAAGGACCTTAGGATAGAATTTTCTGAGGGGAATTCAAAACTGTTTATCAAACCCAAAATATTTAGCATTGATCAAACTAACTACAATGGTTGAAAAGCCAAATAATACTTTGTAGCCATTAACCACGTAATAAATCAACTTAACCTCCAAGTCAATAGGACTTGAACATGAGATTAACTTTTACTGGGTCAAAAAGCGTGTAATTGCTTACTTCTCTGGCATTGAAAGGGTGAAGCTCACTTTACTCTGAATAGAAATCTGAAATCATTATTTCTAACCTTGCCAACATCTTGACTGTACTTCCTGTTCATTTTCAACTCATCTGAGTTGTGTTTTCTTGGAAACTGAGGAAATTTCTAAGTGACCCCAAACTTTTGAAAGGTAGTGTACTTTGCCGAGGTCAGTTATCATGCCAGTCCTGTTGTACTTTTTTTGGAAAAGAATGTAAAAAATTTGTCAAGTACAGGCACCGATTGGGACTGGTTTTAGTGTTTGCAACAGGAAGGGATTTGCTACTGAGATTAAAGTCTCAACACATAATCCACATTCTTGTGCAATGCAGCTAGAGGAGTACAGCACAAGAGCCACCATGTAAACACAAAAGCAGGTGGCAAGATAGGGGAAGAGACAAGTAGGTCATGAGCTACTCTGGTTCCAAATATTGTGCCATCTTGGAAAAAAGCATGACTCAGCATGTGATTTATGAAGTTTAATTAATAAACAGTAAACTGTGGTGAATTGACAATCAAAGTACAAAAGGCCAAACTATACACCATAAATACACTAACTTTGCTAGGAACATCAAAATTTATCAACCCCATTACCAATTCACCGATTAGTCTCTGACAAAATATGTAAAATCCATGCTGAAAGCAGCCATTTTGTTTATGTAATGCTCAGGCATTCCATAATAATTAATCGTTAAACAGAGATTTTCTTGATAGCAATACACTAAGAATTTTGAAACCACGTATCAAGCAAGGTTCAATAAAAAAAGAGTTCTGTTGAAAAGAAATTTTGCGGATCCTTTTTGCTCAAGTTTGGCCTTTTTACAACTACATATAAAAGTCAGAAGTCTTCAACTAAACAGATTACAAATATATAAACAGATGAAGGAATAGTGTACACTTAACCTATATAGTGGTCAGGTGCTCAGATGGCCCCTGTTCAATACCAGAAAGCAATTCACGGATGTGTATATTACCCATATTCTATGAGGTTTCAACTTGATAGCCATAGATGTATGGTTATATCCCTGTGCCACCAGAAGTATAAATATGGTCTAAATACCATTTAATCTAATGTTAGCAATCAGGGGAGGGCTGACAAAAATGTCCCATTCGGTAACACTTTTAACCTTTCCTTCTCTCGTCTGCCTATTACCATATTTGCTCGAATATAAGACAAGGTTTTTTTCAGAGCAAATGCTCTGAAAAAGAACCCTCATCTTCTATTCGAGATCGTTTTATAATCTGACCTCAAATCGAGGTCAGATTATAAGACTGGGATCCAGGTCCCCCGCAGACTGCAGGCGACCTGGATCCCCCTCGCTAACAGCCGGAGGAGCTGCCCCCGACTAGCCACCCGGGAGCGAGAGAAAGACAAGGGGAGGGGGGAGAGAAAGACAAAGGGAGGGAGGGGGGAAAGAAACAAGGGGAGGGGGGAGAGAAAGACAAGGGGAGGGAGGGGGGGGAAAGAAACAAGGGGAGGGGGGAGAGAAAGACAAGGGGAGGAAGAGAGAAAAGTTTGGGGGGAGGGGGAGAGAACGCGGGCGGGGGGAGGGAGCATTGGCACATAAAAGGAAATAAAAACAAGAAATGCATTTGTTTAATATCATAATTTTTATTAAATATTAAAAAGCAATTTACATGTAAATACATACAAGTTAAACTTTTTTCCTATAGGGTAGTCTTATATTCAAGCTTTTAGTTTTTTTCCTAAAGGAATATCGAAAGTTGGGGGGTTGTCTTATAATCAGGGTCGTCTTATAGTCGACCAAATACGGTAATCTCTGTACGTTATCTGTCAGCAAATATGTTTTGCATGTCTATTTATGTCTATCTCTGATGATATCAGGTGGGCTGATGAAGTGGTACCATGAGCATCTAAAACGTTTTTGACCCCAGGCCAACAGTTGCCAAACCTCCCCTGCTAGCAAATGAAATGGATACAGGCCAGGTGTACATGAGATTTAAAAAAATGCTCTTTAAAAATAAAAAATAAAAGTGTGGAATATAGATAGCGCAAAAGGTTACATAGTGTATTGTTAGTAAGCGGATTTGCAATGTTATTTGTTAAAGTTGACAAAAATGCCCACAGTCACTTTATTTTGACTATGTCAGCGCATCGCATTGGCTAATTCTAGGGGGCAGATGGTTGCGTGGGTAGCAGCATTGGCTTAATCTGGGGGGAAGATGATTGTGGGGGGGCAGCATTCGCTACGTCAGGGGGGAAGATGGTTGTGTAGGGGGGGATGCATTGGCTACGTCTGGAGGGCAGATGGCAGTGTGGGGGGCAGCATTGGCTAAGTCTGGGGGGCAGATAACTGTGTGTGGAGAGGCATTCACTGTGTGGGGTGATGCACTGGCTAAGTCTGGGGGCAGATGGCAGTGTGGGAGGAATGCCTTGAATAAGTCTGGGGGGCAGATGGTTGTGTGTGGAGAGGCATTGGCTGTGTGTGTGTGTGTGTGGTGGGGGGGGGGGGTGCACTGGCTTAGTCTGGGAGGCATATTGACAAATTAAAGGAAATAAAATCAAGAAAGGCATTTTTTTCTATCATCATTTTTTATTACATATAAAAAAAAAAAAATACAGTTTACATGTGAATATTTACAAGTAAAACTTTTTTCCTATAGGGTAGTCTTATATTCAGGCTTTTAAAAATTGTGTTCCCAGATAACTATTAAAAGTTTGGGGGGTCGTCTTATATTTAAGCAAATGGAAGTAAAAAATAGGAGAGATGACCTTTTATAACTGGAATGAGAATAATGCAAAATAAGTACTTCCAATATAAATGATGAGTTTTTCCTATTTAACTTTTTCAAAAACAGAAACACAGAGTATAGGCATTGATATACAGATAAACTATGTTAATAGAGGAAAAAAGGACAAAAAAACTGTTTAGTGTGATATATGGTTTTTGTTGCTGCAGCTTCCTCCCCCCAATAAACTGCATTATTTAAAATAATGGTTTTTTTTAGAGATCACAGGACTGGGAAATTATTAAACAAAGACTGTTTAAATCTAATCTAAGCTGAATGTATATCAAACTTCTTAAAAATGCATGAAATTACTTAATACCTGTAAATCATTTAAGGAACATGTTCTCTGAATGAGAAAAAAAAAAAAAGAATAAAAATGGGGTCACAGGGTCTTCAACATGTTTGCAGAGCTAATAAACAAAAAGACCAAATATTTACCCATTGGCCCAGTCTGGTTTTTAGCCAGTATTCATTCATCCTAGCAATGCTTTGATCTCCTGACTAATCACTTCCTCATACAAGTCCAAACACCACATGAGGACTTTGACCATTAGCCAGCTGTCACAGTGCATAGTGGATGTGTGTCTTGGTGCAAACAGTTTTTTTTTTTCTCCCACCTACTTTGTTTTCATCTCTGGTTTATTGCAATGACACTAAATGCTTTTGAGAAAGAAACCAGTATGGTGATAAGATAGCAATATTAAAACTGTCACTTTATTCTAAAAATACACAGCACTAATGTGAATATAACATATCACCACCCCAAAAAGACCTGTAGCCCAAATCATTATAAAACAGTATGGAGTTATACCTGGCCAGGTTATAATTTGGTGTAGTTCTTCACATTCCTTTTTAGTTGGTTTTATAACAACTTGAGCTATTAGCAAAGGCTAGCCAGTTCGTCCACTACTATATGAGGGAATTATCTGTACTAAAGGAAGGTGGGTTGATTCACTATTGCTTTAGATTGTGCATTGCAACTGATGTTGCATTTTGCTTAATGTGCCCATAATTTTTGTTTATATGAACAAAATGTTATTTATTAAAGGTATATTTTTGTAGTATGCATTTTTTTTATGTATGTATATATACACGTTTCCTGGTTATTATTGTGATCTCTGTCTTCCTTTCTTATAAACAGTTAAAAGTATGTACAGATCTTGATACATGTAGCCATGTACAAACAACAACAACAAAAAAATACATTGAAATCCTTTATTGGATTTTTTTTAAATGTTTAACATTTTAATTCCATCTCCTGTCTTTTGTTTATTATTTATCAAAGTCTAATAAAATGACTCCTACACAGATTAGAACAAACAAAACAGAAAGCTTGTGCAAACAAAGGGAATCTGAAAGTGAAAGTGATACTAAACCTGCACAGAAATCACTAAATATATTTAAACATTTGCTATAATGTTTCATAATCCCATGTAATTTAAACCATGACAAGCATACTTGTTGTGAGCAATCACTGGCTTATATTTTTTGGCAACTTTCATCTATTGTGCTTAATTAGTTCAATAATTTGCTGTAGTTTGGTTACTCAGGAGTGTAGAAATATTGGAAAGAGTACAAATTCTTTCTCGCTGTCTTACAGTGGATTACCAAAGACTCAGCACGATGGAGGTAGTCATGGTAGTTAAAGAAATAGCAATTTATTTTCTGGTATCAGAAAAAAACATATCTTGCTTTACTGTCCATGTGTTTTGATGGATACCATATGTGGCCTGTATCATAAAATTTAACCTAGAGCCCTCTTAGTACCCTTTATGTCATGGGTTAAATGAGGAAAATAGTGTGTTAGCTCCCAATGCATTATTAATCAAGGCCGTATCTCGAACAGAAACCTATAAAACAGGCCTTGGTGACCCAACAACAAATAGCCTTAGTGAGAGAATGGGTCACATTTCCCTCAAAGATACCACGTAACTGAAAATATAAGCAACGACTTGACAAATCTACGAAAACTAAACTAAACCAAAATCTCTATATCTGCGCCCCCCTCCTTTTTTTTTTTTTTTTAGAAAATACTTTTACTAAGTTCCACTTTCTAGCTCCTTTGGCTCCATATTCTACAAATACTTGTCAAACCCTGATATATATGCTAAATATTTGTTGGAAATCAATGAAAATGTCATGTATATAAAAACTTTATTTAACAATGTAGCAACTAAAATGTCCATTGCTGACTCGATTTTTGACTAGCAGCATATTGACATAAACCCAGGATAAAAAAAAATTAAAAGTCCCATGTCGCTGTTGCTGCTGCGGAACACTGCATTAGCGGCTTTATTTAAAAGTGCCACCTTCTTAGTGAACATCACATAAGTAGCGGTAATGCTAGTACAGATCAGGTATGATGGGACAAACCATTGCCAAGTATGCATGATTGCATTCCCAATGCATCCCAACTGAACTTTTTCATCAAATCATCTATGGGATAAAGGTGATAAGCAAAGGGGATGGAATTGGCCATCATTTCCCAGTGAAATACTCGGTAAATGTAAAGCATGGATAAGCAAATGGATACTAATTTCACTAGTGTTGAGAACCAACAAAGCAAAGAGATGTTTTTCCACTTCTCTTTTATACACAGTTTCACTGGTATACAGATACCAACCATCCTCTCTGTGCAGCATCCTAGACACTCATCATCACTTATATATTAAAGCAGGGCTTGACAAATTTAATTTGATTTTAGGAGCCAGACATTTTTTTTAGGAGCCAGACAATCACGCAAACATAAACACAATTCATAAACACACACGCCTACTTCACATATATACAAACACACATACTTTACATATACACATATATACAAACACCTCACACACATATATACAAACACCTTACACACACATATATAGAAACACACATACTTTACATATACACATATATACAAACACCTCACACACACATATATACAAACACCTTACACCAGGGCTCGACAAACCCCAGGTGCCAGGTCGCCATGGCGACCAGGAAATCAGACCTGGCGCCTGGGTGCTGTCAGCCTCATGGCCCCCTTGCCGCTGCCATCTGATTTTTCCGCAGCGCGAGGGGGTAACGTCTGTGCCGATGGCACAGACTGCAAGCTCCGCCCCCTCGCGCAACGCGTGTCTGAGTGCCGGGTGTCGTCACGTGACATTCTGGCACTCAGCACGCCGACCAACGGAGTTCAGCTGCAGCGTGAATGTCCCCCTCCCCTGCAGTGAGGTAAAGCAGCAGGGAGGGGGGACACATCAAGAAGAAACCCCCCAAGAAAAGACTGTGTGAGGTGGGTGTGTTTGTATGTATTGTAAAGTAGGGGTGTGTGAGGTGTTTGGATATATGGGTATATGTAAAGTAGGTGTGTGTGAGGTGTTTGGATATATGGGTATATGTAAAGTAGGTGTGTGTGAGGTGTTTGGATATATGGGTATATGTAAAGTAGGTGTGTGTGAGGTGTTTGGATATTTGGGTATATGTAAAGTAGGTGTGTGTGAGGTGTTTGGATATATGGGTATATGTAAAGTAGGTGTGTGTGAGGTGTTTGGATATATGGGTATATGTAAAGTAGGTGTGTGTGAGGTGTTTGGATATATGGGTATATGTAAAGTAGGTGTGTGTGAGGTGTTTGGATATATGGGTATATGTAAAGTAGGTGTGTGTGAGGTGTTTGGATATATGGGTATATGTAAAGTAGGTGTGTGTGAGGTGTTTGGATATATGGGTATATGTAAAGTAGGTGTGTGTGAGGTGTTTGGATATATGGGTATATGTAAAGTAGGTGTGTGTGAGGTGTTTGGATATATGTATAAATGTAAAGTAGGTGTGTGTGAGGTGTTTGGATATATGTGTATATGTAAAGTAGGTGTGTGTGAGGTGTTTGGATATATGTATAAATGTAAAGTAGGTGTGTGTGAGGTGTTTGTATATATGTGTATATGTAAAGTAGGTGTGTGTGAGGTGTTTGGATATATGGGTATATGTAAAGTAGGTGTGTGTGAGGTGTTTGGATATATGGGTATATGTAAAGTAGGTGTGTGTGAGGTGTTTGGATATATGGGTATATGTAAAGTAGGTGTGTGTGAGGTGTTTGGATATATGGGTATATGTAAAGTAGGTGTGTGTGAGGTGTTTGGATATATGTGTATATGTAAAGTAGGTGTGTGTGAGGTGTTTGGATATATGGGTATATGTAAAGTAGGTGTGTGTGAGGTGTTTGGATATATGGGTATATGTAAAGTAGGTGTGTGTGAGGTGTTTGGATATATGGGTATATGTAAAGTAGGTGTGTGTGAGGTGTTTGGATATTTGGGTATATGTAAAGTAGGTGTGTGTGAGGTGTTTGGATATATGGGTATATGTAAAGTAGGTGTGTGTGAGGTGTTTGGATATATGTATAAATGTAAAGTAGGTGTGTGTGAGGTGTTTGGATATATGTGTATATGTAAAGTAGGTGTGTGTGAGGTGTTTGGATATATGTATAAATGTAAAGTAGGTGTGTGTGAGGTGTTTGTATATATGTGTATATGTAAAGTAGGTGTGTGTGAGGTGTTTGGATATATGGGTATATGTAAAGTAGGTGTGTGTGAGGTGTTTGGATATATGGGTATATGTAAAGTAGGTGTGTGTGAGGTGTTTGGATATATGGGTATATGTAAAGTAGGTGTGTGTGAGGTGTTTGGATATATGGGTATATGTAAAGTAGGTGTGTGTGAGGTGTTTGGATATATGGGTATATGTAAAGTAGGTGTGTGTGAGGTGTTTGGATATATGTATAAATGTAAAGTAGGTGTGTGTGAGGTGTTTGGATATATGTGTATATGTAAAGTAGGTGTGTGTGAGGTGTTTGGATATATGTATAAATGTAAAGTAGGTGTGTGTGAGGTGTTTGTATATATGTGTATATGTAAAGTAGGTGTGTGTGAGGTGTTTAGATATATGTATAAATGTAAAGTAGGTGTGTGTGAGGTGTTTGTATATATGTGTATATGTAAAGTAGGTGTGTGTGTGAGGTGTTTGGATATATGTATAAATGTAAAGTAGGTGTGTGTAAGGTGTTTGGATATATGGGTATATGTAAAGTGTGTGTGTGTGAGGTGTTTGGATATATGTGTATATGTAAAGTACGTGTGTTTGTATATATGTGAAGTAGGCATGTGTGTTTATGAATTGCGTTTATGTTTGCGTGATTGTCTGGCTCCTAAAAAAAATTTCTGGCTCCTAAAATAAAATAACATTTGTCAAGCCCTGCCTTACACACACATATATAGAAACACACATACTTTACATATACACATATATACAAACCCCTCACACACCCATATATACAAACCCCTCACACACCCATATATACAAACCCCTCAAACACCCACATATACAAACCCCTCACACACCCATATATACAAACCCCTCACACACCCATATATACAAACCCCTCACACACCCATATATACAAACCCCTCACACACTTTACAATACATACAAACACACACACACACCTTACACATTCTTTTCTTGGGGGTTTCTTCTTGATGTGTCCCCCCTCCCTGCTGCTTTACCTCACTGCAGAGGAGGGGGACATTCACGCTGAAGCTTAACTCCGTTGGTCGGCGTGCTGAGTGCCAGGATGTCATGTGACGACACCCGGCACTCAGACACGCATTGCGCGAGGGGGTGGAGCTTGCAGTCTTTACCCCCTCGCGCTGCGGAAAAATCGGATGGCAGCGGCAAGGGGACCATGAGGCTGACAGCACCCAGGCGCCTGGGGTTTGTCGAGCCCTGTATTAAAGAATCAGGCCACTGGGAGGTAAATTTGTGACTGAATAGGTAAACTTCTGCAACTGGAAGAATTACATAATCTCAGACAAGGAAAAAATGCAAAATAACCTATAGCACAAGTTAAAACTGCTACATGGCACAGACCCAAATAACATCAGATATTGACAAAAGTACCCCACCTCCAACATGTTGGAACATCATGTCATGACCAGTCAGGACTGTCCCTTATACATTTTCTTCATAATAACTGTACTGTAATCTATACTATACATAACTGCCATACTTATAACACTGTTTCCATGCTATTTGACTGTAATAGAAAATCTTTATCAATAAAAAAATAAAATAAAAAAAAAGTCTAATGTTTGAATGGATATTACATTACACATTATTTTTAACTAGAGGTCTTTGGAGATTGAATTTCCAAAATAAAGTGTACGATGAACTTAAAAATATGTAAATGAAGTGTGCAGAACCCTGATTTATACAGAGAATAGTGAATAATGCACCATTACACAAGCAAATCCATTAGCTGCACTGAAGCATCTTGCAAAACGTTGCTCATGGAAGATTAAACACTCAACCTCATTCAGTTCTCATGAATTCATTACACCCCGCAGTGGCATCATTTATACTGGCAATAACATTTGTACAGAGCTGACAATTCAATTCAAGCTCAGATAGTGAATCTATTGTTTGAGCTCCATGTCCTAAGTATCCTGCACTATCACCATGTTAATCAAGTAATGAAAAAGGAAAAAGAAAAAAAACCTTCAGCCTGGACACATTAAAAGATCAATAGTTCTCCTCAGGACATATAACAATGCTCCCATTTTTCAAATTTGAGAAAGAGGTTCTGTAACGCTATATAAACAGAAAATGATAAGAGGTGCAAATTCACTTAGGAAGTGGAATACAACAGTGCATAAGTCTTATATTCTCTTCATTATAAATTTTAGTTATATACAAAAAAAAAAAACAATAAGAAAAAGAAAGCACATCATACGCATACAATACATTTACAATAACAGAGGTCTCGTATCAATTATAAAAATATCTACATAAAAAAGTTGGAGAAATTAAAGGAGACTTCTGCATTTACACTGTAATTATAATTCTTTACAATTATAATTCTATCGTACAAGACAAACAAAGAAAAAACACACACATAAAAAGACAATTACATTCAAAACTATGTCTCTGTTGCCCCAGATGAATACATGTTTTTAATTATCCTGTACATTATATGATCATTTTTCTATCCATTTTTGCCATAAGTTTTATTGTTGGGTTTTGGGTTTCCTATTTACTAGGAATGTTAAAAATTTAAAATATTTAAATGATTATATTTTGATTGAATTGTAAATGAACGGACATTGAAAATTGAAAAGGGCTTTCTTCTAACATGGTGGCTTCAATATCAGTCCTCGGGACCAAGGAGGTCTCAGAACGTAGAATCTCCTCACAAGAGATACGTGTACTCACGTGGTACCACACCTACCTGCCCTGTTAACTGACCCTGAACATGTAGAGATTAGTTAAACCTCATCCAAAATAGAAGTAGTATCCCCCATTTGCTTTTTTTAACATTATATTAACCACACAAAAATGTCTCCCTATATCAGGGGCGGTCTCCTATTTTTATTCCAAACTCACTCCCTTTTATCTTCTTCTACGTGTTTTTGTTTTATTTCTTCAGTTGCTCTATCTTAGTGTCTCCAAATGCTCCACACCACATACCTTATAGGCTAAGTGCCACCTCAGAGGCTGCTGAGTGCAAGAATTGGCACCTGTACCATAGGTTCACCATCACTGGCCTAAATTATCAGCTGCTTAGCACCGAAGTTAGATTCTAACATTATATAGCTGCGGACATGTGTAGTTATGAAAATTGTATTTGAAATTATATGGAAGCAATGTTAATTGTAATGAATTATGTTCCTTTTCGTGGATTGTTTTATAGCTGTTCAAGTCAAGGCAAGAAGCAAGGCTTCTATTTAGCTCAGTATATGATATGTTAATGGAGTGCGAATGGACTAATGAATCTGAACAAGATGCTGATTATACCATGACAGATGTTTGCACAACAAAGGTTTCAAAAGGAACCGATATAGACTGTAGCAGGTTTGTGTTGTAATTCAATGCAGTTTGTTAGTTCCATGTCCCATTGCAGGCATCAGATGGTTAACATAACAGATTATACTATAGCAGGGTCATTTTCCCCCAAAAGTTGGGCATAGTTGGTTCTTTTTATCAGTTTAAAAAAAAATCTTTTATGGATCCAAAGATCAATCCAGACAACATCATCATACTTATGTGTTTATATTGTTCAGCCATATCTATGCCTGCCCATGTACATATGTATATTTGCATAAAAGCAAACAGTTCTTGGTACGATTATTGAATAATAGAGATACAGTTGACTAAAATACATTTCTTTAATTTCAGCCATTTTTGAAGATTCTGTTGATTATATTGAATAATAAACACAATAATATTTACAATAGTCAGCAATCTTTCACAAACCGTAAAGGAGAACAGCTTGAGAACAAAGCTTAATGGAAATTGGTACTTCTGGAGGCTTAAGCAGTTTGCTTTATCAAAAATATATATATAAAAAAAAAACACTCATCATGTGTATTGCACATGTATCACCATTTGCTGACAACTGGACTCAGCACATAGGGTCAAGTCAATCAATTGTATGCCATTACATGGATATTAATCCATCAGTGCAAAACATTAGGGTGGTTCTCTGCCAGATCACACTATCCACTGATTTTAACAAAGATGCAAATGGCTATCGGAAAATAGTGAGCATGTTGATTCTGTGAAGTGCAGCAGGGGTTTAGCTACCTAACTTGAGAAGCTTTCTGTATTTTCATCCATCATGTGACAAAGAATCTGTGAGAAAAGTATTACATCCAGACTTCAGCCCTAAAATTTGATATCGCTGTGTACACGTTTGTAGCGTAACAAAACAACTTAACTGCTAATGTTTGTGTCAGTCATAAAATGTTCAAGTATCTGCATGTAAACCACTGGATAGGAGGAAGTAGAAGACTTCAGAAGCCAAAAACAGACCTGTACCAATATTTCCAACAACAACTGTGTGAATGAACAGCAACTGCCCCCTATCCTAGAAAATAGCATTACTAAAATATATCACATACAGATTTGGGTTATTTGGGGGGATACATGCTTTGTACACACTGGTTCGGGTGTTGAAGGCCAAGCCTGATTTACAGGCTATCATGCTTAAGTGCAGAGTTACCATCCAGGTCGGCAGGCCAGTAAAAAGTTGTTTTAGGACTTATTATAAATCTAGGAAGGCAACAACATAACTAGTTTTGGTTTTTAGGGAAAGGTGCCCTGAATCTGAAACAACATAAAGTAGGTAATAGAACAGTATTTCTCACAGAACAGTCTAAAATCCACATCATATAAGCAAATCAAATATTCAAGCTGGAGGAAAGGAAAAAGAAAAGCAACCCTGACGATTGTAATCTAATGGTCTAATCAGCCAGTAAGTCTAAGCACTGGAACTTCAGGCCAGTCACAGGTTTGTCAATTCAAGGCCATAAAATTTACATATAATCTCCAAGCAAGGAAATAATGAGTGGAAAACATAAAAAAAAAAAAAAGAAAATTAAAAAAAGGGTTTGGCTATAAACTGAAAAAATGTATCAACTTGCAAGATAATCTACCACAAAAAGATTATGTCACATGTCCAATTCCTTTTACTGATCCCTTCCCCAACAATAAAGCAATAAACACATAAGCAGCCTATTTATACACACACATACATACATATACACTGATGAAAGTAACAGAGGAAAGTGTACCATTGCTTGCAACAAGTAGGATGATTGTATGTGCTATCAAAATAATAAACCCATCACAGATGTCATAGTACAGGGGCATCCAAGTTGTGTGTGAAGTGGGCTGTATAATCAAAAATACATGTTTATGCTGGGCTGCATTGATTTAAATTTACAATAGCTGATTAGCCGTAGAAAAATGTTTGCTTATTTAACATTAATACATTCATAAGGCGTTCAGTGTAAAAAGAGAGAGGAAGGTCATTAACAGATGGAAAAATTATTAAAAGAATAAGTATAATGTTTAATGTCTTCAAATTGTAACAGAAGATATACCCTCCGGTGCAAATTTGTAAACAACTGCCATGATCTAGCTTAAATCAAACTGAATGATAGAAATACATTGGTAGCCCAGAAAGCTCTATCTGTAGTTTAAACTTGGCTTTGGCCACACACATGGAGGCCATTAGACCATCCTGTGAATTTTATAGCTGTTACTCCCTTGTGTCATTTTGGTTTCATGACTAGAATGATAAGAGTCTAGAATTCTTAACCCACAACTATCTATAAAGCAGTTTAGGGAAATTATTTACTTTTTCTACTATTAAAGAAGAAAAACGTTTTAAAAAAATAAGTTTTAGGAAATACACAGAGCATTTGAACATATATACATTATATATATATATATATATATATATATATATATATATATATATATATACACACACACAATTCAACAAAACAAAAGTTTACAATGCAAATAGGGTAATAATTGCTAACACCTGATTTAAAATTGTGATTAATTTTTTGGTGTAAACCAAGAAATAATCAAATGAAAAAAATCAAATGGAAAAAAAAAAAACTCCTTAGCCCAACTCTGGTGTTCAACTTTACTGGAAAGAAAGGGTCCAATAATATTCTATTCATTTTACAAAAGAAATTGACTCTAGGAAGATCAAATCTTAGTAACCCGCAACCAAACTGATCTGTAGTGAAGTGACGCAAAGTTGCTTGGTGTATAGGACTGGCACCGGATTCTACAATAGTTTGTGATGATAACCTCAATTAATGTAAGACTCAGAGAATAAAACACTGTCACACATTTTAGCATAAATACAGTATATTCAGTTAATTTATTGATTGTTTTAAAGTATTGTAAGGGATAGCATGTTTGATGGATAATTCTACTTTACATGTAATCAAACAATTAGCATTATAGATCATATAAAAACCCCACTCTTATCCTTAAATGCCAATGTCTTTTGACCTTATGTTCAGCACCTCTGGATTCAAAAATGCTTTATCTCATAAACATTGTTATTACAAAACAAAAAAATATTACGTAAGCAAAACTTGAAGCAAATTCAATGATGTGTGTGTGATGTGTCCTGTTTTTCACATCACAGTGTGGTATGATAAACAAATCAACAACTTTAATGAAAAATTAGTAATTAGCATATCAGGCCACAATATGAAAGATTCACTGTAAATTTCATTGTGCACATCAGTCGGGAGGGGTGTGCATGTAATTTCAGGGTGGCAATACTTTATTTTGCCACTAGATATAATCCTCGTGGTACACTATTTTGTTAATTAGATAGACTTGCAATAGATACCTGTACTTTAAGACTGAGATCAATTACTTTAGTACACAGTAAAACATATTTAACTAAATACTAAAAGTTGTATCAGCTTCATGAAATTAACTATTTTATATATCTTTCCTGGCAGTGAAAAGGAGAAATAGAAGAATATGACCATATATTCTGCACCAAAAGACAAATTTTATTTTTTCCATGTAATTTATGCAAGTGGTTAACAAGTAATGTAACAATTACTTTGCCAAATAAGAAATCCTACTAATATACAAAATTAACAAATGCAATAAATTAGTTTTGCAAGTCATCATCAACAAAACATTTCCAAACTAGATTGTGTTATGAATTGTGAGAATGTTTGCAAAGCAGGAAAATGGGTTAGTTTGTGGTCCCTACCTTTTAAAGGAGAAGAGTCTTAGTAAATATAGAACTCATTAACACAAAAGGTCATCCAACTAACAAATATTAGGGTCTGAATAGTTTTGCCAGATGTTTAAACAAAGCGGCTAACAGATCGCACTATCAGTACTTTTTTGTACCACTCCCCCTATATTTTTCGTGTTTGTGCGTCACCTGCTCCTACGATAGACCAACAGCGTTTGATCCAGGTGGCTACAAAGTACAATACATCTTTCTCACGGGAGATCTCAAATGGGGGAGGTGGGTTCAGTGTGTAGAGGGTACTTTTGCAGTTGGCCGGATTGTCTGCATAGCACAATAAACAGTTTAGCACGGTGATGGCTAACCTTTCAGCTGTCGTAACATACATATCCCATGATGCTCAGCCAGCATTTTGCTACTTGAGCCTTTTTCATGGGAAACATAGTTTACAACAGACAGTGACCTAAAATGTTTAAACACATCCAGCAAAAGCAGACACATATCAGTCTCATTCATCTCAAAAAGTTACCAGTCCCCTGCCCACTTCTCATGGGAGGAATTAAGCTTTATTATCTGAACAAACCACGGAGTCAGTTTTTAACAATGGTGCATGTTATTTACTCACATCGTTAATTCCACTTCTAATCGTCTCAGATCTGTCTCAGCTGGAATGTGCACATTATAAGGAAGAATAACGAAGGAACTGAATTTAACCAATGTGGAAGAAAACCAGAAGGACAAAAGTTAAGATCACTTGTGCGGAAAGTCAGGCATCCTCCTAGCATTACAACGTGCACCTCTTCCTCTGCTATGTGTCTTTGTAGCTGGAGAAGTTGTGCACATGCGCAGTAGGTAATCAACAAGCCTCCCTTTCTGTTTCAGAGGTTGTGTGGGGGAGCCACAGGGAGGATCAGCAAGGACAGTAGATGGGCAGGTCTCAGGAGAGATTGCAGCCAGGCTAGAAATCTGTAGTACATGGTATGTTGACAAAAGATGCTTCCCCTGTAAAAGCACTCTAGAGTCTATTGACTAAAGGAGATTATAAAGGTTAATGACAGAAAAGTGTATAAATTTAATATAGCTATTTTGTGCTATTTTAACACCTGTCAGTGGTTATTCATAGAGAATAATGTGAACAACGTTCCAAACATTGGTTTCTATGGTTTCAAACTTTGCTGCATAATGGTGTTTGTCAGGAAGTGCAGGGGTCTATGCATTTGTTTCCCTTGTTATATATGCAATGCATCTAGCTGTGCAGTGACATGGGAGGCCATTCCAAAGTTTGAGGGCCATAGAAAAGAAACCCTGAGCTGTAGCCTGTAGATGTTAATCTGTTTACAAATGTTATGTTGTCACTAACTTGGCATCAGGGGACCTGACTGTATAGGGAGGAATATATGTAGGAGAACGTGCTCCTGTAGGGCTTTAAATTAATGTGACCATGCTTTGTTTATGCTATTCAGGGACACCGTGTGGAGTGGATCAGATTACATACAAACGCACAGGACCGATCCTAGGGTCACGGGCGCCTGGGTGCAGGTTTTCTTTTGGTGCCCAAAGGTGGGCATGGTTATATTATGAACTCCTCCCCTTCAGACATGTCTGTTCCAGACATGCCCATTTCAATATTGGGGAGAGGGGGAGGAAGGCCCAAACTTTATTTTGATGTAAAGGACCAACACAAATCTTTATTTTAAATAAAGATATATATTTTGCCAATAATACTGTGTAGTGGTTTTATTTATTTCTGTGATACTCAGCCAGCAACATGGGAGACTTTTTGCTGGCTTGCAGAATGAGGTATAACTACTGCTCCCATGATACCCAACCAGCCAAACTCTGGCTGAACATCACTGGAAAAGAAGTACACAAGGAGCGATAAATAATATTCCACCATGCAGGGGCGGATCCAGAGTCTGATCTCGGGAGGGGCACATGTCCGTCTGTCGTTTCCTCTCCCCATGTCCGTCTGTCGCTCTCCTCTCCCTTCCCATGTCTGTCGCACTCCTTTCCCTTCCCAAGTCCGGCTGTCTCTCTCCTCTTCCTTGCCATGTCTGTCTTTGTATCCTCTTCTTTCCCATGTCTGTCTCTCTCCCATCACTTTCCTTGTCTGTCTCTCTCCTCTTTCTTGCCATGTCTGTCTTTGTATTCTCTTCTTTCCCGTGCCTGTCTCTCCCCCATCGCTTCCCATGTCTCTCTCTCTCCTCTTCCTTCCCATGTCTGTCTGTCCCTCCTCTCCCTTCCCATGTTTGTCTGTCCTCTCCCTTCCCATGTTTGTCTGTCCTTTCCCTTCCCATGTTTGTCTGTCTGTCTTTCTCCTATACCCTTCCCATGTCTATCTCTATTCTCTTTCCCATGTCTGTCTTTTCTCCCTGAACACAATATTATTACTTTAAACATTACTGTGTGCAATATCAAGATATGATATGCCACATGCTAGTTATCTGTAAAACAAACAACACTGCTCAAAACTTAGCTAACCATGGTGTTTGAATTGCCTGGTTCACCATTTACACAGGATCAGGGCTGGACTGAGACTAATTATCAGCCCTGGAAATGGTTGTATATATAAAAATAAAATGTGTGTGTGTCAGAATTCCAAGAACAGATTTGTTGGTGATAAGCATCTTTATACTTACTTTTTGGTGCAGTAAAAGTGAGGTAAATCTGTGTTGTAGTCAGATTAGATGAGCTGCACTAACAAAAGATTGAAGCAAAATTCTAAATCAGATGGCTCAGCCACTGAGATAAGCAAGAAACGATTGCAATTAAAAGGTAACCTCTGAAGTACCAACTCTTGATGTTTCTATTACGCTGTATATACCCTCCTACAATAATGCAATCAAAGGAGTAGAGCGTAAAGGTGACCCTACCTATATAATAGGATATTCTAACTAGTGATATTATAATAAGTGATTATAACTAGTGATATTATAATAAGCCACCACTGTACCTGCCAGTAGTTTTCGGCCACTTCTACTCGTAAAAGTGAACAGCACTATTCATATGACCCACTTAGCTATACATTGGTGAGTTTCTCCTGCAGTAAGTGCCACATTACCTCTACAAAAATGTATGGTAAATCAGAGAACATTCTTTCAGCATTTAAACAGATGATATTGTTTGTATAATTGTTTATAGTTTATATAGTTGTTTAAGTAATAAAAATATATTTTTAAGAAAAAAAACTTTCAGAATTGTGATTTTCCTTACTGAATAAAAAGTTATCTTGACACCATACCACTAAACAGGCTATGGGACCTATTTATTTTAAAAATCTCAAATCTGGAGCAAAGTTCTATAAGTGGAGCAGTCACTAAGGAAACCAAATAAATGTTCTTGCTGATCACTTGCAAGATTTTGCCCCAGAATTTACTTTTATGAATAAGAACCTATGTCACTGACACTCTGCCACTCACACACGTAGAACCCTGCCACTCTCACTTGCACAATCTGTCACTCACTCTCACACGCGTGCAATCCTACCACTCTCACATGCACATTCTGCCACTCACTCAGACACACACGTACAACCCTGCCACTCTCACTTGCACAATCTGGCACTCACTCAGACACACACCTGTCACTCTCAGATGCACATTCTGCCACTCACTCAGACACACACGTGCAATCCTACCACTCTCGCATGCACATTCTGGCACTCACTCACACACATGCAGTCCCTGTTAATTATAGGTAGCACTGCACCGACAATTTTTTTCAGAAGTTAAGCTTAATCATGAGGATAAGGGGTAGCACAAAAGATGTTAGTATGGTACTTGAACTATATGTAACATACATATAATAAATAATATTATTATTAATATGGTAAGGGGTTAGCATAAACTTTATTTAGCGGGCAGGGGGGGGGACCACTAACTCATCTATTTTTAGTATGTCTATTCAGTGGTTTCCCCTGCCCTGTCATTAAAATGTATGCTAACCCCCTATCATAGTAATAAAATGATTATATTAATTATATATAATTTTATTATTATGTTAAAGGGGGCAGCATAAATCTTATTTAGAGGGCAGTGGGAACCAGGGGGGCAGCAGCATAAACCATAGAAGGCAGGGGGAACAACTACATTTTATTACGGGGGGGGGGGGGGGGGGCAGCATATACTTTAAATAACAGCTAGACCATTACCTGCATCTAAGAGCACAGACTCCATTCTCCTACTGGGCTTGTTGTTAGCAGCAGGATGTGGATCTTCTCCTCATCCTATACACTGCAAGAAGAGAGGAGGTGCTGGGTGGGAGCAGATCCAGTTCTTGCAGGGAAGGGTCACATGTGAGAGAAAACTTTCACCATGTGACCCTTGACCCTGTATTCACCTCTGCATTGATATTGAAAGTTCACTGTCTCTTGGACAGTGAACTTTCATTTTTTTTTTTTCCAACGAGGCGCAGCGCCTGTCAATGTCCTACACTCCTCCTAGCTGGCTGGAGGAGCGGGACAAACTCTTCACGTGTCACAGTGTGGACAGCAGTGAGCTGAGCATCGGTGCTCGCGATCACTGTGTACGATGCTGTGACGCCGGGGAGGTGAGAGAAGCCACCAGATTTTTAAAAAAGCCGGCAAGTGCCGCATAGCGAGCGTTACTGCTCGCACAGCTGATTTTTTTTAAAAAATCCACTGCCCGCTCAGCTGCGCCCCCTTCCCTCTTCATCTCCCTGCTGCCTGGGTGGGGTGGGAACGGCCCTGCGCCCACCCCAACCCGGGTCTGCTCGGGGGGGGCAATTGCCCCGTTGCCCCCCCCCCCTGGATCCGCCACTGCCACCATGCTCATCATGTCATGTATTTGTCTCTTCCCGTGTCCCTTTTCCACGCCCCCTACTGACCTCATCTCAGAACTCAGTTAGCGCTGCCTTGATCTCCCCGCACATAGTGATGACTCTGACTGTTATGTTCTGAAGTTCTGAGTCATCACTGTGCACAGAAAGAGCAGAAAGCACTGATTGAGGTCTAAGGGGAAACATGGAGCCGATCTGCAGATCTGGCTCTGAGGAGCAGCAAATCAGCACATGGGCCAAAGTATCACTTACACTTACACAGACACTCATGTACACACACTTGCACAGACAGTGCACATTGACACACACACTTATACACACACACCCTGTACACACTGACATACACTTCCATATATTGACACACACTTTCACACACACAACCATTTACACACATTTATTTTTAATTTTTTTAATCCCCCCAAACTTATTCTGTCCTCCTCACGTTCTCGATGGTGTCTGCCTCTGCAGACACTGGCATCTAGTTTATTCTGCCGGATGTCAGCTGACAGAGGCAGACACCATTCTCCTTTCTGTAGCCAATCAGATTGTGACGGGGGCGGAGCTTACATCCGTTGCGCAGTTCTTGGTGTGATAAGGAGGTGGGGTTACTGCAGGCACTCACCTGCACCTCCTTGTCAGAACAAGCACAGCGCGACGGGTGCAAGCTCTGCTCCGGTCGTGCTCTGTGATTGAAGTGCCTCTCCTGCCGCGCACCCGCCCAGAATCGGCCCTGCAAACGCATATATTTATAAATTATTAGGAAGCCTTAGAAACCATGTAGATTTTAGGTTTAATAATAAATCTAGATTAATAATATAAATACAGTCATTACTGGACATGAGCCATATCAGAGAATGATCTCCTCTATTAGCAGACCAGACCTGAAGAGTTTCATGGCATTAACAGCCTTTTTAGCAGACCAGAGCAGTTTTGGAGAACTATTCCTCTATAACATTGGGTCGGTGGGTTTCATATAGGAGTGTAGGTCCGACCATGACTTTTCTTGCAAAGACCTGCTACTGCTCCTGTACGCTACTCGTGTGTCCTTTCATACCTGCATGGTCTATCCCCAGTTCTGCAAGAGAGGGAAAGACTTCCAGTGACAGGTCTGTGCTAGGAGTTATGCTGTATCACCATCAGTGTCTGGCTCAGTATATAATGATGGACATTCTGCGGTATCACTGTGTAGTCTTCCCTTTTATTGGTTATATATGGTTTTCATTTCCGCCAATATATATGCGCTCCATGCTGTCTCAATGCAGTGGTGGGCTGGTGTAGCTTACACTAAGCTCAGCAAAGGAGGGAGAAGCCTGTCCTTCACTTAGAGATCTCAATTGAGGCTGTCCCCTACCTGGGACATTATGCCCCATTGTGGGACTGTTCCAGGCAATCCGCAACATGTGGTCACCCTACTTTAAATGTAATAACACCACTTTGCAGCACCGATGTAGCACCCAGCCCACCCTATGACCTTCTAGTGTGTCCAGTACCTATTGGCATTCAGTGTAAACACTTTAGGATAGGAGTAATGTGTTCTCCATGATGTTCCCGAAACCTGTCTGGCTTAATTCTTACTTGTCTGGACATCTGAGAATTTTTTTTTTGTTGGTGTACAGTGTCCTCTTTTTTGACTTAACACCTTCGCGACAAAGGACGTGCCAGGCACGTCCTGGGAGAAACTCCCTTAACGACAAAGTCCTGCGGTGAATGCCGCTTTAACGATGTCGAGGCAATAGCCAGCACTGAAATTTCTGTTTTGGAGCACCCATGATCGCCCCACGGTGCGATCGTGGGGAGCCATATTGACGGAGCATGCTGCTCCGTCAATATGGCTAAGCCCTCTGCCAGTCTGAGCTTCGGAAGTGAAAGTAACTTCACTTCCGTCGCTCTGAATATGCTACTTGACTGCCCCTAGTGGTAGTTAAGTAGCATTGCAATGGAAAATATTTAAAATACATATTTAATTAATTAAAAACATGTTATATAGCTATATTAGCCAATAGGGTTAAAATTAAATAATTTTTAGCATAAGGGATAGGGTTAAAATTAAATTAAAATTTAAAAATATTAAGGGATATAATAAGGATTAGAGTTGGGGTTAAATTTAGTGTTAGGGTTAAATTTTAAATAGGAAAAAAACACTATTTTTGTTTTTTGCCCCATAACTCGCAAAAAATATGGAAACATGCATACTTTTGAACTCGGGACAACATTTAGAAACTATTTAGAGGGTCTTTTTTAATGATTTTATTTGTGTAAATTATATTTTAGGTCAAAGTTAGAAAAAGTGTTTTTTTTTTAATTTTCATCATATTTTATGATTTTTTTTGTAGTAAATTATAAGATATGATGAACATAATGGTATCTAATGAAAGCCCTTCTTATGACGATAAAAAAAAGAAAAAAATTACAGCTAAACACAAAGACCCTAGAAATGTCAAAACAGCCATTGTCACCAAGGGAAAGTCAAGGTGAAAATGTCTTGTCACTAAGGGGTTAAAAAAAATCCCTCATATCCAATCCATACTTCGAGAATTGTCAGAATCATGCCCTCCTAATAATCCCATTGTCACACATTCAACTTGTAGTGTAGTGTCCTTTATAGGATTAGAGATTAGAGATGGATGAGACTGATATCAATTCATGGCACACCATAAGAAAAGCATTCTGCACATCCCATGCATAGAATTATTAACCAACATGCAGTGCATGCACAGCCAGCCATGCAGGAGTGTTTGTCTGGCTCACTGTGTGCGCACATTAATGCGTTTACGCTGTGGTGCAGACACACCCTTCCAAGCCCACACCCCCACAGTCACCACTGAATGTTGGGAGATGTGTGGATTTGTGGGTACTTCTCAGCTTGGGCTGATCTCATCACTGTCTTATTTTATAAAACCTGTAATAGTAATCCCATGTGTGTGTGGCAAGCTCTTGAGCCAGGTCCCCTCTGAAGTTAAAGGTTCATTTATCTTACTTGTTGGAGCAAGCTACTCTAAACACAATGCATTTTCTTATATGGTCTCTTAGTCGCATAGTTTTGCATACTTGAGCATGCAATAAATAAAAATGCTCCACCTCAACTTTTTACAAATCTGAGTGTTCCGTTGTATGCTGAAAATAATTGGAGAAGTACAGAGCATGGGTGACAATGTTGCTGTGTACATAGGGCATCTCCATCACTGTCAATAGAGATTTGTAAAGCAAACTTAAGGCCAAAATAGCTGAGTTGGAAATATTGTACCATTCAGCTGCATTGGAGAATTTTCAAACCCTGATCCCCCCCCTATATAAGACCCTGAATTCGACTAGTAAGCAGTCATGGCATTGCTTGAGTCATTGAAGCTTTTTCACCAGTTTGTGGGTTGGTCAGTTGCAGCACATCTGGGCGGTTATTTCAAACATTAGCATATTATGCCACATATTGCCATTGGTGGCTACAGGTATGCAAATTTATGATGTCATCTTGTTAAAATTGTTAATATTTGTGGATACAATAGCTTTATTACATTAAATGTACAGTTGTGAAAAACATTTTTGTATTTTCTTTATTGCTTGACTATATGTTGTCTGTTTCTTGATAGAAACCCATTAAGTCATCTAGGACATTACTTTTTATACAGGGTGTTCTAAAATAATATAACTTGCCAACAATTAAATTTTATTTATTTGTAGTACAAATATTTTTAGACATATAAGTGTTAATTTTCTTGCAATTTTACTATATTTATGTGTGCTTTTTGACAATGCTGCCTTGATAAAATAAATACTCAGCTGCATATATAAAAATACTTTGCTACTAAGGCGAGGAATGACAGCTGTGTAAGCTCGTGGGTGTCATCCAACTCATTGTTAGTTACTAAAATGCCAATTGTGTAATTAACATATATCTGCCTTAGGCACAGTTACATTATGTACTGCCTGGGTTATGTCAGTCATGCATACGAACTGTCAAAGATCAGTTAGTAATGGTTATGTCACTGAATCACACAATGTCTCTCCTCTCTTCACCCATATCTGTTGTCCCCTCCCATGTCTGTGGTCTGTTCCCCCCTTCCCTCCCATGTCTGTGGACTCCCCTCCCTCTCATTCCTGTCCCTCTCCTCTCTCTTCTCATGCCTGTCCCTCTCCTCTCCCTCCTCATGTCTGTCCCTCTCCCTTCCCATGCCAGTCTATCTCCTCTCCCTTCCCATGCCTGTCTTTCTCTCCTCTCCCTTCCCATGCCTGTCTCTTTCGTCCCTCTCCCTTCTCATGCCTGTCTCTCTCATCCCTCTCCCTTCCCATGCCTGTCTCTCTCGTCTCTCTCCTTTCTCCCTTCCCATGCCTGTCTCTCTCTCTCCTTTCTCCCTTCCCATGCCTGTCTCTCTCTCTCCTTTCTCCCTTCCCATGCCTGTCTCTCTTTCCTTTCTCCCTTCCCATGCGGGTCTCTGTCTCCTCCCTCCCTTCCCATGCCTGTCTCTCTCTCGTCTCTCCCTTCCCATGCCTGTCTCTATCCCTTCCCATGCCTGTCTCTCTCGTGTTTCTCCCTACCCATGCCTGTCTCTCTCCCTTCCCATGCCTGTCTCTCTGGGTCTAGGACACTTCCGCGCCGCATCTTCATCGCTGACAGTTCAGCGCGGAAGTTAAAACGCTGAACTGTCAGCAATGAAGAATAACGCGGCCGTTTCATCGCGGCCTCGGCTATGTAAGAGCTGACAGTTCAGCGCTGAACTGTCAGCTCTTACAAATGTACAAGTAAAAAGAAAATACCCCCCCTAATAAATGATTCCCAAACCCCAATACTAACACTAAACCCCAATACTAACACTAAAATTAACCCCAATACAAAAATTAACCTCCTAACCCCCGACCCCTAATACTAACCCCCGACCCCTAATAATAAAATTAACCCCCTAAACCCTAATACTAACCCTAATACTAACCCCAGACCCCTAATACTAACCCCCAACCCCTAATACTAAAATTAACCCCCTAAACCCTAAGACTAACCCCCGAGCGCTAATACTAAAATTAACACCCTAAACCCTAATTCTAACCCCCTAAACCCTAATTCTAACCAAAGTAAAATAGCTAAAATACTTACCTTTAGCGATGAAATGTCCCGCGATGAAATCTCCAGCGACGATCTGTCTTGCTGTGTAGAGTCGGCGGTGAAGCGGCTGCGCGGAAGCAGCCGCGATGAAGAGTCCCATCCCCCGTCTCTCTCTCCTTTTTCCCTTCCCATGCGTGTCTCTCTCTCCTCCCTCCCTTCCCATGCCTGTCTATCTCATCCCTCAACCCCCTTCCCATGCCTGTCTCTCTCATCTCTCTCCCTTCCCATGCCTGTCTCTCTCGTCTCCCTCCCTTCCCATGTCTATCTCTACAAACAACAAGAATACCTGCGCCTTTATGTGGTAGGAGTAGCAGCACCAAAACAGAACCAGTGCTTCACTCCTGGTACAAATACAAACACAATACAAAAATGTGAATTTGTGCGCTTCCCAAAACACTACACACTAGTAGTTACCCTTTATGTAGAGGCATTCCTCTCCGTAATATACAAAGGGAAGAAAAAATATATAAAAATATAGTGTAGTATTATTAAAATAATTATTGGTATAAATATATATGTGAATTCACTCACATCTTACTGAGCAGTACTCTTCTCAGTATAATGGGCATCCAGGAGCCCCTCGTGGGGTCTTGGATTTGATGGTCTTCCAGAAGCTCCAATAGATATGAAATAATAGGACAGGGGAGGAAGGCGATATACTTTTCAGTAAAACACTCTTTTATTGTGCATAACAGTAATATTTAAAATCTTACATAAAAACAGGCAGCATCCAGCTTTGAAGTGCATGAAGTCTTAGGCTTGTAAAGTGCACAATGTTCATGTAAAGTGCTCCTCTCCCATACACAACGCGTTTCACCTTGAACCGGCTTTTTCTCCTCCCTCCCATGTGTGTGGACTTTCCTCCCCTCCCTCCCATGTGTGTGGTCTGTCCCTTTAATTTTTACAATGTGGCACTGAGGGAGGGAGGCGGAACTCACTGGGGACGAGGTGAAGGTCTGCCGGGGCGCCGGTGAAGGTCTTCCAGGGCGCCGACCCTGAGTGTAATACAGTACAAAGCAAAGTGTCAACTGGTATTGTTTAGTTGTCATACTCACAAACGTAGGAAGATATCAGGCTCATCAAAGTGTTATAAATTCTTCTGGTTTATTTCCACAATCTAAAAAATATATAAAAGATCAATTGCGCAGTATTTCCCAATAAGAGGGCAATTTAAAAACTGAATGCACGTACAACAAACAAAACCACATAAAGTGAAACTTGCTTATATAAAGTCCTGATGGATAGTCCAAATCTGTTTCTGCTGCCACCAGGATAGGGTAATCAGGTTCTGGAACTCTGAAAAAGCTGAAATTTCAACGTGTTTCGCCACCTCTGATGTCGGCTTCCTCAGGAGAAATAATATTTTCTTGAAAATGCTGATGCTTGTTGTGGATTTTTGCCTTAAGTAAGGCTTTCATTCATAACACCTGCAATCATTAATACCACTCGGGGCCCTAACTAATGACGTTATCGGGAGGAAACAACTCTGTTTTGAAATGGGCATGTCTGGAACAGACCCCCCTGGATTTCCTCCAATACCATGCCAAACAGATTCCTTAGTAATACCAGTCAGATGGCCCATTAAATATGCCACATACAGGAGCCCCACAAATTATCTCACACACAAGAGCCCCATAAATTATGCCACACCAGAGCCCCATTATTTATGCCTCACCTTGGAGCCCAGTTAATTATGTCACACAGGCGCCCCTTAATTATGCCACACACAAGCGCCCCATAATTATGCCACACAAAAGAGCCCCTTAATTCCAACATTTAACCCCTCAATATGCCATAATTTTGCCATTGAATATTCCAGCATTTAACACCTCAATATGCCAGCATTTTGCTATTCAATATACCAGCATTTAACCCCTCAATATGCCAGTATTATTTTGCCATTCAATATGCCAGTATTTAACCCCTCAATATGCCAATATTATTTTGCCATTCAATATGCCAGTATTTAACTCCTCAATATGCCATTCAATATGCCAGTATTTAACCCCTCAATATGCCATTATTTTGCCATTCAGTATGCCAGTATTTAACCCCTTAATATGCCATTATTTTGCCATTCAATATTCCAGCATTTAACCCCCAATATGCCAGCATTTCTTCCATTCAAAATGCCAGCATTTAACCCCTTAGTATGCCAGATTTTTTTCCATTCAATATTCCAGAATTTAACCCCTCAATATGCCAGAATTTTGCCATTCAATATTCCAGCATTTAACCCCTCAATATGTCAGAATTTTGCCATTCAATATTCCAGCTTTTAACCCTTCAATATGCCAGAATTTTGCCATACAATATTCCAGCATTCAACCCCTCAATATGCCAGCATTTAACCCCTCAATATGCCAGCATTTTGCCATTCAATATTCCACCATTTAACCCCTCGATATGGCAGAATTTTGCCATTCAGTATGCCAGAATTTTGCCATTCAATATTCCATCATTTAACCCCTCAGTGTACCAGAATAGAACCATTCAATATTCCACCATTTAACCCCTCGATATGCCAGAATTTTGCCATTCAATATGCCAGCATTTAACCCCTCAATATGCCAGAATTTTGCCATTCAATATTCCACCATTTAACCCCATAATATGCCAGAATTTTGCCATTCAATATTCCACCATTTAACCCCTCAATATGCCAGAATTTTGCCATTCAATATTCCAGCATTTTACCCCTCAATATGCCAGAATTTAGCCCCTCATTATGCCAGAATTTTGCCATTCAATATTTCAGCATTTAACCTTCAATATGCCAGCATTTTTTCCATTCAAAATGCCAGCATTTAACCCCTCAGTATGCCAGAATTTTGCCATTCAATATTCCAGCATTTAACCCCTCAATATGCCAGAATTTTGCCATTCGATATTCCAGCATTTAACCCCTCAATATGCCAGAATTTTTCCATTCAGTATTCCAGCATTTAACCACTCAATATGCCAGCATTTAACCCCTCAATATGCTAGAATTTTGCCATTCAAGATTCCACCATTTAACCCCTCAATATGCCAGAATTTTGCCATTCAATATTCCAGCGTTTAACCCCTTAATATGCCAGTATTATTTTGTCATTCAATATGCCAGTATTTATCCCCTCAATATGCCAGAATTTTGCCATTCAATATTCCACCATTTAACCCCTCAATATGCCAGAATTTTGCCATTCGATATTCCAGCATTTAACCACTCAATATGCCAGAATTTTTCCATTCAGTATTCCAGCATTTAACCACTCAATATGCCAGCATTTAACCCCTCAATATGCTAGAATTTTTCCATTCAAGATTCCACCATTTAACCCCTCAATATGCCAGAATTTTGCCATTCAATATTCCAGCGTTTAACCCCTTAATATGCCAGTATTATTTTGTCATTCAATATGCCAGTATTTATCCCCTCAATATGCTAGAATTTTGCCATTCAATATTCCACCATTTAACCCCTCAATATGCCAGAATTTTGCCATTCGATATTCCAGCATTTAACCCCTCAATATGCCAGAATTTTTCCATTCAGTATTCCAGCATTTAACCACTCAATATGCCAGCATTTAACCCCTCAATATGCTAGAATTTTGCCATTCAAGATTCCACCATTTAACCCCTCAATATGCCAGAATTTTGCCATTCAATATTCCAGCGTTTAACCAAGGGCTCGACAAACCCCGGGCGCCAGGTCGCCATGGCGACCAGGAAATCAGACCTGGCGCCCGGGTACTGTTTGTCACAGGGAGCCCTTGCCGGCTGCCATCCGTTTTTCTTTTACTTTCTTTTTCAGCGCGAGGGGAGAAAGTCTGTGCGGATCACACAGCCTGTAAGCTCCGCCCCCTCGCGCAACACGCTGTAGTGCCGATTGTCACGTGACAACACGGCACAGGAACCGAAAGAAGATCGGGCTCCAGCATAAATGTCCCCCTCCCCTGCAATGAGGTAAGCAGCAGGGAGGGAGGACACCGTAAGAAATATTCTTTTGTTCTTTAAAAAAATAAAAATAAATGGTGTGTGTATGTGTGTATATAACTGGCTGTGTATGTGGTCTGTGTGTATGTATGAGTGAATGTAACTGACTGTATGTGGTGTGTGTGAATGTAACTGACTGTGTATGTATGTGTGAATGTAACTGACTGTGTATGTATGTGTGAATGTAACTGACTGTGTATGTATGAGTGAATGTAACTGACTGTGTATGTATGTGTGAATGTAACTTGCTGTATGTGGTGTGTGTGAATGTAACTGGCTGTGTATGTGGTCTGTGTGTATGTATGAGTGAATGTAACTGGCTGTGTATGTGGTGTGTGTGTGAATGTAACTGGCTGTGTATGTGGTGTGTGTGAATGTAACTGGCTGTGTATGTGGTGTGTGTGAATGTAACTGGCTGTGTATGTGAGGTGGGTGTATGCCACTGTGTCCGTGCGATTTTGTGATGTGCCGTTGTCTGGCTCCTAAATTTTTTGGCTGGCTCCTAAAACTAAATTAAATTTGTCAAGCCCTGGTTTAACCCCTTAATATGCCAGTATTATTTTGTCATTCAATATGCCAGTATTTATCCCCTCAATATGCCAGAATTTTGCCATTCAATATTCCAACACTTCACCCCTCAATATGCCAGCATTTAACCCCTGAATATGCCAGAATTTTGCCATTCAATATTCCACCATTTAACCCCTCGATATGCCAGAATTTTGCCATTCAATATGCCAGAATTTTGCCATTCAATATTCCACCATGTAACTCCTCAATATGCCAGCATTTAACCCCTCAGTGTGCCAGAATAGAACCATTCAATATTCCACAATTTAACCCCTCGATATGCCAGGATTTTGCCATTCAATATGCCAGCATTTGACCCCTCAATATGCCAGAATTTTGCCATTCAATATTCCACCATTTAACCCCTCAAAATGCCAGAATTTTGCAATTCAATATTCCACCATTTAACCCCTCAATATGCCAGAATTTTGCCATTCAATATTCCAGCATTTAACCCCTCGAAATGCCAGAATTTAACCCCTCAATATGCCAGAATTCTGCCATTCAATATTCCACCATTTAACCCCTCAATATGCCAGCATTTAACCCTTCAATATGCCAGAATTTTGCCATTCAATATTTCAGCATTTAACCCCTCAATATGCCAGTATTATTTTTCCATTCGTATTCCACCATTTAACCCCTCAATATGTCAGCATTTAACCCATCAGTATGCCAGAATTTTTTCATTCAAGATTCCACCATTTAACCCGGTGCGGTCCGCACCCCCCGCACCCACCTCGGGACGCCACTGCTATGAAGCGTGATTTGAGCTGGTCGTTAGATCAAACAGGGGAAGAAAATCTGCTCTATACTAGGATAGGTTAAGCAAGATATAGGTTGTCCCGGATCTCCTTGGACATTCATTCTAGATTTAGATTATCTATTAGTTTTCTCTTTTTTGTATATAGAACCCTTTTGCGTGTCCCCCGATTTCCATTAATAATCCACAACCAATTTGCCCAATAATATGCCAGTATTATTTTGCCACTAATACGCCACAGCCAATTTGCCCAATAATATGTCAGTATTATTTTGCCGTTTAATGTGCCAGTGTTCTTTTGCCATTAATATACCAGCGTTATTGGGCTCATTATATGCCACCCTCCTCCCCCCTTTCCCAGTACTCACCTCCTGGCTGCACCATGTCCCCGATTGTCCCCACCGTGCCGTCTTCTTCCCTTCTGCACGGAGGAGGGAAACATAGTCACCAAATATGGATGTCTGTCATATCCGGTGGCAATGACAGGAAGTTTTTTTTGTTTTGTTTTTTTAACACGGACCGCATCTAGTGGATGCAGCTGTCGAAAGAAAAAAGTAAAAAAAAATATTATTTATTTTTTCCAGAAAATCAGCACTGGGACCCCTAGAACTCGGGGGCCCTGCCGGGTTGCCCATGCGGAAAGATGGCCCTGTGTGTGCGCATAAATTATGGCCTCAAACCTAGTGGGGAGGAGGTGATTATCTTTGGATTCATAATTGTATTGAGAACACATATTATTTTTTTTATAAGCGAAAACTTTTATTTATTAATTTAAATGCTTTTCACATTAAACGGTAAGTTTGAACAGTTACATAGTATCTCTTACTTCTAGCATAATTTAGAGATAGCAGCACATAATAACCATTTTTTTTTTTTTTTTTGCAAAGGTCAGACAAATATAATACATTCATAGTGCAGACCCATGGATTTTAAAATCAATTAAATCATAAGAAAATAATACTATGCAGCATGTTTAGCAGCAATTAATAATTAATCAAGTTATTTGGTCATCAGGTCACTTACCATTATCTGCTAGGAGTACAATTTATGACAGTCCATAAGCAGCAACAAAGCTGATTCATTTATCTTGTACTTTTTTGAAATTATGGATTTTTATTGTGTCGAATTTCAGTACACTATATGACATTATTTTGCATATAACCCCCAAAGTCCTGATTTGGAACTACAATCCTGCGGTCCCAATTTTGGATCTTTGGTGTGTGGGCCCCCGGAGAATGGATATTGCATTTTTGCTGATACTCAACCTCCCAAACCCGCCTCAGGCATTGCCGACAGGGCCGGACTGGCTGGCCTACCGGGATGTGAGTGGTGTTGAGCAGACTAAATTGGGCAAATAATGCTTATTTGGAAACACTTTTTTTATGTTTCGATGGCAGATAACGCTGCGTGCATCCAGATCAGTTTTGCCTCACCATGGTGGCTACTGGTCAGATGATAAAATGGCTTGCACTAAATTACGTGCTAGTTTATCCTCATCCTAGGGCTATTTCATTTTCATAAATATGGCACTAGTGCACCCATAATTATTTAAACACCTTTGCCAGGAAGTGGCATTATACGTTGGCGCACGTGGTGATAGTCAGTGGAGTCCCGAGGGGGCTGCGGACCGCACAGGGTGACACCCCTTGCCGGCATCCTCCCGCAGCGCATCACGCTGCTGAACTTTTTTTTTTTTTTCTGGCAGCTGTATCCGCTGGATGGCATCTGAATGGCAAACTATTACTGGAATCTGAATGGCACAATAATACTGGCATCTTAACGGCACAGTATTACTTACATCGTAATGGCACAATAATACTGGCACCTTAACATATAATAAAGGGTTGTATAAAAGTGTTGCATAATAGTATTATATGGCTTAGAGATGTCTATTTACTTAGTACTACCAACGCTAGTTATATAATGAACACCATTTTCTGCACTTTTTTCCCTATTTATTAAAAATATAAAAAAGAAGTAACGCAGAACAGCAGTTTTAAGTGACATAAAGATGCTTAAGTGATTTAAATTTCAATGGGCTTTTGTAATGAAATATATTTAAATCGTTCACTAAAGAGTTCATCAAAATTCAAGGATATATCTGAACTTTTCTGAAGTTGGCATTACGATAATTAATTAACAGAGGCCAGGTCACTACTCATCTGACTATGAACACTTGCACAGGGAGGCAAGACAGTGGTTACCATTTCTGAGAGTCTCTGTACACTGTGTTTATATACATTGTGTGACACATGGCTTGAAACTAGCAATTAACATTATTAAATGTAAACTGACTGAAGTCCAAAAGGAAGTCCACATAAGATTAAAGTGAACAAACAAAAGGAGCCTGCGTAACAGATACAGTCAAGTGACCCTCAACAGAAATATATTGGGATGTTACTATTAATATATTTGGAGGTTGTAATAAAATGTTCATTTATGGACATCCTTTTTTTTTTTTAAGACTTTCATGTGCGCATACATGTATATATACACACACGGGACACTCAAGCACACACAGAGAAAGACAATAGTTTGTCACTGGTGATAATCTAATATCAAAAACACATATTCAAGTGTCATGCAAAAAATATATGGATCTTGATGACTATAAAAATACATTAAGTAATTGGGAGAGAAATATTTTGGCTTTGTACCAGGAAATACATACTTTATATATTATAAGGAAAAACTGGACAATACAAAAGTATCAAAGTTTTACTGTAACACAATTACTGTATATTGTACATGTTCCAAATATATATCATAAATATATATATTCCAATAAATCAATAAATTCAAAAAGATCAAATAATTAATAGGTAATGATCCAATTTCCCATAAAGGGTCATTTGAAGTTACTTGGAAGATGTACCTGGGTTGGTTGGTGTAGGTAGCTCCTAGTTTTTAGACTTTTGTGTAAAATTTGTGTAGATAGTGAAACTGGTTAATCCAGTCATTTTATTCTGGCGTAATTAGCTCTGAAACAACTCCAAATGTATTAATATCCACAGCCCCTTTAATATATCCAAATTAAATTATTACATAATTTAGCGCAGTTAAGGTAATGAGAGACATTTCTGACGGTCTGAATGCCCACTGGGCTTTTAAATGTAAGTAGCCTGCCGTCTTCGGCTATACCGGTTGATCCGGTCAACTATAAGTTTCTTTGCTCAATACCTGATTCATCCTGCTATGGGGAGATGAGATTAGGAGCTGTTTAGCCAGAAAGGAAAAGAACAAACCCATTAAAAAACAGGCTATTTACATTTAAAAGCCCAGTGGGCATTCAGACTGTCAGAAACGTCTCTCTTACCTTAACTGCGCTACATTGTGTAATAATTTAATTTGGATACATTAAGGGGCTGTGGATATTTTAAATATGCCACTGTTAGTTTGCCCATTAAAATAGGACACTGTTAGTTTGCCCATTAATATGCCAAAGCCAATTTGTCCATTAATATGGCACTGATTGCCCATTAATATGCCGCAGATAGTTTGCCCATTAATACGCCACAGCCCATTTTGTCCTTTCATATGCCACTGTTAGTTTGCCCATTAATATGCCACAACCAATTTGCCCATTATTATGCCACAGCCAGTTTGCTCCCCCCCCCCCCTTCCCCAGTACTCACCTGGCTACTGCTTAGCAACCATTCTCCTCCACTCAGTATTTCCTCCTGCAAGAGATGTGTGAGACGTCACGTATGCAGTGGACCTGTGTTGCTGGTTGTGGGTCGTGGGGAGGCTACTTTGGTCCCCGCTGGAATGACTGGACCCCCAGCTGCCCCATTTGCACCGCATTAAAGATGGCCCTGGGTACCGCCATATTTTATATATAATTGAAATTTAAAAAGTTACATACACATCTCAAAGGGACAGTTCCAGCTGCAGTGTCATAGTGAAATAGTGTTTCATGTAAAGCAAAGAAAATAATTTTCTTCCTCAACACTTCCAATCTCCTAAAAATACCATGTACAGTGTAATCATTATTATTGTTCTATAGGAATATACCTGCCTATCTCTCACAGGTATCACAGAATTATAAGGCCCATGTGAAATTATTTTTTACTTTGTAGAAAACTAATGGAGAACTGTAAATTTCCCATGTAGTACATATGCAACATACAGAACCCAAGCTATATGCATCTGCATTTGTTTGGAGATAAATTAAAGGTGCTGTTCAACAAAGCAACTCCAAAAAAGTGCTGCATCATGTAAAGAAACAGAATTGGCATTTTATTTTGTTTCCTAATGACCGTCTTATACAAAACAAATAAAAAAAGGAATACAAATTTTCCATCAACAGTCCTGCCAATTACACAAAGTCCTCCTCTATCTGTGACATTATTGCAGAGAGAACTTGTACAACCCCTCACACCTGTCATGAGTGCATGTGAAACAGCAAAGCTCCATATGCAATGATGGCCAATAAGAGGGTTTGCGCTGATCACACATTATACTTGTGTTATGCAGGAGGGGTTTAGGATCATGCAGCCTCCTGCTGTAACAGCAGCGCCATTGCGCTGCAGGACCTTACTGCCCCATCCCCTCACTTACCTGCTGAGGACCCTCTGGAGACCTGAGCAACGGCCTCCAGTGGGCATCTCCTACATTGATCGAAGCTCCGGCAACGGTATGCAGAATTCTGTTGTGCATCCCATCTGTCCGTCAATCAAGACGGAGCATCCGTCAGTAGTTTTTTCGCGTATGCACAATAGGCTTTTCACCTCCTGCCCTTATAGAAATTAAAGGGCTACTATATTTAAATGTAGTTTCTCCACCTAGTAAGTTTATTAGTCACCATATTACTCTGAACACGATTTAAAGGAGCATTAAACATTGTTTAACCCTTGAAGGAAGCAAGGATTAAACAAAACATGTTCCGGGACATTTAAGTAAACCCGACGCGGGTTTACTAACTGCTGCGTCTCATATGCGTGTTCCTGGTTGTCGCTTGCTGACGTGCACAGCCAATCAGAGCGGGTCTGGGAGGGCACACAAGGGTTGAGGGAGCTTGAGTGACATGATATGCAATCATGGATGAATTGTGAAATGCAGGAAAAAGGCAAGTTGTTAAAAATCAAGATCAAAATCATTTGACACACCGATATAAATAAATAAAATTGTGTAATAAAAAGATTATGTATTAGCACAGTTATAAAAATTAGTTTTTATAGAAGATGTTATTTTAGAGGTCTACATTTTAAAACAGCTGCCTATTACAGGAAACATAAATAAACTGACTTTAGCCAGTTCAATGAAAAACTTCAATTTTATTTGATGTATTGAGGTGTTGCCAGCCAGAACCAGTTACATGTAAATATGGTTGTTTTTAATATGTGTTAATAAAAAAACATTCCAATTTATAGTACCTTAAAACAAATATGTAGGTCTTGAAAAACATCTGTATCCCTATTTGACAAAAAGGATATCAGCACCTATTATTTTAACAATTTATATTTTCAGTATTGACAACTATCATTAAAATAATACATTTCATCCATATAAAAACAGTGCAAGCTGTGTACCATTTCTAGATATGCTAGATACTCATGTGAAAGAATCAAAACAAATAGAATGTACTGTATATTTGGCAGTTTTTGTTCCTGAACATTTGATTTGTTCATATTTTGTAGCATTATCAACAAAATGATACACTTTTAAGGCACATATATTTAACACACATATGTACAACTCTATAGTCTACCTTGCAGACATAAAAATGTGCATCACTTCCTATATCCATCAACAATTTTACCAACATTTACATATATTTCTGAAACTGTACAAATTTTTATCAATGTGGGTATACATAAGGAAGCTTTTCCAGTTATATGAATAAGAGGGCAACATAATTGAGCAATGCTATAATATATATAAACTGTATATATGAAAACACTTCCAAGTTATGGAAACAAATAAAATGGAATATTTTCCTCTTGTGTGAACTGCTCTGTTGATCAGAGGTTTTGCCAGCAGTGCCCTGCTTTGAGGATATGTTCAGTCCTCCGCTCCCTGTCTGGCAACATTCCTTTTGTTGGAGTACTTTCAAAAGTATACAAAATGGAGTCTTTCATGACTAAATGGTATGAGCAATGTTCTTGAATGTTTTTAAAGTGGTATTCTGCTTTTGTGCATGAAAATACATACTGTATGTTGATTTATTTTTGGCATGCTCAAATGTATTTGTTTTTCTATGTTACAAAATAGTTAATTACATGGTATCATTATTTTATCACCAGTATATTCTTATACTAGTTAAACACCAGTTGTTAATTGTTTTATTCATTTAAAAAATAAAAAAATTCAGGTAACTCAAAGTAATAATTTACACACACACAATATATTTTTTTCACATTGCTGCTCTGAATTATATGACTTGTTTTTCCAATGGGGTTCTGTGTTATGACTGCGATTTTGAGCAATTTTTCATGATCCATCAAATTTATTTGGTCAGTTTGCTTGAATGGCTCTTGAAGAATTAACTAACTGCTCTGAGAAATCTGTGAGTCGTATTTCCTAAAACTTGACCTGTGGGACAAATCCCTGGAAAACAAAAGCATAAAGTCAAATTATGATTTTATAAACATACAATTATAAAATTAAATCATTTGCAGCGGGTGGGATGTGTGAATGTCACTGATTTAGGTTAATCGTAGAAAATTAGTATATGCACATGGGTTAAATAAATTCATAAAATCATACAATACATTTTAAAACACCAAGTTAAAATTAATTTAAAATACAATGACAAAGTGGAAAAGAAATTGAGTTCTGAATACATTCACTTATAGAAATCTACATTTTACCAACAAACATAGAAACATAGAATGTGTCGGCAGATAAGAACCATTCGGTCCATCTAGTCTGCCCAATTTTTTTTTGAGTACTTTTATTAGTCCCCTGTTCCCGGTGGGAACATATCCTCAAAAAAACTAGCCATAGTTTTCCCAATTCCCTAACTGTGTGACCCATGTCTTTCTCAAAAACTGATTCAAACAATAACTTTTTTTTTCTTCATGGAACTACACAGGCCAGAGTGTATGGCCAAATAGTCAGAGTTATAGCTGTAGTAAGGAGGTGAAGCAGGTCCAGAAGCCTTGTGGTCTGGTTTAGTAGCTATCCCAAGAGGGTTGGGCACCAAGAATGAATGTTAATGATGTTCTATAGACCTTCATAGACCGTGCTGTCCACGTAGGGACACTTTGTCCATCTCTGGTTCCAAGGCAGTGTAACGAATGCCGAGTTTGAATGAAAATTCAGTGTCCTGAGCATCTCTCTAGGTTACAGGTATGTAAAGGTATTTCTGTGTTCTAAATCAAATCATTTAAACACATACTACTAATTTCATTTATTTACAGGATATTTTGGTTGTGGTCAGCCATGGCGTTATCTAAAACTAATGTTTTCATGGATTGATGTTTATTGTCCACCACTGTTGAATATGTTAGAGGTGTGTGCACACAGTGTGATGTAAAACACTGGAAGGCAATAAATTAGCATTATTATACAAGTGTCCTTGTAGTGTGAAGAAAACCCCCAGCAATTAATAATCAGATCTTCAGCTCAGTTATATTGCCATTTTGCCTTTCAAGGTCTTTAAATGTTTGATCCTTTAGTTAGACTTCATTCCATAAGACAGGACCTAGACACAGGACAGACTTGTTTGCAATTCCCAACATTCCTAGCAGTGAAATGAATGGGACTTGTATTCCACACCTGGAAACCTTCATTCTATATAACACACGAGATCAATGTTACTTATAAATGCACAGCTACATTTCCAGGAAACCATGTTGGGTTATCTTCATTTATTAGTGCCCTGGCAATAACACCCATGCTGCAGAAACGTTTATTAAACATGCACCAGGTGGAAAAATGATTTAGCTCATTTGGTTGTCAGGGACGGTTTGTTTTTCATTTTTTTGGCAGGCAATGTAGATGCCAACCGGTTGAAATCTCAAACATGTTACACGATGATCGTCACCATGCAGCGGGCTGAGCTTTGTAGTCCTGAGACCTGCTTTTTGGCATGTGAGATATTAGACATCAAGCATGTGTATAACATATATAATGTTATACACTATCTAAACATTGGCAAAATGATAAAACACATACAATATACAATTTCCAAGGAGTAAATATACTCCAGTGTGACATGGATTTCAGTCAAACACTTTAAAAATAAAACAACCTATTAACCCCTTCATGACCGGACTGTTGTGAATTAGTGACGAGGCTGTTTTAACACTTCGGGGGCGTTTATGTTTAACTTTAATTTTCTTTTTTGCCAGTTGCTGTACCCACACAAATGATATATTGTTTTTTTTTTTTCAGGACAAGAAGGGCTTTCTTTTGATGCCAGTTAGTTTGTTCATATAATTTATTGTATTATGAAAAAAATAGTAAAATATGGCTAAAATGTAAAAAAAACAACACTTTTCCTTTTTCTTTTACTAAGCTCCAAAAGCAAATGAAAAAACCTGCTAAATAGATTCTAATATTGTTCCTGAGTTTAGAAATATCCAATGTTTATATGTTTAAAATTTTTTTTTTTGCATGTTATGGGTTAATAAATAAATGTAGCATATATCTGTTTCAAAACCATTTAAAAAAAAAATTGCGTTAGTGAAATTGCAACACCAATATCTGTCATGAACCCTGAATACCCCACCTCCCCCCATGTACACATTTTTATAAAGTAGACATCCCAGGGTATTCTGACACTTTTCATTCAGTCATTTTACCACCAATCTTTGGCACAGTAATTTTGTGTGTGTTTTAATTCCACACACTTTGAAATTTAGGTATGCATTTAAAAGGGTTGTTCTATTTTATTGCCAAACAAAACCCCAATATATGTTCAGCAACTTCCCCTGAGTATAGCGGCACCCAACATGTATAGGTTTTCTAGGGTTATGTGGCAGGTACAGGGCGAAATTTAGGATATGGTCATTGCAGCTTTAAAACATATGTTTATTATGTAATGCTTGTGACTACATTTCCTATCATGCTCAGCCAGCAAAAAGCTAACCTTGCAGAATAGGAAATGTAGTCTATAGTAGGAAGCACAGATTTTTGCTATCATGCGGCTGCATGGATCATACAGCAGCTGCTGCGGGCACCTTTCTACTGCTGGGGACCAATGCAAAGCACTGGCCCCACTAGCAGTCTTTTTTTTTTTTAAATAAAATATCCCTAGAGTACCACCGACAGACATAACATGTCACTGGTCCTCTATGGAATAACTTCTTATTTTTATATAATTTAGGGTCAAATGGTCACTGTAGGAGAAAAACTTTTGGTTATTGCCCTATAACTTGCAGAAAACAACAGAAAAACATGTAAATACTTAGGGACACAATGTAGAAACTATTTAGATGGGGCCCTTTTTACCATTTTAAATTGTGTAATATATCAGTCAAACTTAGAAAGAAAGGTGTTTTTTCCAATGTTTTCATAAAATTTTATAATTTGTTTAATAGTAAATTTATATATGATATGATGAAAATAATGCCATCTAAAGAAAGCCCTTTTTATGGCGATAAAAAAATTGTATAAAATATGTGTGGGTACATTAATTGAGAGAGGAAAATTCCAGCTAAACACAAACACCACAGAAATGTTAAAACAGCCATGGTCATAAACTGAACACATTTTCACAACAGTCCTGTTAAAAACCTGTATTTCCTATAATTTTGCTTTAAGCTGCCTCTTTCCCTCCTATTTGCTTAGTGGAATAATAGGAGCATTCAGCTAAACGGAGAAAATCCATAGTTCTGTTTGGCAGCCGACAGTAACAGTTTCTTCAAATTACTTAACATTGTAATCCAACTCCAGACTGAAAGTGGATAGAAACATAGAATGTGTCGGCAGATAAGAACCATTCAGTCCATCTAGTTTGCCCAATTTTCTAACTACTTTTATTAGTCCCCAGCTCCCTATGTTATAGCTAGGATAACCTTGTGTCTATCCCATGCACGCTTAAAATCCTTGACTGTGTTTACCTCTACCACTTCTGCTGGACGGCTAGTCCATACATCCACTACCCTCACTAATAAATACTTCCTGATCAGTGCTGTATTTACCGCGAGGCATCCTAGGCGGATGCCTAGGGCGGCAAATTTTGGGGTGCCGCCCCCCAGCACTGAAAAAAAACAAAACAACCCAGCCCCTTAAAAAAAACAACAACAAAAAACGCGCTTGCAGGCAGAGACAGAGGTGAGAGGGGATCGGATGATCCCCCCACACCATCGCTCTGCCTGCCAGGCTGCACGGAGAGCCGAACAGGCAGCACAGAGAAACCTCCGTGCTGCCTGTTCGGCTCCCCGTGCAGTGTGACACGGAAGTGCCGACAGTCACGTGAAGGGCGCGCTGACGTCATACGCGCACCGGTCACGTGACCTGTCGGCACAATCGCCGGGAAGCCGAACAGGCAGCATGGAGGGACCATGCTGCCTGCCACTAGCCACCAAGGAAAGGTAAGTGCTGATGATGGGAGTCAGAGTGTGTGTGATGGGAGACAGTGTGTGTGACTGAGTGTGATGGGAGTAGGAGTGTGTGACTGAGTGTGATGGGAGTAGGAGTGTGTGTGTGATGGGAGTATGAGCTTAATGTGGGTCTGAATGTTATGTGTGATGTGGGGTCATGAAATGGAGGTGATGGGGCATGTCTTAGGTGTGTAACGTGGGTGTGCAGCTTGGGTAGGGGGTGCCCGGATTTTGTCTGCCTAGGGCAGCACAAAATCAAGATACACCACTGTTCCTGATATTACTTTTAAATTGTTGTCCCTCTAATTAAAGACTATGTCCTCTAGTTATGGTAGTTTTTCTTCTTTTAAATATACACTCTTCCTTTACTGTGTTGAAATATGTAAATATGTTTACTTTATGTATTTAAATGTTTCTATCATAGCCCACTGTTATGTCTTTCCTCCAATCTATACATGTTAAGATGTTTTAACCTTTCCTGGTTAGTTGTATCCTTCAACCCATGAACCAGTTTAGTAGCCCTTCTCTGAACTCTCGCCAAAGTATCAATATCCTTCTGGAGATACGGTCTCCAGTACTGCGTACAATACTCTGTACAATGGCATGAGCACTTCCCTCTTCCTACTGCTAATACCTATCCCTATGCAACCAAGCATCCTGCTAGCATTTCCTGCTGCTCTATTGCATTGCCTACTTACCTTTAAGTCCTCTGAAATTATTACTCCTAAATCCCTTTTCATTGATGTTGAGGTTAGGACTGTACCAAATATTCTATATTCTGCTTTGGGGTGTTTTATGCCCAGGTTAGATTTTCACCTGGTAAATGCAGCTATATTTACTATAGACTGTAATCATTTTAACACATTTCGCATGACTAGTCTGCTTTATTAACATTAGTATTGCTGTGACAATCACCTTGTGTCATTGCGTGTTTTCACCACTGCCTTGTACAGCTCGGGGATCTTTCTCTCAATCATGGGCCGGAGGTTCTCTTTCAGTTTGGTGTAGTTCTTCTTGAGTTCTTGATGATATTCTCTCTGATCACTTGAAATAAGTGTTTTATTCCGTTCTAGAGCCTCACCACATCTGTCACAATACAATACACTGTGTTACAATTTATATTCTGTCTCACACTCACCTATATAATCATATATAATAACTGGTGCTGCTGAAATGACCAGTAGATATATACAATGGACAAAGGGATCATTGTACACACACTAAACAGATGTACCATTCTCTAAAATCAGCATAAAACACCTATCTGAGATGCAATATTGGAAGTTGTGTCTATAAAGACTGTATAATGTCGCTTTATGTCAGCAGCTGACCACTATGCCCAATGGAAATCCAGCTCTTATACTTTCCAATTCTTTGCACAACCTCTATTATTGAAAGGGTTAAAGCATGCCACACTTTATCTGTTGATGCCCATTATTTATTTTCTAGAGAATAAAAATCTGTATAACACGATATAAATCGGGACAGTGCTGCTTAAAGTGGGACAGGTGTGAGTCACCTGAAAAACATGAAGAAAGATGCATGTGCTGTGTTTTTTTTTATTTTTTTTTTTTAAGTTTCAGCAGGCATTTAATATTTGCTATGCTACAATTGTTTATGGCACTTGTTAATTTAACCCTCTTTCTAACCTGCACTGGTTATACAAACAAATAGCATATACACAAAATGATACACCTATTTGTAATATGATGTTTAGTGCATGCTGGTAGTTATTAAAAAAAACTGGACAAATAAATGCATATTTATTTTTATAGTGGCCGTTTTTGGTTCTTTTTGTTTTCGTAGTACTTAATTTGAAGATGAACCTTTTGCAGGCTTTGTCCACAAAATCTTAAAATCTCTGTAAATATGTTTGTTCACAGCATTTCCTGGGAGCCAGTGAAAGTGCCCCCAAATAGATGCCACTTTCTTAAACATGTGCAGTGGGTATCACACAACTAACTGCACATTTGGCATCAGCAAATTGGTGTATATTGAATTTATTGTCACAGACTCTGCCATCAATTCAATGCCACCCAAAGCCTAAGAAGTAAATGCCACAGTCTTCAAAGTCTGTGTATTAAGGAGCATCCCGTGAGTGATCCATTCTTAACTGTATTCCTCTTACTTACCGCATTATAAACTCTTTAAAGCACAGTCTCAGCTTGTTGTGATGGCGGTACAGCTTTGTGTCGGCTGGAATTTCAGCTAGAAACACTTGAGCTACCTCTAGTGGTCCCTATTGTAAACAACACAATATGAACAGCATATGATACAAATAGCACAGGTAACATGCCAGTATAACAGTGAAACAGAAAACATCAATAATGCTGCTCTTACAGCTAAGTAGAACAGAATATTTGGTCATTAACTGTTAACAGATTTATTAATTTCAATTACATTTTTTCTCTACATCTATCAAGAAAGAAACCTTGCCATAAGTGCACACAGGGTGCATGTCATTTTTGTTCATTTTTTTTATTTCCTACACAATTTGAAGGAGTTCCTTTGAACTTATACAATTCTACAGGTATCTTAAAAGTACTTTATGAATGCAGTTATCAACACTAACAATGCTAGATGTAATCCACTGGCGCTATGTGCCATTGCTGCAAGGGAAAACATGACCTGTGACAACCAGGTAGGTTTACAAAGTGAATGTTTCTTCCCTTCATGAGGGAAGAGAGATATGGGTCCCTTCATGCTCTGATTCTATGGTTACATCCCTCCCTCTTATGCTTCCTGTCATTGACATCTTAGTTAGGGGGGCATCAAATGCTGAGCATGTAGCCACAGATTGCAATGTGCAGGAAACAGAGGGATCCCGAGGAGTTCTCAACTATCATAGCTGGACTTCAAAGACCTTCGCTTGGACAGGTAAGTAAGCTGAGGACTTCCAAAATCTTTCCCTGGACAGGTAAGTGAGTGATGGAAAGGACTTTTCTAGCTGAGCATGATGGGAAATATAATCTACAATAGTCACTCGTACAGCTCTCTTCCTATTCATGTTGATAACCACTTATATTCCCAGAGGGATGTTCCTAAATATCTTCACTGTTTTAGTACATGTGGTCCATCATGTATATATAATGTTTAAATTTGTGCTTGATTTGTTGTTGTTCCTAATGATGACTTTAAATAAGAATTGTCTTTACTAATACTAACAAAATATGATGCAAATAAATCCAAGTTATTATCTGATTTGCAGCATTACCTGATTTACGGTGGCTCCCACGGATCCCTGGAGAACCATCTGAAGCATTTTAGCATCTGGTGGGTCTTGGCTGGTGGCAACAGCTAACTCCAGGGTTTTTTTCTGCATGTCTTCTATGGCAACTTCAATTGGAGTCAAGGTGAACTGGAAAACAAAAAAAACACTTAAAATGTAACCTTCTGGCATACACGTGTTATTCATATTCTATTAACATCTACTGTACTTACAAGTCCTCCCATATGTAGGGAAACAATATACTGGCATCCTAAATACAATACAACTGTGCTTACAGCTAATTGTCAGTTATTATATCACCGATGATACATGGCATCAACCTGTTTGTTACACCACACAAAGATTCTATTTCAAAGCAGTGTTCTATAAATACATATTTCGTTTTGCATATTTATATTTCCTCAACAAGGAAGCTGCATTACAAACGGAACAGTTTTAAGTGATAGATATAAATTAAGATCAAAGAATACCATAATTCGTCACGATTGTTATATTTGTCAGGTTTCCACTAAACCCTGTTTGTTGCAGATGCAATCATTTTTTTACATTAGACTTCAATGTTTGCACCTCTTATTTATCAGTTCCCTTCACCTTGTGGTATGATGATGGTTTTACATGTAGTCTTACACCAGTAGCCAGTATGAAGCCACAATATTCTGGTGTTGTACAAACCTGAAACGTTTGCTTTGGTTTTCTCAAAAGGGACACCAACAATAGTTTTACATAAAATATATAAAGCCTCAGAAAATGGATAGAAATAGCTACTGAAATGTATTTTTGTATATTACGGTTTTTGTATAGTAAGTGAATAGAGCATTATAGGCATAGAACGTTGAGTAGCATGGATTTAGGTCAAGGAAACAGCAGAATGGGCTTCAGAGGTTTGTCTTTCTCCTCAGGAACTTGGGAGTAGTAGATATGTATATTTCCCAAAGCAATAATTAGACAAAATAGTATTAGTGCTATCACGTGTAGGGTGTATAGCAGCTCCGGTGATACACTTCGTTAGCGAAGCCATAGAAAAAAAGGAAGTTGGACGTGTCCGGAAGCTGGCAATGGCCGATGCATTCAGCAACAGCTGTGTTTGCATCTTGAAAATGGATGATTGTACTGTGGCAAACTCGACATGGGTCACCAGAATAGAGCCAATGAGCCACCTAAACTCCATTTGGAAATTGCAGGGACTCCGCCAGGACTTCAAACTAATTGACGCCAGAGTGCTCTTCTTTGAAAAAGGGGTGCCACTTTCTCAAGATACAGTCGATGCCTTAAACCAACACGTACAGCTCCAAGAATGTCAGATCTACTCACTAGAGCAAACAGTTGAGGAACTCTTTAACCATAGCCACAAAGACAACATCAGGGAACTTGAGAAGGTACATAAACGACAAAGCTTTAAAGCAATGGGGAAAATAGTCTCGAGAGATGTTGTCTGTATGCTACACTAATAATGAACGGGATGCCATACTCCAGGCCTATTGGACTATGACTCCACTGAAGATTGCAGACACTACAATAGCTCTTTTTATGGACCTGTCCTGAACGACCTTGCAAGTTAGGAGACGCTACTCCCTATCACTGCCGAGCTCAGGGCTCTGGATTACTCCTATTCCTGGGATTACCCTTTGCCCTGAAAGTGAAAAAGGACAATAAGACTCATACTTTGCACCATCCAGCAGAACTTCCCTCCTTCCGGAGCGGTTTTGGATTGCCAGATATAGCCTAGTACCTGAATGGCCCCTAGTTACTACGTTCCTGGCCCCGTTGCTGAACCGACCATGGCTAGTAACTTTGCCTTGTTTGGACTCTCTCTGCTAATCCTCCCAAGTGGCTGTGGGTCTGAATTTAGCGATTGGTTAACTTTTTGGACTTTGGACACATTATTCCCTTTCTTTTTTTTTTTAAATCTTAGTATGAGGTTTAGCTTATACCCTTCTTGCATACCGCAGACCCACTGTTCACCTGTGGCTCCACAATGCTGTTATTGTTGCCTATACGCTAACTGTTGCCAGGCAACTCAGTTTCTTGTCCACAGATTTGCCGGCAGTTCGAACACGTCCCAACCCCAACTTAGTGCCCATTTTGTTTTCATGACTTCTTCAGGTCATGGGTTGTCTTTCTCACCAGGGGTTCATGCCCCAACTTCTTACATCACCCATCACTCTTGATTTTTCTTTATCCACTTCCTAAATCATTTCTTTATCCCCCCCCCCCCTTTTCTGGTCTTTCTCCCACCCTTTTCTTCCCTATCTTCACTTTTTCACCTCTGCATCTTACCTTCTCTTTGAAATACCTTCATCACTGTTTTGTTAACCTCTACCACCAATGATATTCTATTATCTACTGTATATAATATTACCTCATTATGTTGTGCTAATATTTTGTGAAAACAAATAAATACTTATTTACAAAAAAAAAAAGGAAGAACACAAAGTAGCTGCTCAACTTGAAAAAAATAAATAGATTGTCTCCACCACCTGGATAGCACTGTTCAAAAGTAAATTTATATACCTTTTTTAGAAGATTCAAATCGGGTGGTGGAGTCAATCTATTTTTTTTTTATGGTGAGCAGTTAATTTGGGTTCTTCCCTTTTTCCTATGTATATTTCCACCCAACATCCTTACACAGCTAATGGATAACAGATATGTCTATCACTGTACCTCTTCCTTCTGAATAACACCGATTCGGGTTTTGATGTAAGGGAATGCATGCATTGTGGTCAGGATAGTTTTTCTTTTGTATTGCTCACTGAGCTCTCCTCGGGGGCGCCCATCCAGTGTAAAGGGGGTGGTATACATGAAACGGCGCAGATTGTAGTTCTTCTCAAAGTAGTTTATTCTGTACTTCATTTCATACTCTTCAAAGTATGGTTCCACATACGTAATCTGTATGTAAGCCTGGAGAAGGAGAAACAATAGGAGTAACAAGTGTGCAAAGCAATATTACAATTATATAAATAAATAATCCAACATAGTTTATACTGCTGCATTCAGTCTATCTCACAATGCCATATATTACTCATAACTTACTATGACAAACTCAGTGGCAGGGGCGTTGCTAGGTCTCCAAATGATCTGGGGCTAGAGCCCAGATGAGCTCTGTCACACACACACACACAAACACTGTCTCTCTCTCACACACGCCGGCTCTCTCTTTCTCTCTCACACACACGCCGTCTCTCTCTCACACATACACTTACTCAAACACCCTCACACACACACACACACACACATAGACACACTTGCACACAGTCACACCTACAGAAAGACACACACATTGAGACACCCACACACAGTCACACTTACACCCGACATCTGTCGAGCAGCCAATCTCACATCGCAACGGGGCTGAGCTTGGCTGAGGGGTGGTCGCTGCAGACACTCACCTGTGGGACGCACCTCAAGGTGGAGGGGCTAGGGAGAGAGCTCCCTATAGCAGCGCCTCTCCTCCTCAACCCGTGCGAGCATAAAACTCTGATTCTGGGACCATGTCAACGATAGCCCTGCAGTCTCGGGGCTAAAGTATAGTTTAGCTCCAGAGTCTCCATTCGGGGCTATGCTCCGGGGATTTGGGGCTATAGCCCCAGTAGCCTCCCCAGTGACACCACTGCCCTGTTGCTTCAAACACAAATGTACTACTTTCAATGGGAGATGTGTAAGCCTCAAGGTGAGGTCAGAACCAGACAATACCACAGACACATTAAAACAACATTATTCTCTTAATTTATGAATTTGCCTCCAATTCTGCTAATGCACTGTATAGATCATTTTTTATTCTCTACAATAAATAAAAACGATCATTTTGCCAAATCTATTCGCAACATGTGCAATTTAATTGCTTTCTGCAAGTTTTCAGTTCATACTACATTAAATTAACATGGCTTTGTTAACCCTGACACCACTAATTTACAACCAAGTAGTAATTTCCTAAACTATACATTGTCATGGTGCCAGTTCTGGGGTCAGGGGAATGCAAGTAAACAGAAATCATACTGAGTCTTCTGATTTGTGACTCATTTAACTGGTTAAAACTGCATTCAAGACTACAACTGTATAATCTGATGGGATCACCTTGCAGACAGACACGCTCATCTGTTACATGTTTAATGTCATTCATTCAACTAGTACAGCACACATGTACTATACCTTTGCCGGATCCAGCTTTGACTTGTCCACAGGGATTGAATCTTTAATGACCATTACAGCATCTTCTCCAAAACACTGGCCATAAAAGTACTGCAGGGAAAACATACAAGTTCTGTATCATACAACTTAACACCCCTGTAAGCCATGCTGGTCAATGTCAATGCACTATTGGAACTTGGCTTTATTATGCACCTATAGCATGTGTGAGGGGCTAGACTGCGGTTAAAATCACAGACAGGCAAGCAATAAATGTTGAGGATTTAAACAGGTTAAAATTAAAGGTTTACAGCCTTAACAGAGAGTTGAGGGTTAAACAGCAAATGTCATAAAATAAGGTGAACTGATTAAAGTTTAAGAAACACAGTATTTCCCAGGGACATTAAACAATAACCAGATTGTTGCAGGGCTATAGACAGACTTGTTCTGCCAATAAGTTTCTAGACAGACCACAGAGTTTAGACTCCGGGACAGATAAAAGCCAAAGAAAGAATGTATTAACAAAAACCATTTCAATTTGTTTTTTAATTATTTTTCCATTTTCAATACATTCCAACATTGGAATGTATGTAGCAGTGTTAGGTCCACTCTAGAGTCATCACTATTTGGCATTAAATACAGGAATTGCAGTTTTATACCAACAAGTCAATATTTTGCATAGGTCAACAAAATGAGTGCTAATACCATTTGCGACCTATTCGGGTCTGACTACAATCAACAGTCAGTAAGTAACTACAGAATAGAGACATTCCATTTCAAAATAAATGCCTTGTAGTATTTAATGTCAAAGGTCACACTGCCTGTCTAATTCTACTGATGTCAACAAAATGTAAGAGATCCTGCAGGAACCTGTGTTCACTGAAAAGCTATGAGCATTTATTACAAGCAGACCGGAAGGTAAGGAATCAACACAGAGAACTGCTTTAGATCGCTGAGCTGATAGTTCTTTTGCAAAACTGTAGCAGTGTGTACATGGAATTTGTTTTATTAAGTGACCCTTTGCAATACTAAACAATACAGGCCACACTGATATTGAACTGGCTTACCTCGAGTCTGTGGGAAATCTCAGGAAGTTTGGTTATTGCGGGTTCCTTATAAATGTATTCTTGTTCATCTAGATCTCCAAACTTGGAACCATAAAATCCTACACGGAAGTATGTGCCAAACATTCGCTTGTGTCCCTGATGCATAGAATTAAATTAATTAGATTGGTTATTGAGTGATAGCTTCAATGCAATGCGACAAATAGAAAATATAAACATGCAACTGTGAGGATTTACATACTCTTCAGTACCCGCATTTCAGTGTATTAATGTATTATTTTTTCCTTTCACCAAGTCTAGTTACATTGGTGTTTTAGTAATTTGTATCAGGAAATTAAAAATGTTAATGGAAACATTTCTCACATTTTAAAGAAACTTAACACTATGTAGACATATGAAAGCCAACAAATTAAAAAGCAAAATTAACATTTACTTGGAAAGAAAATTGGGTACTCAGATCCCTAACTGCTTTATTTGCCCCCAAATATGTACAGCTTTCCTAAAGATTTTTGTTGTACAAAGGAGAATGGTCTATGGGAGGAAAAAATCCTCATTGACGTTTGTTACAGTATACCTTTGAAATACAGCATGGTTGACGTAGCGGGATAACGTAACTCATCAAAGGTTAGTAGACCACAAAGAATAATGACTTCTATTCATTGACTTTGGCTGTTGCAGAAAAATGTTTGGCAGAGTTTGTCCACAGATTCCCACTGTAAAATGAGTACACTTAACCCTAGTTTCCCTCCAATCTCTAATATGTATATCAGCAGCAGCAGCAGCCAGAAAAAAAAAAAAAAAAACAGTTTACACAACTGTCACGGTTTTGGGCCCAAAACCTCTGGTTCTCCTATCCACCCTGGTGTCCAGTTTTGGTGAAAGCTCAGGATGTTTGGTGCATGGCAGGTCAAAGTGTTCCTTTTGAGTGTTGGTTATGGCTTTTGTACGTACCTTAATTAGCACATTGCTGAAAGCCCTTTGCAGTTTTTCATGAGTCAGTGTGAGCTTACGGTAATCCCGATGTGCTTCATGAACAGGAATGACAATCTTGTAGACTTCGTTAACTGTTTCATAAAATCCAGCCTTAAACAGAGAAATGTGATATGTTAGTAAAGCGTTTTACTGTTCCATTTACTCATAGGGAAACTTTGGCAATAAAAACAGCTTGTGTTTAATTAAAAAGATTGCATCAAGTGCAGACATTTAAATAAAAAAGCTTTGTGTGTGGTGCTGGTGGACACTTAAATTAATTGTAAAAACATTCAATAAAAAAAAAAAGGTTCTACCTCAGCCCACATCATACGTGCTCTTCCTAGGAAACATATAGCTCTTGTAGTAATTGTGATATCTACTAAGCAAAATATGCATGGTTTTAAAGAATAAATATACAAATATTTAACCTGTCTAAAACACAAACACACCAATACACTTACTGTGCTGAAGAGCTCTGCAGCCTGTTCTAACAGCCCAATCAGGCCATTTTCTGAGAAGTACCTTCCTGAACACACTCCATCTTCATCCGGAGTCAGAATGTCATCAGACACAGCTGATTCTTCAATGATGTTTGAAGATATGTTCTGAAAAAATCCATTAATTAGTTATATTTTCGGCTGTCATTAGTTATGATAAATAGCCACACAATGACATAATCCCCTAGTACTTTTTAAGTACATAACTCTCAGGCCAAACCTGCTGCTAAAAGTATTGTCTACCATAATCCTTATGTGATACCTGAGAACCGCCACTTATAAATGCAGGTTATTGTTAAAAAAGAAGAAAGAACATGTTACAGATCAAGACAAAGAGATAGTTCACGACAATGGCCACATTACCCATAATCCACACTAGTCAATTCTGCAGACTAACAGTTTTTGTATTAGGTAGATGCAAGAGCCAGTAAGGTTGTATTATTTCTGCAATGTGGCAGATGTAGCATTATGGGCGTTGAACTCCATACACGAGGCAGAAGATGGTACATAGATTTTTGTGGGGGTTAGACTAGGAACAGGAGATGTCTAGATCAGATAAATGGCTACAGGGACAGTGGGAAAGGAAATATACTGGAGCCATCAGTATACTGGCATCAGGTGTTATGGGATAGGAAGGAGAAGAAGAGAGACGAGAAGAACATTTACGGAATAAAAAAAATACTTCTACCCCAACAGTCATGTCACCATGTGAGATTGATAATGACCATTTTACAATTACATTTGACGTGGTGTCAGATGCATTTGTGCAAATGAACGTTTCCAATGAAATGCTATATTCCCACCTGAAAGCTCACACTGCCCACAGGGAGATAGCTGCAGTCTTCCAGCATGCTCAGATATTCTGCTACCAGAGCTGCTGCGTGTACCAGGCACATGGCTGCCTCTGTGTAACACTTCTTCTTCACGTGTTTCTCTGCCATGTTTTGCAACCATGTCAGCCTCAAGTCTGGGGATGTTTGATAACCTTTCGCAATCCTAGTGCAAAGGACAATTCAATGATTATGCTCCCAATCTGCTAATTTATATTATGCATTCTGCTAATTTTACACTTATACAATGTACCACATGAATATATATTACATAAATCATTTTTTACATGTTTAAATATTTTTAAAGCACCCAGCTTGCTTGAAAACATATTGAAGATTTAGTCACAAAATATGGCCATATATTGTAACTAAATCTCCATGATAATATGACGGCTATGCTATGCTGGTCAAATTCTAGTTTTTTTGTGTGTACATAAAAATGTAACTGAAATGTATGGATAATGCAGAATCATTGTAGTTCAAACCAGGTTACTCCACTCCTTAAGATATACTGTATTATTTGTTTGTCACATGTTGACGTTAGTTGAAGCAGCAGTTGCTGGGCTACTTACCTGTACATTAAATCCATTAACATCTCTGGGTCCTCCTGGAATGCCCGCATTTTCACCGTGTCGGACAGGATACTGTTGAGATTACTCAATAGTTCATTTACCTGCAATGGAAATGCTTTAGCTTTTTAACACCTCAAAATATTTCAGTTTTGGAACAGGGTAAAGGGAAGACAGACCCAACAGCGCAATGGAGGATTAATCAGCATGCCCATGATAAATGCAAGGCCTGCTTCGGTTACCTGTGCTGGAAACAGGGTAGTCTGCATTTCTTCATCTTCCTCTGCATAAGCCAGAATAGTCCGTAATGATTTCCGCAGGTACTCTTCATTGAATTCCTGTGATTTACCAACCAGTGATGCCAGGGACATGGTGACCTGCATCTTCACTCTTGAAAAGTTCTTCAGAAATCAAAAGGGCAAATATAAGGATTGTGTAGTTCTTTCTATGTCGTTACGCTAACAATCAACATTCATTTCCAGGTGTCACATTAATTGTAACACAAATTCATTCATGATGATGTATCGATGTGCATTTACTAAGATACAAACTATAACTGTTTGTACTTGTAATGCCTTGTCACCGTTTTTCCACTTAAAGGGGCACTACTAACTTTTCCCCACACTTTTGCTTCTAATACCATATATCTAATCCCAACCGCCTCTGTTTCAGCTCTGTGGCAGAGGCAAGAAAAAAAATCCTGTTTATCTCTAAAGACATGGGTTTATTCTGGGTTTATTCTGGTTAAGGGAATCTATGGAAGCAAGGATTAGGAAAAAAAGGTTTGGCTTCCTGTGATTGAATTACAACTTTTTTTTTTTATAACACAGGATACAAAAGTTTGCAATGCAAAGGTTGTTAAATTAGATTATCTTACTGTGAACCTTGATAAAGAGCAGATGGGTCATTTATTAAATACATGATACCAAGGTTCCCCCAGAACCTAATTTGAAAAATAACAAATCTCTTACACTTGTACTGCTGAAACTGTATCTCATGATTAAGTATAAGGTGGCACAAGCCTGGACTCGTGTGCTCTCCATAGCACTGCTACAATGGTGTAAGACCTTCTGGCAGAGATCAGAGCACTGCTCCACTTCCTCTTCAAACAGGATGTCACCAAACTACAAGAAAGAAATTCAAAATGTCAGTCAGCATGATCACTTTATTCAATTTTATTAATAATAATAATAAGCTATGTTATGAATATTCTTTGATATACGGTACATTATTTTACAAGAACTGTTTGTACATGAATGCCTTGTCATTGCTTTTTATTTTATGGGACTAATATTATTTTAGAATACAACGATAGACATAATGCCTAAATACAGAAGTAGAAATGGTATCATCGTTAAAAAATTACTTATCCATGAAATTTACACAGGTTTGACCAATACAAATAATATTAATTTGTTATATTCAAAACAGTTTGTACTAATATTCTCCATGCAGTTTTGGTAATTCTAGTCTTTTCAAAAAATGTTATGAGGGAAACGGTTTCTAACTGGCAACAAATAAATATTTTGTTATTTCAAAGAACACAAAAAGTACATGATTGCTCACCTTGATAATGAGCAGACGGATGGCAGAAAAGCAATGAGTTAGGTAGACATTGCTTTGGTTTGTACTTAGAGAGTGGACCAGAACTTTGAGTATACCGCCCAAGAGGCTATCCTTGCACTCTGTTGATAAATTCACCTAAAGTCCATGAAATGAAACATTAGAGACACGTCCAATATATACAAAACACCTAGAATATCATTTACTCACAGCACTACCGACAGTGACACATCGACCTCTTGAGCCAGGTAGATATGGTGCCCAATATGATCGGCAATCTGAGCTCGAGCTATTTTGTTCACCAAATTCAACTTAAACATAAGTGGAATTTTTTTTTTAGGTTCAGTGAATAACTAGGGGGTACTATCCCCTATTACCTTTAAAGCACAAAGGTAGGGAAAAAAGTGTGTAATTGAATGAGTGTCAAGTGTAGAAATTTTAAATAGAAAATATTTAATGACAGAATAAAAATAAAGTACCCTATTTGCTCTATCCAGTTCTGCTTCCACAAAACCAGTTTGTTTCACGTATGACTAAGCAGTGTGAATAACGAACCAAACTATACAGAAATCCTTTCTGTATAAGATCAAACATATAACACACAATGCAACCATATTTGTATTGGTGTTTTATTATGTAGTATATAGTTATATTTAAATCCTGTTATTTATTTGTTCTGTCCTGTATCCATTCACTTCTATCTACTGCTCTCTAACCTTCATGCAATTGTTTCATGACAGGTGCATGGGTGGTAAAAACCCAGAGATGTGCATCTTTGGCTAAGGATATTGCATAACAATTATCTGTTTTGATTTTACATAAAGCTAATGTGCTGTGTTGTTGCTACCCTACCTGTATAATAATCTCCAACACATCCAAAATAATGAGATTGGCCTCAGTAGCCAGGTTCCCACACATTATGGCTTCCTGGTCAATTTCGGCCTTTGTCCTGTCACAGGAAAAAAAAAAAATATTTAAAAGGAGGGAAACAATGTCAAATAATAACAGTTCTGTCATTGATATGTGGAATTAGTTCATTCCTGTTGCTTCAGGCAAATGACTAGGTGGTATTATAACAATAATTGGTCATTGTGTTTTGTACAGGGACTTGTTTCATGGTTCTACATACAATGACACCGGTTCCTGCCACCTCCATTAAGGCACATGGTACTCACATATTAAGTCTCTCGTTAGCCTGACGCCACTGTGTCTGATCCTTCTTCCACCTTAAGTTCTCATTAAGTCCTGCAAACCTATCATTCCCTGTTGGAAAAAAAGGATCTGGTCACTAGACAATTCCATGTGCTAATAGCCTATATTATAGGTGTATGGAACCACTGGATGCATAGTCTGAATAGAGCTGCAGACAAAGTTTAAGTAAACCAAGTAAGGAATGAAAAAGATAAAAAAAAAGATCAACTGTATTATAAACAGTATAATTTGTGAAGAAAGTTTTCTTACATATGCAGAAAAAAATGCCTTGAATAAAAAAAACTTTACTAAATAAAACTTGTAAATATTGCAAAGATAAATGTTTAAATCTTGCTAATATTATACTAATATGTAAAATACATCTAAGATTTTTGTGCTCAAAAGGAATAACATTTTGTTCAAAACAAAATAAACAAAATTGTGACAAAACACAATCGCTAAGTGATCTGTGATTACATATGCCCATAAAGAAACCAAACCATTAATACCCATCTATACATATGTTTATTCGTGGTGAGTGCTGTATATACATCACCTGTTTTCCAGCGTCTCATCATTTCACCCCTGGCTCCTTCACCCCTCAGCAAAGCTTCCTCCAAGCGAGCTTTGACATCCTTTGATTTCTGGAGCACCAGAGTGCTCACTCTATCTGATGAAAGCTTTCCCTATGCAAACGGCAAGATTGCACAAATGTTGGCACTGAACAAACAACATTGATATATGAACAGTACAAACAGTAACATACTTTCCTTCGTAAATACAAATGTAATAAATAGAAATATAAATCCTACATTCTCTTTTCCCATAGATTCATGGGTACATGTGGTATGCGTTTAAAACATACTGCCACCTGCTGGGAAGCAATGATTTTGCATTCAACCTGCAAAATTTAGCAAGTGTTTTGAGTAAAGTGCAGGATCAGAATGGACGGGATACTGTTATTTTATTCTCAATCTGGTGTTTGTCTTTTTCTGCGAGATTGCAGAAACAGGCAGGAAGTGCGCTATAATGAAATGCGCATGCATGCTATCACTCAAATCAGTAATTAGAGTTCTCCCACAAAATGCAAATTAGCAGGCACCATGCATGCCTGAGCAGCTCAGCAATGTCTGAGAAACCAAGAACTACACTTCCCATGATGCCTCCCGCATCCAATGGTAAGCAGTCTGTTTAAAACCCCCACAAAGCGATTAGATCAAGGGGCTTAGAGTGAGGGTAGGGTAAGCGCTAATCGCAGTTTTAAACCCACGTAGATCACACCAGAGGGGTTAGAGTTGGGGTAAGGGTTATCTATGGCATTAACCCTAGACCCCTAGAGTTAATTCTAACCCCCATGGTTTAACTGCTGTACATGGGTTTTAAACAGATTGTATACCATTGTAGACGAGGTGCATCATGGGAAGTGGAATTATCTGTATTATCAGACTTTTCCGGGCTGCTCAAGCATTTTGTGCAAGCACTACAATCACTGCTTGCATGCGCAGTTTTTTCTACGACACTTCCTGCCTATTTCTGTAATATCGCAGAAAAAGACAGAACACCAGCCCTTATACAATGGAGATTATACCAAACCGAGTTTTGACCAATTTGCATTGCAGCCTGCATTCCTACAGAAGAGGTTCATAAACCATTATACAAAGAAACAGTACTCTACATTACAATAGTAACAATGGGTCAAAAATCAATTGACTTAATTTACAAAGGCCTTACAATGTCCAAATCCCTTGCCAGCAAATAATGTTAATGGAACTGTTGCAAACTTTATAGTAAGAATGCCATATCATGGTGTTATAAAAGGATGCTTTTAAAAACCCATAAAATCAATGAGGCACTGGTTGTATTGGAATATAAAAATACCAAAATGCTACCTATGGAGGAGTAAAACAAATTCCTGTGTTTATCATTGTGATCAATGAAATCATTTCTTTTTATAAGCCAATGACTTCTCTCCAGAACATCACCTACATTTAAGTTATGTAGAAAGATCAGTTATGGAGTAAAGTTCTAAAAGTTGAGCAGGAATGTTCAACTTATGTCCAGGAGGATTGTTTCAATCTAACAATGTAAACACTGCCCCAGTCTTACTTTATATTCATATCCTTCTAGGTTTCTGTTACGCAAAGGCACAGTAAAGACAAGTTATACAGATGACTTACTTTGTATTCAAAGCATGAGACACACATGTGCAGTAAATCCAGGACCCTATTCAGCTGAAGTGTAGGTAAATAGGCAAGCCACTTCTGGATCAAACTCTGGTCTGCATTCTTCATTATCCACAAAAAACAGGTTAAGAGACTCCGTGTGGAGTCAGAACTTAATGTCGTATACATTTTAAGAGGCTGGAAAGTAACAAAAGTAAATTACTTGTTTGATGTTTTCTGTGCTTCATTTACCTTAAATATTTCTACCTCAAACGTAGCCTTTACTCTTTGATCCACACTGAAGCAAATGCACAATATTTATGAACATCACAAATTCATGCACAGTAGAAATGTATAGACTTCCAAGAACATTGAAAGAACAGTAAAAAAAAAAAAAAACCCCATAAAAATATGTATAGGTAAGTGCACCCCCTGCACCAGATATTGTACTCATTGCACTATACATTGGACCCACTTCATTAAATTGGAATGGGAAGCTCACTCTTAGTCCAGTAGCGGCAGCACCAAATTCTACATACTGCCCAGGCGCGTGACATCTACAGACATGAGGTCACTGCGAGAGGATGTCTATGCGCTTGGGCAGAACACAGACATATGGGCTCTCAGGGAGTGTACCTTCTATGACACCCTATGATTAAGCCTTGTTTTGTGGTGAAAAGCATGAGACCGCTGCCTCCTCACGTTGGTATTCTGTTTTTATATTTTTTCTAATAACAAGTGATATTTTTATACCAGACTACATCGTTTATGGAGTTACTGTTACCTGGGGTGCACTTGAAATCCTGCTGTGACGTTTTGATGTACATGTTTCTACTGATGGAATCTCTGTGAGATTGCACCAAGCAAATCCAGTACCGTGACCATTTGTACTCTCCCCTGTTTGCAGGTGTGGGGGCCTGTCGGCACAAAGCTTTTCTTCTTCGACACCCCCCATTCCAACTCGTCTTCCTTTATAGTATACAGTGTGCCAGGGACTTGCACATGATTCCGCATAGCAACACTCAGTATATGCTCTGTCCTACATGTCTGTCAAGCTCTCCCCATACCCCCCTCATGTCTGTCCATCTTTCTCTCTCTCCATACCCCCCTCGGGTCTGTCCATCTTTCTCTCTCTCCATACCCCCCACGGGTCTGTCCATCTTTCTCTCTCTCCATACCCCCCTCGGGTCTGTCCATCTTTCTCTCTCTCCATACCCCCCTCGGGTCTGTCCATCTTTCTCTCTCTCCATACCCCCCTCGGGTCTGTCCATCTTTCTCTCTCTCCATACCCCCCTCGGGTCTGTCCATCTTTCTCTCTCTCCATCCTATGTATGTATGTATGTATGTATGTATGTATCTCTCTCTCTCTCTCTCTCTCTCCTTCCCATGTCTGTCTGTCTCTCGACCACCGTGTCTCTCTCTCCCTATACCCATACCCGGTGTCTCTCTCCCTATATCACAAATTGAGTTGATGTGATAAAAGGCACATTTGTGTGCATTAAGGCAAAAATAAAAACCCATACCACAGATGTAAGTGTCATGGAAGGAGCTTTCAAGTTGAAATGATTTCCTGCAACAGCCATTGCAACACTCGGATTGATTGGACTGGGAGTTTCTTGCTCTTCATCGGTACTCCGAGCCTTGACACTGCGAGTGTCTAAAACTAGAACATTAATGAGACTATTAAATTAGATAGAATAAATAAACAAGTATAATCAGATTCACATGTCTGTCCTATATTTGTATGAACAGAGGAGGCAAATTTACCATAAATGAAATACACAGATTACAAAATCTAAAAAATGATTGGCTAAAATCAGAATGTTTTATTGAGAAGGGAGATAGAGCTATGTTTCCCGTACCACATGTACACCGGACTTTATGTTGAGTAACAGTATGAAAGCTTACCTGAGAAGTCATGCAGCTGGGGCAGTGCATCTAAGATAGTGCTGACCAATGGCAGGTAGAGTGCAGCAATTTTGTTTTTGATCTCAATTCTCTGGCAACGCGTGTCCAAGTCATGGGAGCTAAGCAAGTTGTGTACTGCATTGATGGCTTTCTTTTGCACCTTACTGATCCTGTGTACAAAATGACAATAGTTATCTGGCAGCCTGTGTATATTGTATAGGACTTTTCCCAATCTTTCAGGTGTCTGAAACATGTAAGTAGATTGTCTCAAGGTATGTATAAAAAATGTTTGAGAAGACATGCTTAGCCCATGTATGTTGTCAAATCTGACCTGGGAAATGTACAAAAATTTTAATTATGAAAATTTTGTCAACTGGCATCAACATATCTGTTTGGTCTGACCTGCAATTTAAGAGATGTAATGGAGGAGAAATATATGGAATTTGGCTCCATATATTGACAAGGTTGACCCCAGACTGCATAGCAAGCACGGAGGTTGTCAGAATAAGTAAGTGATTTTTGCTCCCTTGTGTTGGTTTGTTTGTTGTAATTGGGCAAACACATTCTATGTTTATGTTCTTATGTTATTTGGAAACAAGTAGCCAATAAATGATATGATTTGTGTTTGATTGTAAACGTTCAAGGTAATGCTGCTAGGTCACAGCTTTATTAAAGGCAAAATAAACACAGGAGTTCTGAAGAATTTTCCCATCCATAAATGAACCAGTCTTATAGAGATCTAATAGATACATCAGTTTTTTTCTGTGGGTGGAAATTGCCCCTGCCAATAAAAGAGACCTGTGCACATGTCTACAAACACAGACAAAAAACCTGAATTCCAATCTCCACAGAACCAATGCATTATGTGCAAATCATTCACTGTGATATACCTCATCATGTGTGCGAAGTGCCCAACAACAATGTATGTGGGAGAAACAGGCATCACTGCACAAACGTCCCACAGACATACTATCAAACATGTCTGTCAAAATGGACACAGGACCCAAGATGTGAAGCTTTTGGTATTGATTGGGATTGTTCCACATATAGAAGGAGAGAAAGATATGGGAGGGTTGGCTGATATGCTTGTTTAATTCCTTAGTCACTGGCTTTAATAGAGACAGTGAATGTATGTCCCTGTGTAATCTTTTTAGAAACACAGGATAACTTCAATGAATTTGCAAAAGTTTGGACACTTTCCTGGATCTGCTCTAAATTAAGTGAATGTATCTATTAGATCTCTATAAGAATAGCTAATTTACTGCTGAGAAAATTCTTCAGTACTTGGTTTAATTTGCTTTATTTAAAGCTGTACCTTGTAATTAGGAATTGTTGTTTCAGACTCATTTCTGTCTGAGGAAGGGACCTAGAAAATTAGACTCAAAAGCTTTAAACCAAACGCTCAGTTAGCCAATAAATGGTATTATTTTAACACAACTTGTTTCGTGCATTTCAACGGCTACCGTGGTACTGATCTTTTACCAATTTGTTTTTGGGTCAGGGTGTTTCTGTTTTTATGGGCACTTTAACTTCCATCGTAGGGTAGAAGATGGCAGTCTGTCCCTTGTTATGGACTTTTACAGATGACCCTTCTGATTTGTACTTCTATAGCAACAACTAGCATGGGCCATTTAATACACTGTGAATACACTCGCTAAGGTTTTTTTCAAACCCATAGTGAAGGTGACTTCATAATATAACAATAAACTGAATTACTTTGGAAATGAAATGTTCTGTTTGAAAAAATACACAGTAATGAATGTAATGTCTAACATATTAAACAACTTTTGAAGAAGATATCCAACAAAGAACACTTTCATACAAAATTGTCAATATTATTGATCTTCAAAAATGACTAGTTATGTTTACACTTGTAATTATATATTAAGATGTAGATTGTGTATATGTGTGTGAACTACTACTATATTTATATACCCTTCGGCCTCAGAGTCCAGAGCGGCATCCAGCTCAGTAAAGAGGAGCCCAGTCAAGAAATGCTTTTGGCGATAATCGGTTGAGAGTTCAAACATGCTGGTGACTCTCTGGTCCTGAAAACTGGAGCAGGAACTGGAGTTCTGTAAGATGTATGAAGGAAGCAGGAGTTCAGTGGTGACCAACCTTATAATCATCATTACATAAGCCACATATTTATTTATATAGCGCCAACAAGTTACGTAGCGCTAGGTACAGAGAATAGTGGTGACCAACAAACTATAACAGACTGGTACATGAGGTAGAGAGCCCTGCTCGTAAGCTTACAATCTAGAGGCATGTCTCTCAGAAATGCCAAAATGCACAATGGCATGAATGGCTGCATATATCATACCCTAATTTGTTCCATGTGACAACTCCCCCCTGCCAAATAAAAATAATAATAAAAAACAAAAAAACAACAACAACTACATTTCATCGTAGATACCTCCAACTGGGATATTATTATCTTCCTAGCTAATAGATGACAAACTGGATGTTGGAGGTAAGGACATAAAAACCTACCATGACATTAGTTCTTGAAGTGGGGTGCCACAAAACATAGTTTGTTTCTTTGAGAAATGCTTTGGTCTAATGTTTGTAAAGGAGCTTTAAGAAAAGCACATACCTCAGAGGAAATAGACGGGCAGGGTGAAGCAGGTGAGGAGGAGGATGCCAAGAAGAGGTTCAGGTTGAGGTAATGTTCGTGGCTGCACAGAATCCTTAGGAATTCCAGTCGCATGGAAATCAAGGTTGGTAGAGAATTCAGCTTGCTTGTTAACTAGTGGAGAAGAAGCTACTTTATGGATTGTCTTATGAAATAGGAGAAAGCTATCATTTCTAGTATAAGTCGCTTCTTCTCCACAATGTCAATATTGGAGCACTTTGATGCAGTGGTGTGCTAAGCATAATATGACCAATGTGTTCATCTAGCATAGTTGCTGTTAAGGTAGCTTTAAGAGTGTGCTCTGATATTTCTATGTATTGCCCATTACATTACAGGCTGGATTCAGCATCAAAGTATAATTTTACAAAAGAGATTTTCCACATATCATTTTAACTTTTTTCAGCTCAACCGTATGCAAACAAACTGGGCACTTGACTTATTAGTTGTAGACAATTATATATTTATTCATATAAAGAACTGTGTAAAACCGGATAAATCTTAATGGTGAACCCCAAAGCTCAGAGAAGCGTGCTCTCAAAAACAGCCTGTCAAATGCCTTTATTTCATTATGGAGCTTGATGATGATGATACCTATGAAGTCTTCCATACCTGATTGCAGTATAGCTTGATGAGATTAAATACATAACCACGGTCCATCAGTGATATTAAATCATATAAGAAAAATGCCAGACTTATGTTGATTTTCTCTGCTTGTTCTGCTTCCTGTATAAAACACAATTAATCAAGACAAAATTTATGAAGAGAGTCACAAATGTATCACCTAAAGGTAAAACATTATAAAGCAGACAACCACTGTTATCTTCTCACAAAGTGGATACATTGTTTCTTGCAATGGTGCTATGTTATTTGATTTGATAAATACAGGTGAAGGGTACAAGCACTGATATACCAACAAACAGAGCACCTTACGCGTTTCATATCCTTACGTGAGGCAGTATTTTTGTTAATATATCGGTTGCTGTACCCTTCACCTGTATGTCATATGGAATAATGTAGCACCATTGCAAGATAAAATGTTTCTACCTGGATTGTCTTCTCACAGCATTCCCTTTCTTTTTCTAAGTTTCTGAATGATCTAGCTCTGCTAATGAAAAATCCCTGATAATTTAGAGTAGGTTCTGAGACTGTTAAAAAAAAGTTGATAAGAGATGTGCCATGTTTGAACATCCAGATAGGCCACTCCTCAGTTCCAGTGCATAGAATTAATAACCAACATAATATCTGTATTTACCTTCTGTGGCTTGCTGAGAAGCGCTCCTATCTCAGAAGTGACTACAATAACTATGGTATTTATGTCATCTTTGAAACGGTCTGAGAAGCGATTCCTCCTGGGCACGTCTGGTCTGTCTACATTGTGAATGAACTGGGCCATGCTTTTCACCTGAAAGTATAAAAAGAAGAAACCATTATTAGATTCTGCAGTAATATGTTTCTTCCAGTAGCATTTCCATTGAGTAATGCCTGCCTGCTCTATAAAATGTAGACCTTTATTTACATGAGGTTAGCATAATATTACAGACATTGTATAGATACCTCTGCATCCCTTTAGGCAAATAAAAAGAAAGAAACAAGTAATGAGAAACACATATCTTACCAAAAGCTCAAAGAAGAACCAGGCATATTTGAAAACGCTTTCTCTAACCATGCCAGTGCTGACCACCATCTGCAGTGCCAATTCTTCATGGAAGTGCTAAAATGACACATAGTAGTTAAAACCTTCTTTATTTGCTATGCCCTGTGTTTATAGTATATTTAGATCTTCTAGTGCCTGTATAGCCTCATTAGTGTATATGGAATATATGGGCAGTTAGTGCATTCCCTGATGCACCGTTGAGACCCTTTTTCACTGTTCTAAGATTGACCACTACTTTTGAGACATATTACTCACTTCTTTGGTCTAACCCTAACCAGCAAGGCCACAGTATTCTTATACTACAGACTGTATTCTGTTCCACTACATGTTTCATGGATGTGATGTTAGCATGAATAACTGGGTTGTACATAAGATTGATTAATTGATTGGTGCAGGTGTTAGGACTGTTCACAGTTTTTTTTTTTTGTTTCCTGTTAATCTAGGGACCTGGTTTAGCACCAGGCACCATAACCCCCGCCCCCCCCAATGATTTAGCATATTATCTATTTATTATCTGTTTTATTAATGCAAAGCTTTCTTGGCATTCACTAAATCTAAACCGGGTGTTGTGAGACTTCCCACCTCTCAGAAAGTTGATAAATTAGCCACTTATTCTGCATACATGTTCAGCTGTTCAGAATACCTTTTTATTAGATGGCCTTGTGTTGGCAATGGCATTCTGCGCATCATTACTGCCATCAATAAAAAAGGACATGCGATTAGCGTTGCGACCCGAAACCTGCAGAAAAAGTTTAATACTATTAGATGAATTATCTGAAGTGCACAGCATTCTGAAAAAGGGACTTGATACAGAGGGTTTGTGAATTAATTCGTAAACCTGCCAAACAAACAGAATACATGTATTTTAAGTACTTTTTATAGGACTATTACATAAACAGTATTCAATACAAAAAAAAAAACATTTGGACCAGCATTCAACTGAGCAGCACCCAGCTATTGGTGCACTGGAGCATCATGGGAGCTGTCAGCATGGAATATCCTAATAATATAGGACATAATATTGGTCTCTAGTCAATGTTTTACCAGCCTGCCAGTAAAATACTATGCTTAATGGCAGTCCTAGTTATGAGAGCACACTGTCTCATTCGCACAATTAACAGATTAATTCAAATATGTGTATATAATCCTGCAGACAAAGCTCTGTGCAGTCCAAGCCCAGATCTCTGCTCTCTTATTACTAGACGCGGTCTAATCTCCACCAAAACGGTAAATAAAACAAGAGGAGCCTTGATTTCAGGAGTTGTTTTATAGGTATTTCTTAGCCTTTTTTTAAATTCTAATGGGATAAGACCATTATACATTTTCATGAATATAAATCAAACAAATATTATTTACATATGTAAAATAAAACATGTAAGTAAATATGAAGTTATTAAGGGTCTCATCTAATTTTCACCTTGTTAACTTCTATGCTAATCATTTTCCGATTTTAGTAAGGTAAAACATAAAAATAAACATGATCACAATAATAATTACATTGCACTGGTTCTAACTTAAAACATTCATTCTATCACCAAAAAACATCCAGGTAGTTTCCCCTGTATCCTGCCCCATCAATACAAGGAAAAGGTTTAATACTTCTCCTTGGCCTGTCAGAACACCTGTATCAACGACTCCTTAACTGTTGTATGCTTGTTTTGATAACACTTGTTTAGGTAACAGTCTCTCCAATAGCTGTAACAGAGCAGTTGTGGCAAAACATTTATTAAAATAAACTGTGTTATGCAGAGACAGTGTTACCTTATTGGACATTATGTTCTTGACTTCTTCATCTGCAGCGTTTGGCATGCCAGGAATATCAGGATTACTGGAGCTCAGAGCTCGTGACTGTATCAGTTTAGAGCCAACAACAGCAGCAGACGTACGTCCCACAGTGTAATATCGCGACTCAGCCACATTTGCACCTGCACAACGGTAATGACATGTCATTTAGTACAGTAATGACCAGATGTAATGACTTGAGAAACATTTCATTTTACCAACAAAATATCATGTGATTCAATGGCATCAAATGAAATGTTTCTGGGAGGAGAAGTAAAAGAAATATATTCTACCTGCTATTAACAGGTCTTTGTGAATTTCGGGGAGACGGAATACATAGTGCACGTAGGATGCCAACAAGCAATTTCTTCCATGTTGATCCTTGTTTAGATCCTTACTGTTGTGCAGACTGTTCACTATTGACACTACACATTCAAAGGCATCCTGAGAAAAGTTGGCTGCAAAACAAAGGATTATGGTCCTGTAATAGGCAACTCTATTGTAATCAATATATACTGTAAATATATGACTGCAAGTTTATTAATAAAACACTAACCTACAAATATATCTTCATATGTTACATACAAATGCACCCATGTTACTGATAAACAAGATATGAGCAAAAATCACAACTGTACCGTGAACAGTTGCACTGCATATTTAATACAGATGTTATTTCATTTTGAATCTTGACCAAGAATGTACAGAAGAACAACAAAAGGCCACTACATAGCTTATGAAGGACATAAATGTTTTGTGTTGGGGGGTAAACATTTTAGAAAAGTGACAATCCTCTTGTGTGTGTAATTCTAGACCCTGGTCATCACATGACTACATCTAAAAATGTTTGTTATAGATCATGTACCGTGTACATGTTGCCTACATTCTAATTCTCACTAACTGCACAAAACCTTGACTGCCTGCTCGGTAGATTGTTGGAATCCTAACGAGGATATCTGACGTTCCTGCAGTTTTAAGGGGCTCCATTTTGTTGCAAGTGGCAGATAATACAGAAACCCGTGATTTCCTTTGGATTGTTAAGGCTTGATTTCTATGAAACCAACCCCACATACCTTTTGCTTTTACAAGGAAAGCTATTGTAATAAACATTAAACAAAAACATTAAAAGGTTATGCACTATATAAAAAAAAAAAAAAATCTAATTACAGAATATATAAAGTTATAGCTCCAGATCTCATATTCATACCTGTTTGTCCACTAATTACCATGGGTTGCACAGTGAGGTGAAAGAGCTTATCCAGCACGAGATGAAGGAACAACACCAGGGGCTCCAGTCTGGATGAATTTAAGCAAACAATGCTTAGTTTCAATTCATGTTCTAGAGATGCTTCTGTGATCTTCTGTTCTAGAACACGGATAGGGAACGTAACTGGACCTTCCAAGGCATGGCAGAGCGTAAAGAATCTATCTAGGTGATTGTCCTGTAAACACAATTAAATAACTTTCATTATATCTTTGTGTGATTGTGTATTCTGATCTAAAGTATTTACATGAAATAATTATGATATAAGGATGAGGACATGGAATTATTTTTAGCATTTTAAAATTATAACATTAATGTATTCAAATAATTCTCACAAATTACCTATTACTAAATGATTTCACAATTTGTTTTATTTAAAAGAAGTTCTTGCACTTTTATACTTTTATCCAAACACTTGTAAGCAGATTTGGCCTATTCATTAAGCTGGGAATCTTAACTGCCAGATTGGGCGTCTAAAACTCCAGGTAGTACGTGCAAATGCAACAATTGCTCTACACTACAAATTCGCCATGAAGGATGTAGGTCTGCTGAATGGAGTTCCAGCTCGGAGTTATGGAGTGAAGCTGGAGCCCAGAGCACTGGAGCAGGGTTTCTTACATGTAACAGAAGCAGAACCAGAGCAAAAATATTTTTGGCTGCTCCGCACGTCACATATGTTTGCTGAAAATTATTTCAAATTTGTCTAGAAATCAGCTATGTCACGGTCATTACCACTGACATGCTTTAGATACTTCGGTGAACTGACGTGCTCGTTCCCGAAATTTATATCCGCAATATTTTTTTATAAACATGTATTTGCTAAAATGCGCAGCCATTCCCGGACTCCCCTATCCTTGTACAGCAGTGTGGGTGTCCACAGAGAGGGGGGGCAAGAGAGGGTACTGCCCTTCACATCCCCTTGGAGGTGGAGCGGAACTGGATCCACTTAAAATTTGCCTGTCACACAGCTGGAGTGCAGCACTGCTCCAGCGGACATTAGAGGGCATTTAGTTGTACAGATGAGCTAACAATAAATTGTTGCAGCAGGATCCCTTCTCCTGAAATCACTATCTGCCATGCTCTTTCATTGAGCACAGAAATACCCATTTTCTCTAAACTTAAAGGGACAGTCTAGTCCTCAAATTAACTTTGGTGCAAGATGAAGATTACTGCTTGTATAGGGTATAGGCTTTTTTCCAGTGTGATTTGATGCAGGCACATTGTATTAATCACATTTTTAATATTTGACTCAAGCCTTCGCCAGTGATTACTCGGCATGTTTACTGCATATAGACACTGAGGATAAAAAGTTTTGTTTCATTTAGTCACTTCATGTGCGCTTTCAACTGAACACATTATGTGGATTCTTAGTGACCTTGCTCTTGTACACAGTAGGATCTCTTAACAGTGCAACACATTGTCTGATGACATCACTAGAGAGACAGGAATTCCATTCAAATTATTCTCATTGGCTCCTGCAGTCTGTGTGTCCACCTGCGAGAATCATGTGTACTAGCACAGCATGCAGCTCCAGAAAAATCCAGAAATCACCCACTACTCACACAGGTTTAGTGCTCGTTTCTCACTTTTTTTTCAAGTTATTCCTTCATTGTTTGGTGTATGTGCTTCTCATAAAAACCTATTAACAGTTTTAAGACACACAGTAAAATGGTTAATTACCTGGGTGTGCACAGAAGAAACGGCCTGTACACCTAAGTTAAAGACTCCTTTGTGGCCTTCAATCCATTTTATTGGAGGGGACTGGGTTGGCATTTTCTGTAAATAATAAGCAAAAAAAAAAAAAAGGAAGATGAGCTCTTCAGTACACATGTGCATTCGTTTTTGGACAAATGCATTTTCGGACGAATAATGAATTACGAAAATGATAAACTACCGAAATCCGAATGAACGAATGCTAAATAAACGAAAATCATTCGTCCATTCGTTCATTCAGCTGCTGACAGACATTCTGATATGTTGAATACGAATTTCGTCTCAATTTCGGCTTAAGTTATTGTATGTAATGCTATTGGCATTACAGGAAGCGAAATAGAGGTGAAATAGGGTCAAAATTCATACAAATTAACCTATTTCACCTCTATTTCGGTTTATGGCATACTGTGTAATGCTATTGGCATTCCATAAACCGAAATAAAGGTGAAATATAGTTGAAATTCATACGAATTGACTGTGGAGCACCCTGGGAGGGGCGGATCTCACCGGGTGCAAGGTCCGCCCCCTACCCTTGAAGCAGAGCGGCGTCTGTTTCATGGGGAGCCAAGCAGCATGAGCTCAGAAAGTGCTCCTCGCGCTCCCGTGTGGAGTGATAATCCAGGAAATCTGATGGGGGAGATATGGGGAGAGGCATGGGATTGGGGGGGGGGGGGGGGTTAAAAAGCACTTTCGCCTATGTAGCAAAAAATCCTTCCACCAGCCCTGCCTGTCCTAATTTATCTCTATAAATTGATGAGGAGATCATGGGTGGAGTATACTAAACAATTCCTTAATTGATTAACTGCTTAGTGTTCAAACAACAATATTGGTGCATTTCAAAACAACATACAATACCATATCAATTTAGAAAGCTGGTCCAGTACAACACACTGTTGAGCCAAATGTACACAAAGAGACCAATTGGTAGCTGGGTTGAAAAAAAAAGTGAGAATGAAACCTTGATCATTTGTATTCAAACAAAGTCTGCTCCAAGGCAGTAGGCCACAGTTTTCATTTTGAAAGAAATGCAATAACTCTGACTAAATGCGTCTTCCTCTTTGTCAGGCACATTACCTCAGGAGAATGCATGGAGTAGTTCATGGGAAGTTTGTCTATTGCAACCGGAAGGCAATAATGTCCTGTTTGAAGTCGATCGTGTATCAAGAGTGGAAGCCACTAAAAAAAGATAGCATTTTACAATATATTATCAAATGAAATCACACAGATGGGAGCCACAAGAACCACACTGAGCTCCAAGACATGTGCAGTGTACATAAATGTTGTTTTACACTTTCTGAAACTGTGTAGTTGTTAATTGGGCTCCAAAGCTACTGAAAGTTGGTCTGTATTTTACAAATCTATCCATTTTGTTAATTATATTCATTAAGCAAATAGGTTTACTTTTATCATACCTTCCAAACCTTATCTTGAAACATTTATGTTTTTATGGTGTTTGATTAAATTATAAAATCCCTAGCACACTCCCTTTGTATCTCCAGTCTAAACTACTATAAAACTCTCCTGGATTGGCTTTGCTCAGAATTAGCCCCCTCCTCTTCAGTGTCAGTGCTGCCACCACTCTCCTCTATTTATCCTGTGTAAAGCTGCTCTGCATTAAAACAAATCAATCAATTATGGCAAATATTCTTCCAAATATGACATTGGCAAGTACATTTTTTGCCATTGAAATCTGAAATGTTCACGCTTTATAAAAGTTCCTTTCACAGCAGACTATAAGGCAACGAACTAAGCCAAAATGCAGTACTTACAGAGTAGCCCAGAATGCTCTCCACTGATGCCCCTTGTTTAGGTTGACAGCTGATGTGGTAAAATGTAAATAACAGGTGGTGTTTCTTTGTGAGATGAGCGGGAAGTTTAATTTTCACTTCTTCATAGAAATCAGGAGCTCTATTAACAGCAAAAAGCAAGAAAAAAAAAATGTAACATTTCATAATGTTCACTTCATTGTACATGTTTTCATTTTTTATACGAGTTTAAGGGAAGTAAAAAAGGAAATGTTCCTAACAATCTGTAGCACATTTCTTGGATAAAGTACTACTACTGCAGGGTGAAGGAAAAAAGTGTTTGGAGACATTAGTTTATGTTTAAAGATGAATTGGGAAGAAAGTTCTAAAAATGGAGCAATTAGTCCAGACGATCGTTCCAGTCTTACAAGTTGATGCAGAATTCTGGCACTCCATGCAGACCCTTAATTGTCTAGGAACTGAACCCTCCAGATGAAGTCAGGAAGTTCTCATAGTTGCACCAAAGAAAGCCAGAGGAGTATGCATTCTCCACTCACACACACACACACCTCTCTCTCTTCCGGTAAGCGCTCTACTGTTGACACTAAAACACTGTCACAGACACATATTTCACATATACTGCCCATGAACCACCATAGCTAAGTGATGACCCCAAAAAGTAGGGTGTTTATCTATCTATCTGGCCCTGAAATGGGAGATAGAAAATACAGTAATTGTATTTTTGCACTCCAGATTATGTGGACTCCATTATGCTCAGTCAGCCAAATGTTTGTACTCCACTTACTGGCATGCAAATTCAGTATCTATGATGATCAGCTTTGGGCGGTGCCTTTGCCAAAATGGCTTGGTAATGGTTGAGGATTTATGCCCCTTTTAAGACAACTGTTTTTTTTTTGTTTGTTTTACACATGAGAGGCTCTTTCGTCTGTCGAGAGTTAGCTTTATACATTAGCGCACATGGTGATAGTGCCCCTTTTTTCGTGCTATGTTCGTGACAGTTTTATAATGCATAACACATTTATTTAATCTGATGCCAGTATGTGGTTGGCTTAAAATCATGAGCTAAATCAAAGCATTATAAGCCCATGTTCACCCTACTGGCTAATGGAGGACTTTTTGAAAAGTAGTGCTTCTAATGGGGTGCTTGATTAAATAAATGGGGATCAGGACATTAACCTAATACTGGACCAAAAGAATTGTCAACCCTGCCTTTTAAAAAAAAAAATTCTACTGTACTTACATAGCAAGAACATTACAGGTATAATTTACAAAATCACAATGCAAATATAAATTTTAAAATCCAACATAATGTATGTATGATGAAGTATGCAGATTGATTTGATCAGTTTATGATCCCCATAGTCACAAACATTAATCAGCTGCTTTTTATGACCTCTATAGTTTGTGTAGAGCATCTCCCACGTTTCTATATTGAAGTGGAGATGTTGGCGTTATTATTAACACTGACCGGTAACTACAGCACTCTTAAATGTTTGCGTTACCAACTGCCCACTTGTAACGATATTTACAAACAACTCCATCTACCAATGTCTTTCACTCTGTCAGGGAACCACTCTTAACAAGAATGTAGGCCCCAAAGCAAACCTACTTGTTGTGGTATGTTACAGTCGTACACACTTCTTCCAGGAACTCTGGCCCATTGGACTTCCCAAAGATCACCTACATTTAAAATAAACAAGCAAAAATAAAATACATGTTATTTAATTATTAGATTATATTATAAGATTGACCAATTTCACATAGAAAGAACTTTCTCTTTTGGAGTATTTGGACAGTAACCAATGGATTTCCGAATATCACACATATTTCTGGATTAGCTGTAGTTGGCAAGGCGTTTTATTGAAAGATTGGGCCATACTTGTTAAGTGCCAAAGAAGAACAACAAATAGGAATTTAGCTCATGCTCCCACAATTATTTGTTTCTTTAATACATATTGGCTAATGTAATAGTTGTCCTAAGATGAACCCTATGTTTTCTTTTTGTACCAGTCTTTTTGTAGAGCACGTTGTGCTAACTTGATATAGGAGAATCCCAGAAAACAACAGACAGAGTTCCCTAGTCTCCTAATGGACTTTTGTTCCCTAAGGACAAGATTAATCTTCAAGATTTCAGAGTACCACTATACACGGGAAAGACCATCTTAGCTATACCTTCCTCCCAAAAGGAAAAGATCTGTGGCAATAACAATAAATAAATAGAGCAACAATCTGTAATCTTGCCATTTTTGAGTTACCGGTAGTGAGCTCTTGGCATCTTCACCACACATAAACTGGATTTTGATTGTAATGTTTCTTGCAGATGAAAGTTTGTTGGCAAAATTCACTCTCTGGGGGTAGATATACAGAATGTTCCTGTGAATAAAATGAGAGACAAAGTGTTTCTAAGTCCTTTACTGAGCAATATCTATCATAGTCCTGTGCTGTGTACCTAAATTAGAAAAAAATATATATGGTAGCCTATTCAGTACATTATGTGCACTATATAATACTCTGCATGTACAGTTCATATATCTTACTCTCAAACACATCTCTCCATTCCCGCCCTGTTGTGTTCATAACCTTGCCAATGAATATGCAAAGCAGCATTAGTTAAGAAATTATTTACACATGTACTTGTTAACCCATGCTACACAGAAAAACACACCTCTCTGCTGTCCACAGAGAAAAGGATAGGAGAAAGACACAGGGCTGACGTCCAGCTGGTATTTTACCGGCAGGCCATGTTAAATCTATGGAGGAAACCTTACCAGCAGCAAATTATAAAACAGGGAAAATTCCAATTACTGTAAAAAGAAAATGTTTGGTTGCAAGTAGTCTGTCTAGTAATTACCACAGAAAAACAGGTAAGCTAGAGTAACATAGGATCCCAGAGACCCCAACTAAAATCAGGGACCAATGAATGCAAGCAAATTCACAGTGCATAAAAGTGTTAATGCATTTAGCCTTGGTGTTTATCACACCTTTAATTGTTTTGTACTACAGCAAAGTTGATATGCATTATAATGGTGGAGTGAGAACTCAGTTACATGGTCACAAAATCTATATATTTTATAAAGTATTTAGGCAGATTTTTGAAACTGCATTTTTTTTTTTTACATTATTTCACGGTAACAATTAGAGCTACATACTAAGTTTTCATTTATCTCCACATGTAAAATAATGATACAAATCAACTCACTATAGATGCTCCAGTTTAGATGCCGACTTGGAAACATTAGAGGACATACAGGTGCCATACATACAGGTTTGACAAGCAATGTAAGCCTAGTGCATTCAGACAATAAAGAAATACTACTAAACAACCAAAACCCAGGAATAACACAAAACCACGAATACAATATATTAAAATGCCATAACAAGGAATTACCTGGTAGGAACCACAATAATAACCAGGGTAAACATATTGCAAAACTCCTAAACCATCTCAGTGTGGATTACTTATGTAGCCCTAGAATTTCTAATTAAAAACAAAGTGATGCCTGATGGTAGAAGATACAGTATCTCCATGGATTGCGTGATTTCGTTACAAACACTGTTTCAGATTCCCGAGGTTACCCTTGGATATCATTTTTAGCTGTGGCATGAAGACTTGGATTTCTTGCCAAGGAAGGGAAAGTTCAAGGCTCCCATAAACTCTGGTAATCCTCTGTAATTGGTGCATGGGGATCTAAGTAGTCAGATTCTCTATGCAAGTAATACAATGCTATTGTCTTATGACTGTATTTAATCTGTGCTGCTTTTGGTGTTATTTTAGAATAATAATATTTTTAATGTAAATTGATAAAACATCAAAAGATATTTAATTTTCCCTACAAAATCCACCATACTTCTTTCAGTAAATATATGTAATTCTGCGTGGCGTGCATTCAAAGAGTGCTGTGTATAAAGTATGTCCAAGCATGGATTAATTTAAATCCTACTCTATACCACATACAATGTACATCCTTTTAGCTTCACATTCCAAATCCTTGCAATTGCAGTAGAGCAAAGTGTTCAGTTTACTAGTATGAATTAATAGCCACTGCTTGCAAAACTAAAAAAAAAACCTACACAATTGAACTTGCAAAACTATTTTAGGGCCTGAGTGCACATTACATTTGGTTTTCCCAGCAGCACTAGACTAGACTGCAACATGATATGTCATTATGTGATTCCACAAAGTGGCTTCTCAAACATAATTTTAACAGCGTATCACTTGCATAAAATGACAAAGAGGCAGCAGCCACCTGCACACACGAGATTAAAAATAGCTACCTGGGAAACTGAAGGCAAAGGCCATACAAATGAACACGTGTATAATGCAAATACAGTCACAACATCGCACACGTTCGTTGTTCTCCTACGCCAAAATGCAACACAGTAATGTCTAAGCTAAGAGGCTGAGAATCATGGGAAATGTAGTTCCCAAACAGCCGCAGTACCAAGGTTTGCCATAACTGATGTAGCAGAAAAAACCATTTAAAAAAAATTAAGTTGTAATAATGACTTATTTTTTGCTCCTGCAACACACATGCTTTGTTTTTAATGCCATGTAATTCGGAGTGAAATTCCTTTTAATTTCTGCAATAACAGCTTTACAATCAACAGAAAACACTGACTGATTATGTGACTACAAAATAATGAATTAGCTTAAATCTATAAGTCCACTACTATTGTGGGCAATTAAAACATTCAGATGTAAAGCAAATATGGAGATATATGCCCACTCCTTTACTTCCTATTGACTAAGTCGAATTTTTTTTTCTAAATAAAATGTTCATCAGCAAGCAAACAGTTAACCTGTGGAATTTGGGGGAAAGAACAGATTCTGCTGCCCTTCCAGCCTCTGGCTGTTACACTAAGACCTCCTTCTTGTGTAGTAGAAGGTCCACTCTAGTTCCAGGCTCGTCTCATCCTGTGTAGAGTGTTTAGAAGTCCCACAATGAGAGGCTGCTCATTCATCCTGCTGTATTCTGTCTGCTTTCTAGGTATATCAATAAATACTACACTACAACAGCGCTCTAACACTCTTTCTTGTGATGGAGAAGCCACTCTGCTCTCAGAAAGTCTTCTTCAGCTTGGATCTGGATTAAAGAACGAAGTTGTCCATACACAGGAGAGCATTGCCAGCATATTGAAGCAGATGGATATATTCAATGTATCCCTGGGAAAACTGTTTAGGGAAGTATTTCAAACCGCTCAACTTGGACAGGATCTAGATAGAAAAGCAAGCAGATTCATCCGGAATGATACTATGTACCAGAAGGTTGCTGAACTAAATAAAGAAGTTTCTATGATATGGATACAAGGAGCATCACTGGACAGCAAGATCAAGCCTTTAGAAAAGAAGATGCAGAGGGCTGTAAACATGACAAACAGGAGGGATTCCTTTCCCAACATGTCAAGTATTTTGGTAGGAATTCTATTTAGTAAGGGTGTTGGTTAATATAACATTTATGGCAATAAAAGGATGGTTTGTTTTATTTCCCGGGGTACTAATAAATCAGTGAGATGGCTTGCAGGGGAATACATCTGCACAAATGAACAGCCCTTGATGGATACACTCAATTTTAATAATGTGGGTGTTTAACTTGTACCTATCTCCTTCAATCCCAAATATAATCTGCAATGCTACCGAAAATCTATGCTCATTCATAGAATGACTAAAGTTTTCTTTAAGACACTGGAGCTGATATAAGTGGAAGAATCACCACTGAATTGGTCCTGCTGATTGCTCCACTCTAATAACTTTACAATTGAGACTTGGGTCTTATAATAGTTTACTCCAGATTTTTGACCATATCTTAAATGTAACTTAATAATACAAAAATATTAATTTACATGAATGTTACAAAATAACCTCTACATCCAATAAACCCCACAACCTCTAAAATAGATGTGAAATGTGACATATATTCAAGAATTGCTGTGAAGGGTGATATTATCATTCTTACAGTCTTCAATTGAAAGTCAGAAAATGCAAATTGAAGAACTGATGCAAGTCGTGGACATCCATCAGGACCAGATCAACACCCAAGAGGCAAAGATTAAGAGCTTATTGAAGAAGGTATGTATATGTTTTATTTATACACAAACACATATAGACTAATATTAACTAATGATACAGTCAACAATGCAAATTAACATTATCCACTATTAATAATTAACTACATGTAATCATTTTCAGATAACCAATAACTGAAATAGATTTATGTAAATTTACAATTTATATAAAGGAAATTAAAGAGTCCTAAAAAAGGAAAATTATACATATTTTGAAAAAATATTCCTATGTGAAAAGCTCCTTTAAATGGGTGACATATTTAAGAGTCCAGGCTGTTCCTTCAGTTTAATTGCAATATGTATTTACATTTTGTTGAACTGCTTTTCTTTACACTTCCTAAGAGTTTTGATTATATTTTTGTACAGTGCAAATAGTCACTGTTACTGCTTTTACTAAACCACACCATATACTCTTACAATGTTGCATTACATTTTTTCCCCACTCACATCAATTTTAACCCCTCGATGTCGGCAGCCAAATACAGTCTTGTAATGCACCAACAATCAAAAGATTAAGGAAATCATTTGTAAAAACATATTACGGTATATGACTCCTAGAACCTGGCAAGTTCATAATTTTATTTTGGTTACCTCTTCCTGCTTAATAACTATATAGGACAACCATTAGCATTTTTATAGTACACATGGTCAAAACTGGAAACCTCATCGATTAACTCGATTTTAATACACAGGTTGGGACAAGAAGAGTTAAGAATAAAGACAGACAAAATGAAGATGTTCACAAAAAATCTTAAGGTTTTAACGTCAGATGTCTTCTCTCTGTCACAGTAAGTATAATAATACAATATGGGAATTTGCAGACACAGATTCTCCCCTACAGGGAGTTAGCACATCGAGCCAACTAGTTACAAAGGTGAACTGTGCTGACACTATGCAAATCACTTGTGACTACAGTGCGGGGCAGGTTTACATGTGGCTTTGGTTTATGTGGAGGAATTTAAGGGACAGTGAAGTCTAAAATAATCTTGTGATGACAACCTGCTTCATTGGCCAGACTTTCATTAATCTGGATGTACAAATCGGACATCCTCCTGGCTGGCTCTCTGGTTCAGCAGGGTAACAGTATGGGAACCTCTACTAGAAGGATGCTGGGTTATTACATAGCCTTACTTGAAGAATGTTTTAGAATTATGAAAAATGTGAAAGAAAAGATTAACCCTGTAAACAGCACTCAAGGAAGGCAGGTCTGGATTATTACATGTGCCTTTTTGATCACATGGGATCCTATCTGATTACAACTGACCGCATATAGTTTAATCTTTGTTACTCCAGCATTCAGCTCAGTGTTAACTGACTTAGACCAGTAATCTCTTTTAACCTGTAACTGTTCATGTATGCTCTGTAGAATGCTTTTTATATATTGGGATTTATTTTGGGGTGGATTGCTGTATTTTGTCTTTTGACTATTAAAGAATTTTTGGTATTTTTTCAATATTCGAGAGAGAAAAAAAGAGAGGTAGCAAAAAATGGCACTCTCGAGATGGTAAGTGTAAAAACTAGTAATTTTAATTGGAATAAAAAAATATCCAGTATACAGCAGAGGATAGGGAGGCAAAATAAAGAGGTGAGGACAGGCTTGACGCGTTTCGCGCTTCTAGCGCTTAGTCATAGCAAAACGCGTCAAGCCCGTCCTCACCTCTTTATTTTGCCTCCTTATCCTCTGCTGTGATTTACCACCGTTATACTGGATATTTTTTCATTCCAATTAAAATTACTATTTTTTACACTTATTATCTCGAGAGTGCCATTTTTTGCTACCTCTCTTTTTTTCTCTCATATGTTATCACTGGTGTTGGTCTCACACCAGCAAAAAGGCACCAAAGTTGAATTAGCGGGGATTTTCTACACCTAAACGATTTTGCTCACCTGGGCAGCCCCGATCACCTTGGTTCTTTTCCCCTTTTTTCAATATTCACCTGCGTTCATGGAATGCTGTTTACAGGGTTGCTCTTTTCACTTACATTTTAATTATTAACCCTTAGCACCTCTAGCTTTGTTTGGGCATCTAAACAGGTGTTCCTTTGCCCCTTTTGAGCAACAACCCATTTCACTTCTGTCCTATAAACATTTGAATAATTTCAACTTCACATATGAAGAAGAATGGCCTCAGACCAATCAAATATCTATTTGAAATATACAATTTTCCTTTGAAATTTAAGTTTTCTGCTCTAAATTTAAAGAATGTTGAGGTTTAAGATAATGGAGTTAATCGGAATATTCATGGATTGTGCTTGTGTGGTTTTTGTGGCTGTAATTTCTTTCTACTAAACATCCTATGTGTATTTTTTTTTCAGCATTTCTCACTGTAGAAGAATGTAGGAATGTGCAGTAACTTCTCAAATGGGACCAAGATATTTGGAGCAAGTGAAATAAAGAATATCAACATCCCAGGTCAACTGGGGCTTGTTAAAAATTGTGTGGAGCAGTTGATGGCTTGCAGAGGAATCTTATTGTATGAAGGTCCAGCATATTAGAATATTTAGTCTCCCATGCGACATGCTACAGTACAAAATGCACGTTGCTGGTTTGAGTCCATGTTCTTATAATTGTATGTATATATTTGAATAAAGATATGCATTATATTGTCTTTATAACATGTGTAATCCAATGTACTATTAAGTTGGCCAACAGCACTCAATATAAGTCCTAGACAGGACTATACAGTGTAGATGTGGTTTGGTGACAGGCCATGAGAATGGTTATATTTGTTTATTGTAATTTCACAATTCAAGACAAACCAACATTTCCCATATATACTAGCTAATCTCAGGCTAATTCTCTATTCTAATTCCCAACAGTAGCTCCCTATACAGCTAAATATTAAAAATGCCAGTACCCATTACCTGGTTCCGCTAGTGGAGGTATGCGAATTTCTGGTATATGAAACACATGCACTCAAAAGTGGTTTTAAAGAGGGAATAAACCCCAAGGTTAGGTACGAATGGCCATGTCATCATTTTTTCTGAATGGTATTCGGCACTATTCATTTAGTCTTTGTTCAAAAAAACGAAACAAACGCTCAAGAGAAATAATTTCGTGCAGCTACTTCTTCTTTGAACCTGTCCAGTGGCCATTGATAGCTCCTAGCAGTATCTCTATGTCAATCTCGTAAGATGGGTATTTGTGAATGAGATTGCTAAGGAGTATGAGAATGACAACATGAATGAAAATATGAATAGGAATCTGAAGTTAAAGTTGAAGAGCAAACATAGAACATGTTAAAAGATTTATAGGTACGTTGATAATTCCAGCACATTGGACCAGGGCAGAAAGTAAGTAATAGGGGAATTTTTTATTTCATGGCAAATTTAATCAAAAACAATATGTTTCTTTAGGTGGCAGAAAAAAAGATTATAACACTTATGTGCATTGTGGTTATAGATGGGAATTAAACTGCTTGGTAATGGATACTTTACTATTCACAAATAACCTCAGCTGACAGCTTTCAAAATGCTTTGCTAACTGAGGAATTAAACCAGTGTCTTGTCTGTAGTAATGGAACAAAAAAGTATTTTTTTGCCAATTAGGCTAAAGGGTGAAGTGTAAGAGTAGAGTGCACAATGATACATCAGGGCTATTTTATCTATATTTTGAATACATTCAGTTCCCAGTCAACGGATCACTTTCATTTAGACAAAGCATAACACAAAACTTAAAAAATATAAACAGTGAGCACAGACCTTTGATACAGAGAGATTAGTTGTTCTATGTTGGTAAATATCTACTCTAATCCACAAAAGCACATTCTGTTACCCCATCCATTCCTATATAAGAACGACAGTTTTCCTAGCTGGATTTTACAAAAATTGTCAGATAATTCTGTTAAAAATTCAACAAGGACATAAACTTGAGCATTAACTGGCACAAATGTTCAGATGTATTGCTATAAAATGGTATGCAAGGTTTACATTTTCTTATATATAGTTTTTGTTTAATTTACATTCTAACTCAATATTACATACTGCAAGGCAGATGAATTTCCTGTTCAATCAGTGGTTTTCCAGTACATTAAAATTATTATTATTATTTATGTAAAATAGCCAGCACGGGATTAGGACATGGGCTTTAGGATCTAGGCCCAATGGCCTCTGCCTGGTCCACGAGACAGTCCTGATTTTGCGGTTCTGTCCCATTGTCCCACCGAGCTATACCTCTGTCCCGCTTTTTCGGTACAAAGGTAGAGTTTGGCAGGACAGCGGGATTAAGACCTGCAGTCTTCTTCTGATTATCCAGTGTGAGAGACACTGAAGACAGATTACTGCACATATGGTGGCCCTGTCACTCTACTTCCAAAGCTCGCTCCTGCATCCAGACCACGGGGCGGACTCACGGAACGGACCTACAACATCTTAACCCGGCCCTGATAATAGCACAATATTTTTCAGGAGTGCTATATATTTCCATGTACTGCTAAAATTGAAAAGAGGTTTTGGACATTCACAAAGTGAAGTATATGGTTCTTCCTCTGCTGAAATTCTGCCCCAGTAGTTCTGTGAAGCCCTAAGGCTATGGATTACTTTCCATTTCATCCTGCACAAAGCACAGGCAAGTGCCATAGTATTTGTTGTTCTGAACTAAAAGATACAAATAAAAGTATACCCTTTAAGACACTGTTAACCTTAAATTATACATATACGGTGAACGTAGAGAGTATAAATTGAAGTAACATTATTAGCAGAATTGCATGTAAATGCATAAAGCAAGATACAAATGTTTTATATGTGTCTGCTGTTTATGACATCATAGGTGGTTTGATATGCAGATTAACTAATTTTATATGTGAAATGTGTAATTTACATATCAACTTGTGATAGCAATAGGAGACAGCACAGACACATTTAAAAAAATAAAAAACGTATTTTGTATTTGTGTGCAAGTTTTCTATAGAGCATATTTATTCCCTACAATTACAGTATGAGCAATATTTTGGTGATAGAGTCCTTTAATTTAGACCTTGGTCCTGCCTTTAAACATACTATACTATATAGTCAGAGAAGCCAGCCTAATGTTTTAAAGGTGTGTTCTCTCCTGAATGTGAAAATAAAGTTTTTGTACCTACCGGTAAGTGGTATGTGGAACATATACTTCTTTTACAGGAAACTCAAGTATCTCCTTGATAGGACGAGTTCGGCCTTCAGGGAAAGGTTTTATAGGAAGCATCTCTGGAGTAAGACAAGAACTTAGTCCATCGCCAACCGGGGAAATTTCTAGCTTCAGTACACCTTAAATCAACAACAACAAAAAAAAAGACAAAATTATTTTGAAAATATATTTTGAAACAAAGAGATGTGAAATATCAAAACATCTGATTCTCATGAATGAGTTTTATATTAATGAGTTTAGATCGATTTACCTATTGCCAAGAAAAGTCATTGCTGTAAACAGTCTTATGTTGATTATACATTGAATGAATGAGTCAGCCAGTGCACCTCTGTGACTCATTTACATCCATTTTAAAACATTTGCAGTCTGTTGTTGTATGCAAGAGTGACAAACAAATTTAGAAAATCGTGTGTAAGCACACTACTTTTTTTGAAACTATTTGATTTCTCTTTTGCTGAAAAAAAAAAACTATGTTACAATAATTGAGACATATAAACTTTATTTTTCCTGCGCCAGATCAGGCACATGCCAGCCTCCAGACCGGCTGAATCTATTAAAATACACGTCGGGTTTACATAGGAAACGCAGCACATATTTTCTTTAAAAAAGAAGTTTAATTGTTCTTTAACGATAAATAGGAACATACAAATATTTCACTTGAAGATCTCATGCTAGCATGTAACCGTGCGGTTTATAAAACAATTCACTGAAAATATTTGTGGTTATTATTAGCCAGCCACCCCAAACACTGTAGTGCTCAAGGTGATTGTCATCATTGCATGATGAATATGTCCCAAATGTTACTTTCCCCATAAGCACGAGGATCAAAGCCCCAGTGGCGTAGCGTGGGGGGTGCAGGGGGGGCCGGCCGCACCGGGCGCAATATCTGGGGGGGCGCACTAGCCCTATGCGGCCGCCAGGGCCGTCTTTAACGCGGGGCAAACGGGGCAGCTGCCCTGGGCCCATTTACTCCTGGGGGGCCCCAAGGCAGCTGTCCCGTGGGCCCCCAGCCCCTGCTGCCGCGTTCACAGCGCATTGCGCTTGTGAACGCTTTTTTCCGGCAAGCCGCATCCGATGGATGCGACGGCCGGAAAAAAGAAAAAAAAAAACTGCCGCCGGATGTGACGTCGCGTCACATCCGGTTTCTGTTTCCCTCCTCCGTGCAAGAGGGAAGACTGCACGGAGGAGACATCCGGCGGGGGACACGGAGCAGCTTCATGTAAGTACGGGGGGGGGGGGGCTGGCTGGCACAATATTCCTGGTATCTGACTGGCACTATATTACTGGGCATCTGATTGGCACTATATTACTGGGCATCTGATTGGCACTATATTACTGGGTATCTGATTGGCACTATATTACTGGGCATCTGATTGGCACTATATTACTGGGTATCTGATTGGCACTATATTACTGGGCATATGACTGGCACTATATTACTTGGCATCTGATTGGCACTATATTACTGGGCATCTGATTGGCACTATATTACTGGGCATCTGATTGGCACTATATTACTGGGTATCTGACTGGCACTATATTACTGGGCATCTGACTGGCACTATATTACTGGGCATCTGATTGGCACTATATTACTGGGTATCTGATTGGCACTATATTACTTGGCATCTGATTGGCACTATATTACTGGGTATCTGATTGGCACTATATTACTGGGCATCTGATTGGCACTATATTACTGGGTATCTGATTGGCACTATATTACTTGGCATCTGATTGGCACTATATTACTGGGCATCTGATTGGCACTATATTACTTGGCATCTGATTGGCACTATATTACTGGGCATCTGATTGGCACTATATTACTGGGTATCTGATTGGCACTATATTACTGGGTATCTGATTGGCACTATATTACTTGGCATCTGATTGGCACTATATTACTGGACATCTGACTGGCACTATATTACTGGGCATCTGGCTGGCACAATAATACTGGGCATCTGACTGGCACAATAATACTGGGCATCTGACTGGCACAATAATACTGGGCATCTGACTGGCACAATAATACTGGGCATCTGGCTGGCACAATAATACTGGGCATCTGGCTGGCATAATATTACAGGCATCTGGCTGGCACTATATTACTGGGCTCTGACTGGCACAATATTACAGGCATCTGACTGGCATAATATTACAGGCATCTGACTGGCACAATATTACAGGCCTCTGACTGGCACAATATTACAGGCCTCTGACTGGCACAATATTCCTGGCCTCTGACTGGCACAATATTCCTGGCCTCTGACTGGCACACTATTACAAGCATCTGACTGGCATAATATTACAGGCATCTGACTGGCACAATATTACAGGCATCTGACTGGCACAATATTACAGGCATCTGACTGGCACAATATTCCTGGCCTCTGACTGCACACTATTACAGGCATCTGACTGGCATAATATTACAGGCATCTGACAGGCACCATATTCCTGGGCTCTGACAGGCACAATATTCCTGGGCTCTGACAGGCACAATATTCCTGGGCTCTGACAGGCACAATATTCCTGGTATCTGATTGGCACAATATTATTGGTATCTGACTGGCACAATATTACTGGTATCTGACTGGCACATTATTACTGGGCTCTGACTGGCACAATATTGCAGGCATCTGACTGGCACAATATTACTAGGCTCTGACTGGCACAATATTACTGGGCTCTGACTGGCACAATATTACTGGCATCCGAAAGTTACAATATTACTGGCATCTGAATGGCACAACAATTATGGCATATGTGTGTGTGTGTGTGTGGGGGGGGGGGGGGGGGGGTGTTAGAGGTACAGGATTGAGGAAGTTGGCTCCATCTAGCCCAGTCTTGGATCATCTCCAGGGTATGGTTCCATTTTGATGTTTAGTTTTTGTTCTTGATATTTTTTGTCGTTTACGATGGTTGTGAGACGACATATAATAGCATGGCCCATGCTAGGTTACTACATGTGTATATTTGTATTCATAGACCTGCTGAAAATGTGGAGAATGTGTGTAATGCATGTTCGCACTCAATAAAGTGTTGGAAAATAAACTTGTATTTAGATGCATTTTACTTTAATTACATAAGTATTTTCATAACAAACAATACATGTGCTTGGGGGGTAAGGGTTTCTTTAACTAATCTAGTAGAAGAGACTCGAGTGCTAAAATCCACGGGTTAGGGGGCGCAAATTACTTGCCTTGCCCCGGGTGCTGACAACCCACGCTACGCCACTGCAAAGCCCTGCTTGGATTTAAAAGGTTAAGGTACACAACCTATATAGTTCTTCATTACAAAACAGATCACAGATTTCAACTGGTATCAATATCAGGATTTAACAATATATCACTCACCCGATATAGATTTCATTCGTCTTTGCAAAGCTGATCGCTTATAGTCTGCTAAATGCTTAAATAAGTCTTCATCGCTGAGTCGGTCTCCTTCCTATCAAGAGAGAAGCAGACGTGGATTGTACATGACATCTTAAATATAACACCTACTCTTCAAAAAATCTGCTAATCAATCAAGACTCCAATAATGTGACTTATCTTTTCACATATACCATTAGTGAAATGAGATGAATGACAATGTTATATTGTAGAACTCATACGTTTAGCACCTGTACACTTAGGTTTAAATAGTTTAGTTACTTTCCTACTGTGCATGCTATAAAGTGACTTTCTCCTATTCAGAGAGTGAGGTTTTAGACAACATAGCTTCTCTCAACTATAAAACCCATTTGTTTTCACATAAACAAATATGTTTACATAATAAATAATGTACCTGTTTAAAGAAAGAGTTGACTGAAAGTGTTGTCGATTTAAAAGGTAACGGGGAACAGTCATCCATCGAGTTGCTTCTATCTGAGAACCGCCTCCCAAGGGTTAGAGAGGATCTCCTGTCACCTGTACAGAATATTGTTTAATAACTAACTAAATAATAAGCACTTTAAAGAAATTACACTTTAAAGATCTCATTCAAGATACTGGCTCAGATTCAATGCCGGCCATTAACTAAAAAACTGCCTTAAATGGTAATTAACGGGGAATCTTTATTCAATGCCCACTGCTAACATAGGTAACGGGTGTGGTAAAATCAATACAGCATCCATTGAATAAAAATGTGATCCAAAGAGCAGTGGTAACCCAACATGGCTAGCCCCCGTCCCCAGTTACATTTAGGGGGCTGGGGGCCATTTTGAGGGGTAGGGCATTTTGCCAGCTGCAGTCTGTTTGCATTGAATAGCACATTATTCAGCCACAAATAACGAGGGGTAAAAAAAAAAAACAACTTAGACTTTCGCCGTACTTAATTCTGTTATTGAACCATGACCATTTTAGGCACCGATTGGATTTAAGTCAATATCATTTTAAAGAGATGGAGAAACATGATTACTAGAAAAGTAGATGGATTTTATGAAATATTATTATTTATCATATGAATTTTTAAAACATAAAACCTTACCATTGGAGTTTTCATAATCTGGGGCTTCTTTTTCTAAAGTCATTACATTAATGCAACTTAATAGACTTATGGGTACCCAGGCAAATGGCATTCGGTACTTTCCCAGACGCTGACAAAAGTTTTCAGCTTGGGATTTCAGCTTTTCCACTTTGTCTTTGGTCTGAAACCAAAGGATAAACTTCAGATTAGATACATTTCCTGACAGATATGTTTCACGTATCAGCTAGTGTCTAACCATACATTTTACAGAGTTTGTTGGTAAACAAGTGTATGCAGAGAATAGAGGTGTGGTTAGTCTGTGGTGCAGAAAGGAAACCATTTCCTGGGCCTGTTTTGTGCTATCTAGAGCCGCAGCAGAACAATGTGGCCAGCAGGGGTTGCACAATTCCAAACTGCTGCACAAGGTCCTGAGTCATTATGATCGGTGGAAAGGTTGAACTTAAGTCTTTTTTTTAACCTAAATTACTATAGTACTAATATTATACATTAAACATTAAGAACTCTAACTGTTATATACAATGCTTCTTAGAGCTTACTCCTCTTTTTGGTTGGCTAATAGTTGCTCTAATCTAATAGTTGCCATAACTCAAAGCCAACCTTTGGTATGCTAGTTAATGTGGGCTCATTCAACCGGAGCATTAAGGGAGTGACAGTCTCCTGCTAACCTTTCATACTCCATCTGCTATGGGCTAAGATTCTCAGATTGGAGGGATCAGTTGTTCCCTGAATAACGAGTGGGGCATGCGGTTGTATCATTGTATTCGCCTCCAGGCCATAAGCTCCCAGCCCTCCTCCTGAGGAAATCCTTAAGAACCTCAGTAGAAGTCTATACAATGCAAAATGACCTGTTCAGATGAACAAGTTATCTTTTACTGGGCATGTGCAGAGACCACCTTCATACACAATCTGGTAACCTCCACACCAATTTCCTGACAATGTGAATGTAAGCCTGACTCCTAAATCCAAGGGTCTGTTGAAAACTAATGTCTTCAATAAGAGGTGTCAATAGGGTTGGTGTCACTCATGCAGTAAATCCAATACTATGCCAAGCAGATTCCTTAGTAAGGCCAGTGAGATGGCCCATTAAATAAGCCATACAGGAGCCCCATAAATTATGCCACACAGAGTAGACCCTTAATTAGGCACACACACACAAGAGCACCACAGATATGCCAAAACACAACAGCCTTGCGGGGTAATTATTGTACAATTCTAAAACAATAAATATCTAAACACATTTCTCTCTCTCTCACTAGTTGGATGTATACTTTTATAAATCTGTCCCTATCACTTTGCCAATTTGCCCATTAATATGCCAGTATTATTTTGCCACTAAAATGCCAGTATTATTTTGACATTAATATGCCAGTATTATTTTGACATTAATATGCCAGTATTATTTTGACATTAATATGCCACCCTCCTCTCCCTTTCCCCAGTACTCCTGGCTGCTCCGTGTCCCCGGCCGTCTCCTCCGTGCAGTCTTCTCTCCTGCACGGAGGAGGGAAACACAACCACCATATATGACGTTAGGTCCATCGGATGTGGCTTGGCAAAAAAAAAAAAGTTCAGCAGCGTTATGCGCTGCAAAGAGGATGCAGACAGCATGGGTGTCACTGCCGCTGGGGGTGTCACCCGGTGCAATCCCCCCCCCCCCTTCCCCTCCCCCCCTACACGCCACTGTATTAAATATCTCTGCTTTGGCCACATGGTAATGACATATGTGCTGTAGTAGTAACATTGATATGGTGCATTTTTAGAACGTTTAACATACTTTCCCGCCATCACTCTCCTTTAAAGTCATGTAGGGTTCTGCACAGTCTGAGATTTCTCCCTGCTGCAAAACTTTTTCAATCTGAAATAAAAGAGTAGTTAAAAAGTGGACACACACACACAATAAAAAGTAGCTTATAGCATATGGTTTAGTGACAACAAATTTGTGATATTTTTACCGTATAAGTTGCATTGTTAAAGTTTTATGTGAACACATTTTATACACAGTTGTATTTTACTAGGATGATTGTTTTATGTCAGAATATGCATCCCTACCTCCCTGTTTGAAGAGAGCCCATGGAATAGATGGATTTACAAAGTAAAAACAGCAAACAAGTTGATCTGTCTTAACCAATAACAAATTATCTTTTTAACATGTCCCACTTTCAATTTTCATGAAAAATCTCACACACATCCTATTAGCGCAAAGTCATTGACTTAGGTATTTGACTTAACTACCTTTGTTTGTGAGCATGTCACTGGGACAATAACGTATATTGATTATACACGTACTGGATTACTAACACCCCCTGAGACCCCACACGACCTCCCAAATCACAGGGCTTGTGATTGTACCGTATTGTGATTAGCCCAGCAATATTAGTGAAAAAGTGAAAGAAAGTATATACCGTATTTATCGGCGTATAACACGCGCCGGCGTATAACACGCGCCGGCGTATAACACGCGCCGGCGTATAACACGCGCCTAATTTTAAGAAGGAAATTTCAGGAAAAAAACCTTAAGAACTTAAATTAAGAACTTTGAAGCCCAATATGCCATTTTAATATGCCAGGATATTGCCCCCAATATGCCATTTAATATGCAGGATATTGCCCCCAATATGCCATTAATATGCAGGATATTGCCCCTAATATGCCATTTTAATATGCCGGATATTGCCCCCAATATGCCATTTAATATGCAGGATATTGCCCCCAATATGCCATTTAATATGCAGGATATTGCTCCCAATATGCCATTTAATATGCAGGATATTGCCCCCAATATGTCATTTTATATGCAGGATATTGCCCCCAATATGCCATTTTAATATGCCAGATATTGCCCCAATATGCCATTTAAAATGCAGTATATTGCCCCCAATATGCCATTTATTATGCCAGGATATTGCCCCCAATATGCCATTTAATATGCCATGATATTGCCCCCAATATGCCAGGATATTTCCCCTTAGTATGCTCGTTATGCCACCCTCCTCCTCCCCCTCCCCCCCCTCCCCCAGACCCCAGCACTTACCTCTTTGCTGCTCTGTCCCCCAGTGCTCTGAAGCTGCGTGGCTGTGAGGGAAGCATTGTGAGCTTCCCTCCAGCCGCGCGGTCAATAAAGTTTGTTTTAAAAAAAAAAAAACAGACTTTATTGACCGCGCGACCGGAGGGAAGCTCACAACGCTTCCCTCACAGCCACGCAGCTTCAGAGCACCGGGGGACAGAGCAGGAACGAGGTAAGTTTTAGATTTTTTTTTTTTCGGCGTATAACACGCACACATCTTTTTCTCCCTATTTTCAGGGAGAAAAAGTGCGTGTTATACGCCGATAAATACGGTACTTTTCACTATAATCATGAAAAGTTGATGATGTTATGCCACGCTTATATTAGGTTCACCTTGACAACTAGGAAGATGTCTTGAGAGGGATAGGTAATTGAGAACACGGCTGCTTTGGCTTGGCTGGATGGATCTACGTTGGGAACGTGATTCCGCAGGAAACACTTGAAGACTTCTGAATTCAGATCACAATAGAAATTTTCAGAAATCTAATGAAGAAAACCAAATAAAAACATCTCTTTATCTCATTCCAGAATTAGATATTTAACTATAACTGTACAGAGCCCTCCTCCCCTTAGGTTATTTCTCTGCCATAGTCACATATCTGAGATACTGAGCATTGAAATAGTTGAAAGGTCTCCAAATGTAAAGCTACGATTTTCTAGTTCATATCTACAACATTATTTATTTTACAAAGCTCATTTGAGTTAATGGGAAAGTATTAATGTTTCCAACTCAGCTACTTTGTCCTTAAGTTTGAAATTCCATGCAGTACCTGCTCTCATTAATAAATCCCTATATTCCCATATAAAAAAAGCTATTATTAGCTACAAATGTAAAATAGAGACAGTACACACCATGTAACATATTCCCCAAATCAAGTAAATAATGTCAGTTAAAAGTATTACAAGCAATACATACCTTTTTTTTCTCTTTGAAGTCATATAGTGCAATACTGGCAAACAATGGCTCAATATCAATGTCAAATCTGCCAATGAAGGAAGAAATGTTACAATGAAGCCAGAGAAAATAATAATTTTTTTTTTTATGTATCTATAACTGCTGGGACATTGTACAATCTGTTCCCTATAAGTTTCTGTTCTAACACTTAAATAACAGCACATTTGCTTTCAGGACTATATATTGTTACTGAGCTGAGGGATTGAGCTTTTATCAAGCAGGAGGGAATTGAGCTTTTATCAAGAAGGGGGGGGGGATTGAGATTTTATCAGGCGGGGGGGGGGGGGGATTGAGCTTTTATCAAGCTGGGGTGGGGGGATTGAGCTTTTATCAAGCAGGGGGATAGAGATTTTATCAAGCTGTGGAATAGAGATTTTATCAAAATGTGGAATATAGATTTGATCAAACTGTGGAATAGTGCTGTACTTTTTCTAGACAATAACATGATATCATACTTCTTCCCAGTTACATGCACAACAAAGTTCTGAGATGCAGAGATGTTCACTAGAATATTAACAAACTTCATTGTGTGTATTGGAATTCCGGAAAATAAGAGCTACCACAGTATAGATGGACCCATTTCCTATAGAGGTAAGAGTACTACTGTCTTGTTTAAACAAAAACAAAAATGTGCATAAACACCATTTGTAAATGTGATGAAGCAAACTTGACCAGAGCACAATTAAAATAGGAGGATCATAGAATTAAAAAAACAACAAGGCATCACACTGAATAATGCTAAATGTCACATTATATTACAGATCCGTACTTGAGACTATGCAGCTTGACCATTAGCCTGTATCCCATATGTTCCTTTGGGCATTCGGGTACAGGACGGATCTCCACAGTATCCTCCTGGAAATGAAGACATAAAACTTTTTTGACTGTGCAGAAAATATCCAAATACCTCCTACACTGTTTTAATTGTCAGCTGACAGTGATGTGCCTACTAAATATTGTCTTCTTGCTAATAGTCTTTCATTAATATTATATTCTTTCAACATTAGAATCCTTTGTAAATGTGGAGATTCAGAGACCCTGTAAGCACACTCTCCAGCAATCTCACATTAACACTCAAACATTGTTTGTCTTTCACCCAAGCTGTAACTCGCTTCATGCAAATGAATGTCTATTTATTATAATAAGGATATTACTGGACATTGCCACAAGTGCACATTGCTAATAATATAACAAAACAAAAAAAAAACATTCACTAAATGTGGTAAGGTGGGAGTATAGTAACTTTGTCAATTTGTGTAACTTTCTCTATTATAAAATGAAGAACAGCATATTGCCTTTCAAAAGATCTGAAGATTTGTATAAACACAATTGGAGGCAAGTCATTGTTATACTGTGCAAAAATAGATGATTTATTTAATCCAAATACATTTAAAAACATTTATTTATGCACAGTATTAAAAGGACTGGCCCCCAAATCTTTAGATTTTCTGGAAGGTAACATGCTATCCATATAAGAACATACACATTTACTATCCTCTTACACAGAATGTGTCGGCAGATAAGAACCATTCGGTCCATCTAGTCTGCCCAATTTTCTAAATACTTTTATCAGTCCCTGGCCCTATTTTATATCTAGGACAGCCTTGTGCCTATCCCACGCATGCTTAAACCCCTTGACTGTGTTTACCTCTACCACTTCCGCTGGAAGGCTAATCCAATCATCCACTACCCTCTCAGTAATACTTCCTGATATTACTTTTAAATCTTTGCCCCTCTAATTTAAGTTGTGGTAGTTTTTCTTCTTTTAAAGATACTCTCTTCCTTTACTGTGTTGATTCCCTTTAAGTATTTAAATGTTTCTATCATATCCCCCCTGTTACGTCTTTCCTCCAAGCTATACATGACATTACCTTACCACACTTTCTTACCGAGTGTTCTGTGGATAAATTAATTTGAATTTGCTGATGGTAGTAGAGTGATAGAATTGTATCCAAACTGTGTGAACATTATTAAATTGTTGTAGCAATACAGAATTGCCATAATCTTAGATTATGTGATGGCAAAGGAATGCTAAATAGCCCACCTGAAAATGCATTTTAAATTAATACAGCAGGCATGGATTCTGATGCAACTTTAATAGTATCAACTATTTTTACATCTCATTGCAGAACACTTTCAACAATAAATATATAAAATCCACAACCTAATATAACAATGTTTTATAATGTTATATAAAATATAACACGAGCATCAATCTATAGGTTTTTTTAAACCTATAACATAAAAATTAAAAATAAAAACAAAAAAACAGAGAAAGCAATATATATCTATATTAGTATATAAAGTAATATATTGCAGCTATCACTGTGTAGAAAGACTGTTTTACCAAACATAAGGTTTGATTTTTGTTAAAAAAAAGTACAATATTACCTCATCTATTGGTGGACTCAAGGCAAATAGTTCGGCCTGTCTGTTGGTTTTACGAGCTACTTCGTTCTGTCTCTCTAAATCCTCGACATTTGTAATCTGAATCAAGTTCTTCAAACGACTCTCCGGATTTAATCCACGCAGATCAAAATCACATGTGGAGAGCATGGGTCTTCCAGATTCGTCACAAGTCACAGTCATTGGTCGTCCATCAGTCTAAATGAGACATGGATCATACACATCACTAACAATCTATCTTAGTATGGCGTTACTATTCTAGGGAAAGTAGTCACATTATAAGGGTAAGAATTGTTATCAGAGTAGCAGTATGCAACTTAAATAGAATAAATAAATCAATCAAAATGTCTTGACTTTCTTTATAAATAGGGAAAAGATGAAAGAATAGACAATACATTTATTGTAATGCCACCTCTAAAACTCATGTAGTGATGCAGCTAACAGTATTACCAGTGATCATCTGCCTGAATTATTTGGCCTGACTGATGTCCACTTCAAGGTTTGCATTATTCATGAATTCAATAATTATAGCACAAAAAAAATAAAACAGAATTATTGAGGTACCTGATCATTGTTTTGTGATGAAGCTTCGTCTGACTCAAATGCCTGTTTCTGTAGAGTTTTCTGGAAATCTTTTCTAGATCCACTCCTGCTAAAACTAATGGAATTAGAGCTGGACTGGTTCCTAAATGGAAAATGAATGGAAACAGTATCTATTTTTATTTTGTTTATTTAAAAAATACCAGGAAAAATACGTTGAGATTTCTCTCATTTTTAAGTATGTCCGGGGACCAAGTCCAAAACAGTATTACACAGCGTTTCACATTTAACAGCAGATTAAAGAAAAAGAAAACATATACATACACCGATCAGCCATAACATTATGACCACCTGCCTAATACTGCGTAGGTTCCCTTTTGCTGCTATAACAGCCCTGATCCCTCAAGGCATGGACTGCCCCGCTGAAGGCGTGCTGTGGTATGTAGCACCAAGACGTTAGCAGCAGATCCTTAAGGTCCTGTAAGTTGCAAGGTGGGGCCACCAGGGATCGGACTTATTTGTCCAGCACATCCCACAAATACTTCATTGGATTGAGACCTGGGGAATTTGGAGGACAAGTCAGCACCTTGAACTCATTGTTGTGTTCCTCAAACCATTCCTGAACCATTTTTGCTTTGTGGCAGAGCGTAATCTCCTGCACAAAGAGGTCAATGACAGCAGGGAATACCATTTCCATGAAAGGGTGTACATGGTCTGCAACAATGGTTAGGTAGATGGTACGTGTCAAAGTAAAATCCACATGAATGGCATGACCTAAGGTTTCCCAGCAGAACATGCCCAAAGCATCACACTGCCTCCACCAGCTTACAGATCAGTGGTCATAATCTTATGGCTGATATATATTAATATAGGAAAGGAGAGAACATACAGGGTAAATATTAAGTACTTATGAAGCACCTACTTTGTAGGAATATCACCTAATGGATTGTATTTATAAAGGCACCAACACCTTTTAGGTGATATGTTAAAAGTTACAAATTTATTTTTTATTCCTATTATACAAACAAAAATTCCAAAGGGATTTTCACTACAATGATGTAATATTTACCTCAGGGTCCCGTCCACGTGGATCCGGCGCTGAGGCTTTGGAGAGCATACGCCTCCCCAGCGCATCGCATGCTCCACTTCCCTACACCTTTCTGACGGCTTAGCTGTTGCCGAACGGAAGCGAGACCTCTGTTCAGAACACCATCTTGCCGTACAGAAGTTTATTCTATACAGCGGCGCCATCTTGCTGTACGGATTTTTCTATAGTTAAAGGTAAACTTACCTGATTTTGTCTCTGAGCCTCTTTTTCATCCCAGAGGCGGGGACATGCTTTGGAGGGATATTTAAAGGCTCAGTCTGCATTGAACCTTTGCCTGTGATAGTGCCTTGTGCCTATTAGTAGTGTTTATTCTGTAAATTATTTTTTTATGGTATTTTGACTCCTGCTTGTTTGGCCATCCTGCCTTCTCGTATCTTTGACCTCGACTTGTTCCTGTTTATTCTACTCCCGTGTTTTGTCCTAATTCCTTATTTGTTCCGGATTGATTTTTCCGTATTCTGACCTTGGCTAGTTCTTTGTTTATCCTACCTTCTCCTGCACTCCTGACCTTCTTTCTATACTGACCTGCTTTTTGCTGTTTCAATACTCTTTGGTTTACAGAGGTTCTGAAGGTAGTTCTGGGTGCTGCACATGTCTCTGGCCTTCTCTATACCTTATACTAGGTACTGTATCGCTGATCCTCCTCAGAGTCATCACAATGATAGTGCATCCCTATCCTTTATGGTTATCCATTACTAGTTTGATGTCACTCAAAATAGCAGCTATGCATATATATTCAGAATCAGACACATGTCTTTGAATATAGATCACCCAATTATTAAATGTATCATAAAGCACTTACTGGAACAAATCAAGGAGGAGATTCACATAAATAATGACTTATTGTACAAACAGACTTGTGAGAATTCATTAGGAGATTCTTGAAAATTGGGAAGAACTTCATATGCAGAAATGTAGTCAGTGATGAGGGGACGAGGTATGAAGTCAAGACAAAGAGGGATCTTTTAATTAACAGGTCATAAGGTACTCAAGGCCAGAAATATCAAAATCCCTTATCATAGTAAGATTAAGTGTGCATCTTTTCTGTAAACATCAGTGATGACAGCTAAATATGGTACACTACCAGACTTATATAGCAAGCCACAACTCTACAAGATACTACTATATTGAGAAGGGAAGATGCCCAATGTCAACAACTATGAGACCATAATGTTACATGCAGATGGGACTGAGCTTCACAAATTGTATAATCCTTTTGGTTATATCTTCCATTACAAGGCTTTCAAAATTGAAGTAGCCAAGGAGCCATGGCCATTAAAATTACCACTGCTGCATTTAACTTTTTTGGTAGTTTCAAAATGGAACTCTATAGAAGTAGCACTTGATTAACAATGCTGGCTCCTGGATTGGTCTGTGTGGCTCCTAAAGTCTACAAATATTTGTCAAGCCCTGTTCAACTACAAGGGTAAAACAATACCATTCATAAATATGTACTACCCCATTCCTTGATCCCCACTTGATTCAAAATACTTTCAAGTGGAGAAAATAACAATGTTTCTTATTTAAACATAATTTTCAACAAATTTGGCTGGGATGCATTACGGTGCTGAAAAATCCCCGTTTTTAAAAAAAATATCTTCATTGACATAAACAAATGTAACGGGCATCATAAAAAGACATGTCATTGTCCCAATTTCTTCAGCTTCCTAAATCTTTGTGTGTATTGGGAGTTTAACAACACCTATGTTATAATTACACAATTCTTTTCATTTGCTTAATATGTACCACTCTTTCTTCTGTTCTTTTTTTTCTACCTGATCTACATTTTATTTTCTTATTCTATGCAAGTCTAACCACATTAATGTGAATATTTTCATGAACATGATAAACAAATAACCCTACAAACCATCATGCACAAAAGTAATTACAGAGTTAACAAAAACATGTAATGATGATTAAACTATTCAAACCATTTTTGCTGGCACAGATATCAAACAGCCTGGCGCCCCCTGCAGTCTTTTGTAGATAGAATGATATTTAAAGGACCACTCAAGTTTTTTGTTTGTTTTTTAACCTTTACTTTAAGAAAGTGTGCCAAAATGGCAGCACACGTACACAAAATATATCCGAGAGGCCGATGCTAGCAACGAATTCGGCATCAGTCACTCACTCTGTAGGTCAATACGACCAGCACAAAAAGTATCCGAGATTAATTTCGTATACTTTTCGTGCTGGTTGTATTGACCTACAGAGTGAGTGACTCTGATGCTCTATTTGCTGCTGCAGTTGGCCTCTCGAATATATTCTGAGTATTTCCTGGGTTTGTGTACTGATTGTTTACAATACCTACTGGGGATGAAAGAATATTCATTGGTGATCAGGATCGGATTGGAGTTTCCTGGCCATTTGATGTTTTCTTCAATTCTAAAACTAGATGATATACTTATATTCAAATATTTGTAGCATTGTTCTAGACCACCTTTACTTACTTTCGATTAACAATCAACCAGTCCCGTAAGTACGTCTGTACACAATCTTTAACATGCAAATCCAGTTCCGCTCTGCTAAAAAAAATAAAAAAATACAAAACACATAGATTTTTAGTAAAGGTTAAGTAAGAGTGTAGGGTAAAACTTCTTAAAAAACAATACCCCGAATGCAATTTCCAGATTATGCCTAGTGCTCAGCGTGCAACATTGCTTTCTGTGCATTGTTTTATATTTCATTTGCACTGGCTGTGCCAAAAACTTACAAGTTGTATCTTGAGTAAGATCTGTGCAGTGTGTCAAACAATGTCAGTATGCATGGCTTGGAGTTTACCAAGAATGGGAAAGCCTGTGTGTACATTTAGTTAGAGAAGATAATATTTACATTTAACAAAAGAACAGAATTTAACAAAAAACAAACAAATATGATACAACATAAAGAGCTGTGGAGAGACAAGATTCAAGTTTAAGCTGAGGAGTGGCAGGAGTTAATAAGGTTCTGTTCAAAGAAAACACTTATTCACTGCAAGAATTGTAAGTGGAAAAATTATGGCTCACAAATGGCCTAGCGAGTGCATCCATTGTGTCAAGCTAGCATAGTAAGAATGTGGGTGGTCTAAGTCCCAGAGGACACAGAGTGCTGGTAAATTATGTCAAAGAGCATTTCTCTCTGTAGTTAGAAATATAACAGGGAAGAGCTACCAGAAGTGCAGTTTTTCTGCCTTCTCTTTAAGAATCTTTGTGAGCGCAATAACACAAGTTATTTCGATTTTGCACACTGGCTATAAGTTCTGACACTATGATTGTCATTTTATTTCAATATGTGCAACAGAATGCGTCCTCCATATGACAATATACTGTAGACAGATATTTCTATAAAATCTATAAAATAGATTTACAGCACAACCACACACGACTTCGACAATTAAAATGCTGACTGCTTTGTATGATATCTTTGTGCCAAACCAGATGAAATTACAAGTGATCTACAGACTGACACGAAATATAATTACCCATGATCTGGTAGGGATGGCTGTAGAGTCCGGCACTCTTTGCCTTTGTAGATGAGCTCCAAATCATCTTCAGGAAAGTCAGCAAACTCTTGGAACACCTCATAGTCATGATAATTGGCGTTGGTCATGAGGAAGTTTTCAAAATCTATTGGATCGACAACGTCATAAAATGGAGGCTGCAGATATAAAAAGAAAAAGGTAGAGTCTAAAATGTCAGTTCAGCCTATAAAACACTATATGTTTAAAAGAGCACAAAACAACAGATTATAGATTCACTTTCATATTCTTGAAATAAATCATTGTTTGATAGGTGACCACAAAATTAGTGTCATAACCAGACATTATGATGCTTCAGCCATAGCATTGGGCATCTCCGGGGGAGGGGGGTTTGGAGAAAAGAGGGTACATGGACACAGCCACCTCTTCTCCTCACGCTCTATATAGAGTTTATAGTGCTGGGTGCCATGTATATTCACTGCCAGACTGTCCATCTAAACATGTTTTGTTGTTCATATTCAACCTGTATTAGAAATGAACTCATGCAAGTGGAGACGTAAAAATTTCATACGCAAATTTCATTTTTTCCTCATTTTAAGGCCACTGAACTTTTCTATATTTGAAAGTGGCTCTTTAAGATGTTGACTGCGGAATTGTTTATCAGAAATCCTACTTAGATCTTTCACCACTTCCTTCTGTAAGAAAACGTGTTTAAATGCTGCTTACTGTTTATAGGCAATATTTTATTTTTGGGTGGTAATTATACTATGCTCATTTTAGCAGCAAATGTCTACTTCTAAAGTTAGTGGAATTTAAAAAATGAACACCAATCCTTAAAGGCACTCTGCAATCTAAACACTGCTTACACTTTCCCTTTTCTCCCATCATGCAATCAAGTGTTTTGTAAACCTGACAATTCGCTCCACTTAAACTGAACTGACAAGTGAAATACAAAAAAAAAACAGACATTAAATAGTTGAATTGGAAAGGATAGACAAGTTGGAGAATTTTTCCAGCTTGGCAAAAAAGGTCTGATTTTTGCAGTTCACTTATCAGTTTGGCTTTATTGAATAACCCGTCTGCCTTTTTTCAAAATGAGTCCTCTGTCCGTGGGTGAGCTGCCCACCACACCGTTTCTATCCCCTGTGAAAGTAAATGGGGTGATCACTGTTCAAACAATGAAGCCGATATCTACATGACTAGAACTCATCATAACATCTTGTCTCCATGTACCATGTATAGTCATGATAAGTATATAGGTTAATCTCAAATGTGTTCCATCGTGCCATAAAACAATCATGAGAACTATAATACAGACGGGACACCTTCCTTTTTTTGGGGGGGGGGGGGGGAGGGAATCAGTAATTATACTCGCTTTGTTAACTGATCAGCCACATGCAAGTAGACAGTACTCTTTAATTTTAACTATTGCACCAACACAAAAGGCTCATTTGATACAGAGCAACAAGAAAAACCATGAGGAGAATGTAAAATTATACTTAATAGAAGGTCAAGGACAGTGATTGAACAAATTGAAAAAGTAAACCCTACTAATGGTTTCACTGTGTAACATCTATGTGAGAGATGGAGGTCGCAAATGGTGAGTGGTTATTAACCCCTTAGTGACCAGACATTTTTACCTTGACTTTCCCTTGGTGACAATGGCTGTTTTGACATTTCTGGGGTGTTGGTGTTTAGCTGTAATTTTCTCCTCTCTCACATACGGTACCCACACAAATAATATGTTGTTTTTATCGTCATAAGAAGGGATTTCATTAGATACCAGTATGTTCATCATATCTTATAATTTACTTCAAAAAAAAAAAAAAAAAGAAACATAAAATATGATGAAAAAGTTTAAAAAAAAAAAAACTTTCTAAATTTGACCTAAAATATAATTTACACAAATACAATCATTAAAAAAAGACCCCGTCTAAATAGTTTCTAAAGGTTGTCCCGAGTTCAGAATATTCAGGTTTCCATATTTTTCGTATTTTATTGCAAGTTATGGGGCAAAAAAACAAAAGTGTTTTTTGTTTTTTTCCTATACTGACCTTTTGACCCCAACACGAACCCTAAATTTAATCCCAACTCTAACCCTTATGCTATCCCTTAATATATTTTAATTTTTATTTAATTTTAACCCTATCCCTTATGCTAAAAATTATTTAATTTTAACCCTATAGGCTAATCTAACATAATACTAGTTTTAAGCTAATAATTTTTTTTTTTATACAAGTGCTTTGTTGCTTGGCTACGTCTAGGGGCAGTCAAGCAGCATATTCAGAGCGACAGAAGTGAATTTACTTTCATTTCCGAAGCTCAGACCACCAGAGGGCATAGCCATATTGACGGACCATGCTGCTCCGTGGGGCGATCGTGGGTGCCCCAGAAAGGAAATTTTGGTGCTGGCTATTGCCTCGACATCGAGGCAATAGACCAGCACAGTTAAAGCCGTTTTCGCGATCGTTTCTCCGAGCCGCTTGATTCACCGCAGGACGTGCCAGGCAGTCCACACAATGTATTATATTCCAGGAGCAAAGGAAGTGACTAAATGAAACAAAACTTTATATCCTCAGTGTCTATATAATCAGTGCAGCTGTAAACATGCAGCATAACCACTGGAGGAGGGCTTGAGTCAAATATTAAAACAGTGATTAATGCAGAATGCCTGTGCACTATACAAGCTGAAGCAGTAGTCTTCAACTTGAACCAAAGTGAATTTGGGGACAAGACTGTCCCTTTAAGCACTTGAAATAGCAGTTATAAACTTTTTTCATTTTTGAAGATGCATACTTTATAAAGCACAACCTATAAAAACAGAACATCATAACATGTGCTAGATACACTGGACAATAGAATTATAGTAATTCTTAATTTTTTTCTTTTAAGGTATCCTCAGAAACATACTATTAATAATTTTGCAAACAAATATAAAGGATCATAGTGTGCATCCTCACACCAATAATTATCCAGATCACCAATAAAATGTAAAAACATAAACCAAAAAGAACAACATGCCTGGCAGTCATGTCACCACGGCCTCCTCTGTTATAAATCTGCGGAGTTATAACAGTGAATCTCGGCTCGAACTAGAAAATATTGTTTCTTATTGTTTCTAAATCCAGAGATCTGAATAAAGGATTTTGTTTTCTTTTCCTTTTGTAATCAAGCTTACAGCCAATCCATCCATATTAGATAATACAATTTAGTTTTCAGAAGTTCAAGGCTCGGGGATATTCCCAGTGCTGTATTTACCGCAAGGGATCCTAGGCGGATGCCTAGGGCGGCAAATTTGGGGGGGCAGTGGCCCCCCAGCACTGAAAAAAAAAAATCTGCCCCTTTAAAAAAAAAAAAAAAAAAAATCGGAAGATCCCCCCTCACCTTCCCTCTGCCGGCAGGCTGCACGGGGAGCCAAACAGGCAGCACAGAGAGACCTCCGTGCTGCTTGTTTGGCTCCCCGTGCAGTGTGACACGGAAGTGCCGACAGTCATGTGACCTGTCGGCACAACCGCCTGGGAGCCGAACAGGCAACATGGAGAAGACCATGCTGCCTGCCACTAGCCACCAGGAAAAATGTAAGTGCTGGGGAGTGGAGAGATGGGTGGATTTGGGCACATTGGCTGGGGCTTATTAAATGGCAAATAACACTGGCATATTATTGGGCAAATTGGCTGGGGAATATTAAATGGCAAATAACATTGGCATATTATTAAGCAAATTGGCTGTGGGATGTTAAATGGCAAATAACACTGGCATATTATTGGGCAAATTGGCTGGGGCATATTAAATGGCAAATAACACTGGCATATTATTGGGCAAATTGGCAGGGGCATATTAAATGGCAAATAACACTGGCATATTATTGGGCAAATTGGCCAAGGCATATTAAATGGCAAATGACACTGGCATATTATTGGGCAAATTGGCTGGGGCATATTAAATGGCAAAATGACACTGGCATATTATTGGGCAAATTGGCTGGGGAATATTAAATGGCAAATAACACTGGCATATTATTGGGCAAATTGGCTGGGGCATATTAAATGGCAAATAACACTGGCATATTATTGGGCAAATTGGCTGGGGCATATTAAATGGCAAATAACACTGGCATATTATTGGGTCAATTGGCTGGGGCATATTAAATAGCAAATAACACTGACATTATTGGGCAAATTGGCTGGGGCATATTAAATGGCAAATAACACTAGCATATTATTGGGCAAATTAGCAGGGGCATATTAAATAGCAAATAACACTGGCATATTATTGGGCAAATTTGCTGTGACTTATTAATGGCAAATAATACTGGCATATTATTGGGCAAATTGGCTGTGGCATATTAATGGAAAATGATACTGGCATATTATTGGGCAAATTAGCTGGGGAATATTAATGGCAAATAATATTGGCAATGTGTATGTAATGGGGTGATGGAGGCATTTAAATGGGGTGATGGAGGCATGTAAATGGGGTGATGGGGCATGTCCTTGGTGTGCAACGTGGGTTATGGGTCATGTCGTGGGTGTGCATTGTGGGTAGGGAGGGTGCCCAAAATTTGTCTGCCTAGGGTAGCACAAAACCAAGATACACCACTGGATATTCCCTGTACCCATTGATGCAGTATCGTTTTTCATGCCAGAAATATGTGAAGCTAATTCCTGTTATCTTGTCATTAATGATACGTAAAATGACTGGGGTGTTCATTTGTTTACAATATGTGAGCATGGATACCGAGAAAGGTGTGAAAATGGTACAAAAAAAATATCTAACACTGTTTGATGCTTTAAGTATAGTAAGATGGGTGGCCCACATATAGATGCTTGCCCTGGGTCCCATTAACATTAAGACAGCCCTGCATCAAAGCAGACTTTTTATGTATCTGCCTTTTTGTGGAATATTTGTGACCGATATGAACCCCTCTTGATGTGTCAGTATGAAAGACAAACCTTTACTCATGAAGCTTAGTGTCCAAGTTCATCCAATACAAAAAGGTAGAAAACTGTCCCTCCTCCAGAAAAGAAAGAGGATATAAAGAAGAATATAATATGTATGGACAGAGAGGTACACAAGGTTAAATATACCAATATTACATAGTTTGGGATGTTCAAAGTAAACCATTTAAAAAAAAAAAAAAGTAAAAATAAAATTATATATATTAATTTGCCTCCATTGTATAATTTATGTGAAATGCATCAGTATTGAAAAATAAAGTTGAAATAGTAACCTATTAATGGGCGTTACTGCTTCTGTTAGAATGATTGAATGATATACATCACAAGTATCCAAGAATAATATACTGTTAAATACAGGTGTCATTATTTGCATCTCATTCAGTGCTCTCTGCTTACATTTTAAGAGAACAATAGAACCTTTGTTTTATCTGATAAACTAAATGTATAAAAGGTTACATATCTTGTATATCTATTGACATGAACAGAACCCTGTAATGATGTATATGAAACAGAATAAATATCACCAAAATAAACTCCAAAATTATATATATATATATATATATATATATATATATATATATATATATATATATATCTCATTTATATATACAAATAAACACACACATACATATGTTTCTCTAAACAATAATTATTATTTTTTTTGCATAACATAAACCAACCTCTCGTCTGCCTGTGCTAGGTATTGGAGATAAACTTGAGAGGAGGAATTACATATAGAACAGTCCCAGTGTCAGATAACAGACCACAAACTGTGTTTCTTTCTTTTTTTTTTTTAAGTTACAGCCACGTTTTCTAAAAAAACAATAGCATCCTAGGTACCTTAGCTTGAGGTTATCCTTAATTATCATACATGAACCTATGAAAATGTACTCATACCTTTAGGAAATGCAGATCGTAGGGCTATGGAACTATACCGGACACCATTCAAAATGGCTACTACAGGAAACTGATTTACATAATCACCAGAAAATGAACATCCGAACACAGAACAGCTTGAGGAAATGAACACCTTGCCACAGACTCTCAGTTTAAGGAAGTTGATGAAATGACAAGTCTGAAACCATATTTTAAAGCCCACTTGCTTACCTTGCATTGAAAACCACACACATTTACTAGCACAATTTCTACAGAAGAAATGAAATAAAAACTTTCATGGCTCTTTAAAACCATTGAAAGTTTGTATTATTAACTCAGAAAATAAAAAAAAAAGTTATTCAGAACATATTATGGACGAAGTGATTAGTACAAATATAAAAATTTTAAGGGTTTAATACAATGTAAGCTGGGAGCAAAACATTCCTTTCCCTTATGTGACCTTTAAACTCTACAAATAGACATGCACCAACATTCTGTTTAGTGACTGTGATCTGCCACATACAGTTGTTGGATAAACATGATTTATTTCACCATCCATCAGGAGCTCATATTATATTGGAATATAACTTCCTGTCCTCTAATGGCTCCGACCCGTATGAGAGCTGAATAGATTATAAATTAACACAACCACATATTAAAAGAACGCATTTAAACCAAAGACATTGCTAAATAAACCAAGAGGGCAATCACTGTGATACCATGTCAACATGCAAATATATATGTGCTGGTCTATGTTTAAATTAGAAGGTACAGAAAACTGGACAATTAGCAATCACAAGCTGTATAACAAATAAGTGTTATGAAATATGAGGGATATGGTCAAAATAATGGAAACATAACCATGTCATTGAACTCTAACTTAACAATGGTGCACCTGTAAAATGCATAATCTTCTGCAGAACCTAAGGGGAGAGGGTGGGGGGGGGGGATTTGTAAGGGAACAGAAAATCTGGAAGTGAAAGTCAATAATGGCAAAAAAGGGATTAATTTGCATGTCAAAAAATACACGATATATGCATCAAAACAGTCATACATTAGATAGGGACTCATTAACATTCTCTCTGTTATGTAGCGCTAAATTGCTTGAATCCTTTAGAAGTTATGGGGGCCTATTCACTAAAATCCTTTCAGCTTACAAATGTAACTATATACTTTTCCGGCACAGGGCTGGAAAGCCGCACCAATGAGAAAGTGCATCACAAAAAGCTGCATAGGCTGCTCCCTGTCCACCATGAGTATAAGACTCCAAAGACCCAATGGTGGCATTTCAATTGTATTAACATATTTTCTTGAATATAAAATGACCCCCAAAGTTTGGATATTAATTTAGGAAAAAAAGGAAAAGCCTAAATATAAGCTGAACCTATAGAAAAAAAGTTTTACTAGTAAATATTCCTTCACATGTAATCCATTTTATCATATTAAACAAAAATATGATTGAAAATTAACATGCATTACTTGTTTTTATTTCCTTTTATTTGCAAATGTGCCCCCAGATTGACCAAGTGTACCCAGCACACTTCCTGGTGTCTATGTCTGTGCACTGTTCGGTGTGCAGACAGACATAACATGTCACTGGTCCTCTAAGGAATTATTTCTTATTTTATATAATTTATTATTATAATTTTACATTTTATTTATTCAATTTATTTCATTTTTTTACTTTTTTATTTAAATCTAACCTTAACCCTAGGGTTAGGGCTAGTACAAACCCCAATTCTAACTTGCAGCACTACATTTAGTCTCTCCCTGCCCCACGATCGCCGTGGAGCAGGGAGAGACTATAGCTGTCAAAGCAGGCACCTGCATTAAGCCATGTCCTTTTTATCAGATCTGCATGACGGTCCTGGACTGGCTCATGCTGTTCGGCTCCTCGTAAAGCAGACGCCCCTCTGCTTCATGGAGAGAGGGCAGATCTTGCACCCGCTGTAAGATGTGGAGAAGACCGCCATGTCGGATATGACATGGCTGGGGCAAGTCCTGTGAGTACAATCTAAGGCATGGGTGCTGGGGCACTGTATGAGATATAACCTTGTGTACAAACTGGGGGTATATATCGCCCTGTTTAGGGGTGTGTATTATGTATAGATAAAACATATAAATACTCTTCAAATGTGCTTTAACCCCTTGGCGACACAGGACGGACTAGGTCCGTCCTGTGTGCCGAGGCGTTAGTGACACAGGACGGACCTAGTCCGTCCTGTGTCAAAACGAGCACTGAAAGCAGAGTTTTTCCACTTTCAGTGCTCAAGCAGTATTGAAACAATGCTTCCGTATGGAAGCATCGTTCAATACTGAACAAAAGGCGGTTTGGTGACTTCTCAATTAAGCTCACCATTCGCCCTGGTCAGATCAAAATTGGTCGGATCAATATTCACAAATATTGATCTGCCTCCCTCTCCTCACTTGCATTTTTTTTGTGACGGAAAGAGACAGATCAGTATTAGTGATATAAAATAACATTTTATAAAATTGTCAGGTTTTATGAAAGTCTTTCACTGTGTATTAACCCCTTCCCTGCCATTCATCACTGTATAAGCAGTAATCTTGCACAGCAACAGTATGTTTTGCTGTCTGCACTGTTTTATGGATTTATTTCTTTGTACTGTAATACATTAATTAGTGCATGGAAAGTGTTAAAATACTACCATTTGAAATACCCTAGGGTGTCTAGTTTTTTAAAATATATGGCTTTGTGGGGTAGAATACACTTTCTGGCTTCAAAAATGTCCCAAATGGGACATAGGCGCAAGTTTTCTGCATGTCAGAATTCCAAGTTGGAAAACCAAAATGCGCACCCCTTAAATGTGGCCTTTTAGCCCCAAAACAAACCAACAAACCTTTGCATGGGTGGTATCCCTGTACTCAGGAGATGTTGCTGAACACATATTGAGGTGTTATTTGGAAATACCCCTTCACATTTTAAGGTAATGTTTACCTAAATTGCAACCTATGTGAAAAATTAAAAAAAAAAGATTTTTTTGCTGCAAACTTTGGCAAAGATTGGTGGTAAAATGGCTACATGAAATGTGTCAAAATATGTACATGTTGGGGGTCATTCATGGATTTAGTACAGAAATCAGTGTTACAATGTCACTATGGCTAATTTTGAAAAAAAGGATTTTAAAATAGCTTTGCACTACTTATAGTTCTGGCCCTGTGACATGAATAAAAAAGCACAAAAACATAAAACATGGGCTATTTCTGAACTCAGGACATATATTAGAAACTATTTAGCAGTGTTTTTTGTCGTGTCTTGTACATGAGTAGACGATTTTTCAAATAAAAGTCATAAAAAAAAAATATTTTTATTTTTTTGCCATATTTTATTATTTTTTTTTTACATCAAATTATATGCTATTATCAAAATAATGGTATCAAAAGAAAGCCCTTCTTATAACCTCAGAAATGTTAAAACAGCCCATGTCACCAAGCGTCGTACAAGCCAAAAAAGTCATGTCTCTAAGGGGTTAAAATGCATTTCTTGCCCTTGTATATCCCCTTGGCGACACAGGACGGACTAGGTCCGTCCTGTGTGCCGAGGCGTTAGTGACACAGGACGGACCTAGTCCGTCCTGTGTCAAAACGAGCACTGAAAGCGGAGTTTTAAATGTATTAAAGCAATTCCCTGCGTTTAACCCCTTCCCTGCCACTGATCTTGCGTAAGCAGCGATCGTGCACATCAATGCATTTATTTTTGCTGTTTGTGCATTTTTTAGGGGTTAATTTTTTTTGTACTGTGATTTATTATAGTACTACAAAGGCTCTTCTAAGAGTTATTAACCCTTTCTTTGCTGTGGATCACTGCTTACGCAATGATATTGACGCCAAAGCAATTTTTATCTGTCTGCATATATATATTTTTTTTTTTTACACATACCCGCTAGCGGATTACATGTAAAGTAAAAGTATTTGAGATTTTTTTTTTTTAAGCTGTCTGAGCGCATAGCGATCAGTAACAGCGAATTAGAGGCAAAGGCGGTTTGGTGATTTCTAAATCAAGTTCACCATTCGCCCTGGTCAGATCAAAATTGGTCGGATCAATATTCACAAATATTGATCTGCCTCCCTCTCCTCACTTACATTTTTTTTGTGACGAAAGAGACAGATCAGTATTAGTGATATAAAATAACATTTTAAAAAATTGGCAGGTTTTATGAAAGTCTTTCACTGTGAATTAACCCCTTCCCTGCCATTCATCACTGTATAAGCAGTAATCTTGCACAGCAACAGTATGTTTTGCTGTCTGCACTGTTTTATGGATTAATTACTTTGTACTGTAATGTATTACAGTACTAGATAGGCTCTTCTAAGAGCTATTAACCCCTTCTTTGCTCGAGATCACTGCTTACGCACTGATTCTGAGGCCGCGGACTCAGGATTCGATTTTGACCCTCGTCAGCTTTCTGATACATCATCTAGTGATGTATCGGTGGCTGCTGAGCCCTTGCCACAAGGAGTGATGGGTGTCTACCGTTAAAAATTATATGGTTTGGTGGGGGTAAATTACATTGGCTGGCTTCAAAGATATATCCCATATAGGACACTGACGCAAGTTGACTACATGTCAAAATTCCAAGTTGGAATTTTGAGATGCGCACCTCACAAATGTTGCCTTCTAGCCAAAAAACAAACCAACAAACCTATGCATGGGTGCTATCCCTGTACTCGGGAGATGTTGCTGAACACATTTTGGCAGTGACATATACCAGAATCTGTGAATTCATGCCTGAAGTACAATGCATGTGGAAAAAAACTCCCAAAAAAGTACTACCACAAACTTTTACAAAGGCTGGTGGTAGAATTAGTACATATACAGTATTAAAATACCACCATTTGAAATACCTTAGGATGTCTATTTTCCAAAAATATATGGTTTGATGGGGTACAATTCATTGGACGGCTTCAAAAATGTTCTAAATGGAACATGGGCGCAGGCTGACTACATGTCAAAATTCCAAGGTGGAAATGCAACCCCCCTAAACGTGGCCTTTTAGCCCCCAAACAACCCAACAAACCTATGCATGGGTGGTATCGCTGTACTCAGGAGATGTTATTGAACACATATTGGAGTGTTGTTTTGCACTGACACATAACAGGATCTGTGAATTCATGCTCAAAGTACAATGTATGTGGAAACAAAACATTAAAAAATTACTAACCTAAAATTTGACAAAGGCTGGTAATAGAATTAGTGCATGGAAAGTGTTAAAATACTATCATTTGAAATACCCTAGGGTGTGTAGTTTGCTAAAATGTATGGTTTTGTGGGGTAAAATACACATTCTGGCTTCACAAATGTCCCAAATGGAACATGGGCGCAGGTTTTCTTAATGTCAGAATTCCAAGTTGAAAAACCAAAAAGCGCACCTCTCAAATGTGGCCTTTTAACCCCCAAATAATATAACTAACCTACACATGGGTGGTATCCCTGTACTCAGGAGATGTTGCTGAACACATATTGAGGTGTTGTTTGGCACTGACACATAATAGGATCTGTGAATTCATGCCCGAAGTACAATGTATGTGAAAAAAAATTACTATCCATAACATTGACATAGGCTGGTGGTAGAATTAGTGCATGGAAAGTGTTAAAATACTACCATTTGAAATACCCTAGGGTGTCTAGTTTTCAAAAATATATGGCTTTGTGGGGTAGAATACACTTGTTGGCTTTAAAAATGTCCCAAATGGGACATGGGCGCAGGTTTTCTGCACATCAGAATTCCAAGTTGGAGAACCAAAAAGCGCACCTCTCAAATGTGGCCTTTTAATCCCCAAATAACCTAACCAAACTATACATGGGTGGTATCCCTGTACTCAGGAGATGTTGCTGAACACATATTGCGGTGTTTTTTGGCACTGACCTATAACAGGATCTGTGAATTCATGCCCAAAGTACAATGTATGTGAAAAAAAAAAGCTACCCAAAACATTGACATAGGCTGGTAGTATAATTAGTGCATGGAAAGTGTTAAAATACTACCATTTGAAATACCCTAGGGTGTCTAGTTTTAAAATATATATGGCTTTGTGGGGTAGAATACACTTCTGGCTTCAAAAATGTCCCAAATGGGACATAGGCGCAAGTTTTCTGCATGTCAGAATTCCAAGTTGGAAAACCAAAATGCGCACCCCCTAAATGTGGCCTTTTAGCCCCAAAACAAAGCAACAAACCTATGCATGGGTGGTATGCCTGTATTCAGGAGATGTTGCTGAACACATATTGAGGTGTTATTTGGAAATACCCCTTCACATTTTAAGGTAATGTTTACCTAAATTGCAATCTATGTGAAAAATTAAAAAAAAAGTTTTATTGCTGCAAACTTTGGCAAATATTGGTGGTAAAATGGCTACATGAAATGTGTCAAAATACTCCAAGTTAAATGCCCTGAGTGGTCTAGTTTTCAAAAATATGTACATGTTGGGGGTCATTCATGGATTTAGTACAGAAATCAGTGTTACAATGTCACTATGGCTAATTTTGAAAAAAAGGATTTTAAAATAGCTTTGCACTACTTATAGTTCTGGCCCTGTGACATGAATAAAAAAGCACAAAAACATAAAACATGGGCTATTTCTGAACTCAGGACATATATTAGAAACTATTTAGCAGTGTTTTTTGTTGTCTCTTGTACATGAGTAGACGATTTTTCAAATAAAAGTCATAAAAAAAAAAAATCATTTTTTTGCCATATTTTATTATTTTTTTTACATCAAATGATATGCTATTATCAAAATAATGGTATGAAAAGAAAGCCCTTCTTAAAACGATAAAAACTATATATAGTTTGTGCGGGTACACTAAATGAGACAGAAATAAATTACAGCAAAACACAAACACCTCAGAAATGTTAAAACAGCCCACGTCACCAAGCGTCGGACAAGCCAAAAAAGTCATGTCACTAAGGGGATATACAAGAAAATAATCTCATGCTATGGGAATAGTGTAATGATGGAATGCTATGTGGCCGGTATACAATTATTCCCAGTCCGGCACTGGCTGTGTCCCCCTAGCAATGCCACTGGCAGTTTTATTTGTTGTCCCCACTAGACACCAGGGAGATCAAGTAGGGGGTGCTCCAACACTAGGGATCAGACACATACTGCTGTAAGATCACAATGCAGTGACACAATGTTGTGCCTGAACCTGGAAGTTTGGGCACAGAGAGATTTAGGTAAATAACTGGTGCTCCCCTGACTAAGGAGATTGTGTTGCAGTTCCATGCACTGCTGTTTGAAGGATGGTCTATGCTGTATGCATGGTAGTTTGGACCATGCATTTAAGGACAGCATAGAACATCCTTATGCAGGAAGTGGTTAAACAATAACTAGGGTGTGATGCAAATCCAATTACGCCACTTCCACACAGAAAACAGTCATATGTTCAATTGTTATTACAGATGAATTTCCATTGTAACATGTATGTTCAAATCACCATGTTAGTTATTTTATTGTTTTGTTCAAAGCCAGCTGTGGATGATAATCTTGTGCTACAATAGTTACATTGGAGGGAAATGATTAATACATTGTTTTTGAACTATATAAACATTATATATATATATATATATATATACACACACACACACACACACACACACACACACACACACACACATACATATACATACAAACATTATAGAAATGTGCATGCACGCGCATGCATGGACGCGAGAGCGCGCACACACACACACACACACACACACACACACTCTCTCTATAAATCCATATATCAGTTTGGATTAAAAACATTTACATTATTAATATTTAAAAACAAGTACTTAATGTAGGTTCATTTTCAAGAGATCTTTTTATCTTTTATTTTAGATATTTATTTAAAGCTATATTACACAACAAAGTGCATTGCTGCCTCAATACCGCCAGCTCTCATGTGAAGAGGCCACATCAAATGTTATGTTCATTATTTGTCATTTTATCTGTAACTTTACTGAGCGCAGCATGTATTATAATGTTAGCAAACATGTGGTTTACTTCAATTTGAGTATAGTCATAAATAAAAAATAAGAATAGTTGTAACAGAACTTACTAGCTGTAGAGAAGAAGGAATTGTTGCACTCAGGTTGCGGAAGTGTAAAGTGTCTGTACCATGCTGAAGAGAGACATGTTTCCGGATTTCTGCTGAAGAATGCCTTCAATTAAAGAAGAAGAAATAGTTGGGGAAAAAAAAGCATATAATTAGTTTATTTGACTATTCAGCTTTATGATCTGCAGCACTGAATACAAAACGTTACCCTAAAAATAACACTGGAACTTTATCCACTTATAAGCATTCCACATCAGTCATATGTCTGGACAAGTGATAGGTGGGTTTCTTTACTACTATGTAGAGCCCTACTGGTTACCTTCAAATAGTGAATATACACGTGATGATCAAATAGATTAAAAAAGGGTTTCTGGGATTTTTATTTCACAATTCAAATGCAGACATTTTTTCTATAAGCAATTTAGACATTTCAGTTCCTAAACATTGAATCACTTCTGGAAACGGAGCTACATAAATATATCTCACCTAAATACAGCTTGTTTCTCTACTTTGTTTCTACCTCATCACTCTCCTATGCGCATTCTCTGCTTACCACTAATTTCTCTCACTTATACCTCTTGCTCTTCACCATAGTTTGCCACTATCCCAATCCTGGACTAGGAAGTGTCTCAGAACTAATTATAGCCATATACAGTGTCAAGAAAAGGTATGTTAAGTCTTTGGAATGACATGGTTGTCTGCATTACTTGGTCATAATATGTGATCTGATCTTCATCTAAGTAACCAATATAGACAAACACAATGTGCTTAATCTAATATCAAACAAAACAATGCTAATCATTCATGTCTTTATTGCACACCCATTAAACATACACAGCGCTGGTGGAAAAAGCAAGTGATGCCTTTGGATTTAATAACTGGTTGAATCTCATTTAGCAGCCATAATCTCCTCCAGTAGTGGATCAGACCTGCACAACATTATTCCTTACAGAACTGCTAAAGCTCAGCCATATACTGGGGAGAACATGGTACTCAAGCCATTCCATTGATATTTCAAAGTGTTTCAATCCACTTTCCACTTTCCCCAGTAGTCTTTACATTTTTCTAGGTCAGTTCTGAATATATAATAACCCCTTTCCATTAGATATTGAGAATCTATTTGCTTCTTTACATGGGCCCAGTATATTTTACCGTTTTTTTCCCCATTTTCTGGCTATCACTAATTTCATTGCCAATAATATATGTGTAATCAGAGAGTATATCAACAATTCTTGATCATCGTGTCTTCTGAGATTTCTATGCATGGTTCACATCAGCAGTAGAAAATTCAAAATGATTGAGAGTTTTTAAAACATTTTCATAAGTCAAAGTAGCTCTTAAAACACACCTCCAATCTAGTTTCAATGATTGCACTCCAAGTTTGCAAACTCCTGACTTTAATTAGGTTTTGTTGAAGTCAGTGTTTACATCCATTTTTTACAATGCACACTGTGGATGTTTGAATGATGTGTTCAGTATGGACAAGAACAATATAATAATGTGTCTGTTATTCGTTAAAACATATTGTGGTTTGTTTATGATTGTAGATTTCATTTTATATGATGGTAATTGCAAAGGGTTCACATGCTTTTTTTGCCACGGTATTTGAAATCAGAGAAAGCAGAAATGTATGGAATAGCCATCCGGCCAAACTAGTAAGTTTAAAGGACAACATGCAAATAAAAAAAAGATATGTTTAATTGAAAGATTTAATGAAATGTAGGCATTTAAAATAGAAATGCTTTAGTAAAAGAGTATAAATAAATCCCCCCACCCCCACGAGCTGTAGAAGCAGAGAGAGCTTGATAAGGTACTTTATTTATATTTTTTCATTAAAGCATTTATATTTAAAAATGTCTACATTTGATGTAATCTTTCAATTAAAAAGAACTTACATTTTGCCGACAGTGGTCTTTTATTGTACTGCACAGTATAGGCACTACAGCTTAACACTGGATAAGGACAATGACCAAATAAAATCAGTAGTAAACATTTCTTTTTCTACTCCCTATCCTATCTACAAGTGTTGGTAAGAGCTATGAGCAACTTCAAGCATTACCAGTGCTCCAGTTTACAATCTGGCTTTCATTCAAATAACCCTACTTTTATTAAATCTCCAATTAAACTGCCAATGTATATCAAGTTCACAATAAGATTATAACTTGACACATTGCTCCCCAGGACCTGCTTAGAGGGGCAACGATTTAAAAGTAATATCAGGAAGTATTACTTTACTGAGAGGGTAGTGGATGTATGGAATAGCCTGCCAGCAGAAGTGGTAGAGGTAAACACAGTCAAGGATTTTAAGCATGCGTGGGATAGACACAAGGCTATCCTAGCTATAAGACCGGGAACGGGGGACTAATAAAAGTACTCAAAAAAAAATAAATGGGCAGACTAGATGGACCGAATGGTTCTTATCTGCCGACACATTCTATGTTTCTATGTTTCTATGTTAACAAGCAGAGAAATCTATAGGGTCTACTCCATAAAGACAGAATTGCCGGGAATTGAGACGTGAATTTCAAACTTTAGCCACTGTAGCCAAGTTGGAAAAATTCTCCAATGCAGCTGAATGGGAGAAGTTTTCCAACTCAGCTAATTTAACCTTAAGTTTGAAATTCCCTGTTTATTGAGTAGACCCTGAAATGTATTGCTTTCTGGCAAAAAGTGTTTTACTAATAAATAACTATAATTAAGATTGAAAGGTTGTACAGCAGGTTGAAAAATGGCAGTATAAACAGCAGACAAGAATGACGGTATTTGTGGTTTCCTGAGTCAGCCTCTACCAGGCAACAAATAAATCCACATATTTATGTAAATAACAACCTGAATGTAAGGAGACTGACTGGCCCACAAAGACTTTAGCATAAAAACCACACCAAAAGCCTGCCTCTGGTGAGATGTCACAACTAGGCTGATCGTAAAGCTATACTAACCAGCCTCCTAATGATAATAGGGCTAAGTGTATGAACACCCCGCAAACATAGAAAGTACTGATGGCTGGTACATGGGAAAGCCAAGCTTATTTTTAGGCAGTATATCACAGCAGGTTATTTTAAGTCTGTTTGTTACAATTCACTCATGCGTTTCCTGAACCATTCCTCCCACAGATGAGAAGAAACATTTATTTGGCATAAAAATAGCAAACTGAGCTTTCACCAGTTGTATTTCACATACAAAATAACAAGTAATAGAATGAACACAATACACAAGGACACAGGGTGCAGAATTCATTAAAATAAAAACTCTTTAATGAAAAAGGTAAGTTGAGGTGAGATTAGGTGAGTTGAACATTTCATCTCACCATTTTAGCTATACATTGTGCAGGGACCAACCTGGTGAGTTTGCTTAGCAGGGGAAACTCACCATGTTTGTCCCTGCACTATGTATAGCTAATTGGCGAGATGGAATGTTCATCTTACCTGCAACTCACCTTTAGTGAATAGCTCCAATAGAGTTGACTATGGAATGGTGAGGGACAAACCAGGTGAGTTTCCCCTGCAAAAAAATGGAGTTGGCTCTGCCAAATGTCAAGAAAGTGAGAGTTTTTAAAGATTTAACTATGTATTATTCATGGCTCACTGAGCTATTCTTGCAGAAGACGCACATCAAATTTATGCTTGTGCAATGCACGCTGAGCCATGAGATGAAATGTTCATGTAACTTCAACTCACTGTTTTGTGAATAGGTACCAGTGTGTGCAGAGCAATGTGCCTTATAAGTATTACAGTTTAACAGAAAATCTGCTTATGTTCAACAAATATACATTGACAATGGTAGGCTAAACAAAAACTTCAAGGGTGTGGTTTGGGTTGCGGCTCCGTTCTGTTTGAGAAGTTTGCAAATGGACATGTCCACTTGAGTTCATAGTCCTTTCCATTGTGCTGAAGATTCCAATAGCAATCTCCGCAGCCTAGACTTGACTGTGCAGTCAATTCCCAAAAGCAAAGCAGAACATGAAAAGGGTAACAGAGAAGGAACAATGCAGATTTCAAATTGCGAGATATGTTTATATAAAAAATAAAATACCAAAAAATATGCACATCGATACCCTGGTCAACATTAGAGTTTCAGCTTTTCAAAGCAACATGGCTTTGTAGGTAGTACAAATACATAAAAGGATAGTATCGTGAGGTAGTACTAGAAACAAATTCCCACTGAGCAAATTATCAGGAAGAGATTGAAAATGGGAGGTCTCAGTTATAAAAGTGATTGCCCAAAGTATATTTTCTGTACATACTCACAACAGTTCAGTATGTGAGCAAAGTAATATTTACAGGTCACAGAGTCTCTCTTTACCCTACACATCGTAACCGTCACACTGGCCCACATAGTCACCACTCCACATCAGTTGATCTTTCATATTTGGCCTAGGTATTTAAAGGATCCTGAGTGGTATATATCTGTGGGACTGTAGAGCTATTGAGGAATAGTGAGTAGCAAAGCAATGGGAGAGAGATGGCAGACTATGGGGTGGGGGGGAGGGAGAGAGACATCAGGCTATGGGGTGGGGGGGAGGGAGAGAGACGGCAGGCTATGGGGTGGGGGGGAGGGAGAGAGAGACGGCAGGCTATGGGGTGGGGGGGAGGGAGAGAGAGACGGCAGGCTATGGGGTGGGGGGGAGGGAGAGACAGCAGTCTAGGGGTGGGGGGGAGGGTGAGAGATGGCAGGCTATGGGGTGGGTGGGAGGGAGAGAGACGGCAGTCTATGGGGTGGGGGGGATATTTGAGAGACGGCAGTCTATGGGGTGGGGCGGAGGGTCAGAGAGACGGCAGGCTATGGGGTGGGGGGAGGGTGAGAGACAGCAGGCTATGGGGTGGGGGGAGGGTGAGAGACGGCAGGCTATGGGGTGGGGGGGGGGAGAGAGACGGCAGGCTACGGGATGGAAAGAGACCACAGGCTGTGTGTGTGTGGGGGGGGGGGCGGGACAGTAGGCTATGTGGTGGGGGGATGGAGGGAGAGGGACACCAGGCTATGGGGGGGGGGGAGGAGATAGGGAGAGAGACACCAAGCTATGGGGAGAGAGAAAGAGAGAGACACCAGACATGTGTGGGGGAGGGAGAGAGAGGGGGAGAGAGAGGGGGAGAGAGAGGGGGAGAGAGAGGGGGAGAGAGAGAGAGGGGGGGGGAGAGAGGGGGGGGGGAGAGAGAGGGGGGGGGGAGAGAGACACCAGACATGGGGTGGGGGGAGGGAGGTAGAAAGAGAGAGACACCAGACATGGGGGGGGGGGAGAAAGAGAGAGACACCAGACATGGGGTGGGGGGAGGGAGGCAGAAAGAGAGAGGCACCAGCCATGGGTGGAGGGAGGGAGAGAGAGAGAAAGAGAGACGCCATACATGTGGGGAGGGAGAAAGAGAGAGACACCAGACATGGGTGGGGGGGAAGAGAGAGACACCATACATGTGGGGAGGGGGAGGGAGAAAGAGAGAGACACCGATGGCATGGGGAAGAGAAAGATAGACACTGATGGCATGGGGGAGAGCGAGAGACATGGATGGCATGGGGAGAGAGGGACAGACAGGAATGGCGTAGAGGGATAGCAAGACAGACATGGAGGGACAGTGAGACATACAGTGAGACAGACATTGAATGTGTGACTGTGTGTGAATGTTTGGCTGCATGGGACATTGCATGTGTTACTGTGTGTGTACTTGGGGCTGCATCTGACATTGCATGTGTTACTGTGTGTGTAAATGCCTGGGAACAGCAAGGGGTGGCAAAAATATGTTCACCTAGGGTGGCAACAATTCTTGCACTGGCTCTGCTTATGACTCCATATACGTTACCCATGCATGATGTTTGCTTGTTGTTTTTTTAATATTTTTTCCTTTTTCTTTTATTTATGCAAAGTACAAAATACAATAATTATTTGACATTTTTCATATTGATGGTTCATCATTATAAATAGTATCTTAAAATAGAGTTAGCTTCACCTATTCATCTAGATAATTGTGCATTTTTACCCAAAATTCATGATGTTTGCTTTTAATAAGTCAAATTATATTAAAGTCCAGCTCTATTGGAAAGCATTTCCAAAACATGACTCATGCCATACAATAGAATCCCAAAAATCCACCCATTATTTATTTTGTCACAGACTGTCATCTTTTGAAGTCTATTAATTTTAATTTCAATGTAATACAATTATTTACACAATTTTGTACCTACACAATCAACAATATTTGATCTCTACCTGCAACACTAGAATTGGGACTGTAAAACATCCTATGGAATTTGTCGATTGCGCACTGCCCGTTGCTAGGCTTCCAATGCAAAAGAGAGCACTGGATTAGGATCTGTGTTAGAGGTGCCACAGATCTTTATTCCCCCCAGTAGAAAACTAGGAAGAAAAATAAATAAGACAAAATAGGCTTAGGGAGTACTTACTTACTTGCTTTTCAAAAGGAACAAAAAACAAACAAACAAATATGAACATGCCAATTATAAATCCTTAGAAATAATAGGATTGTAATAAAGAGAAGGGTAAATCTATGGTGGGAGAAGAGATGAGAAGAATGAAAAACAGTACAAATAAATAAAAATAAAACTTTATCTGGACAATACTAATAATCATTATAAAAACAAAATCTGACTATTTCTATTTCAGAATTTGTTATATAAACCTGGAACCATACATATATTACTGGTACTATGTGTCACTATACATCTTTTAAAGTAATAAAAGCAATCACTAACTTTCTCCTTAAATAAACAACCATACAATGTTTGGGCATGGTAATACCATTTAGATATCTGAATATTTAAGTAAAGCTACTTTCTGTGATAAAATAAAAGCTATAGTCTTGTCAATCGATTTCCTATTACCTTCCCTTGGCAATATATTTTTGCATTAACATTAACAGCTAGATTAAAAATGTCCTTTTTTCCTGTTTGACTTTGCAATGTTAAAACACTTGTATGACACCAAGATACTATTGGCATTGTCCTGTGTTGTGCCTTACTTTGCGCGGCTGATTCGGCATGCATTCAAATTTATACAAAAGTTGTGTCCACAGACAAAAAAAAAAGATGACAGTCTGTGGACCAGGATTTCATATGTTTAATTAAAGGGCTCTTAAAATGTAACGATGACATGGCAGCACCATAGAGAGTAGCATCAATGCTACTGAACTGCATTTCATATGATGCAGAGGGGGCCAAAATACAGTCTAAGCACCTATAAAGTTTCAATACAGCAACAGTGTAGCCATGTGTCTGAGCAGTCTATCTATAGGTAAAATTTGATGTTAAAAATCAATTACCCAGTAATATAGCATGGCCAGGGAATCTTGATGCATTTATTAAAAAACTTGAACATTAACGCATTAGCAGATAATTTTTTTATATAGTTTTCCTTGTATGTAGCATGAAAGTTGTCAGGAAATTTCAGTAAAAATAGTTTGCTATTAAATACTCTCTGAATAGAGATGTTGCCGAACATCTAAAATGATCAAGCAACTTTGCTAAAAATGAGTTACATTGTATTTCTTACTGTCTGCTGCTAACAATGTACTATTAGTGACAATAGAAATATAAAAAGAGGTGAGGAAATTACTAGTTGTCAGGTGCCTATTGGTTACTGTGTCAATTACACTTGCATTTAGAACTTTCAATTGCTTTATAGCTAAGTCATAAAAGGAGTAGCAATGTCATTTGTGTACAGAAATGCCAAAGTCCTAGTTTATCTAGCGCAGTGGTAGCAAACCTATGGTACACATGTCACAGTGGGCAGGCACACAGCATATTGTAGCATGTGTGCTGCTGCCCAGGTGCAGAGACATCCTCTCAGACTGCCTCTTGCACTCCTCGCGAGTCAGCTGAAGTCAGAGTCTCTTGGATCACGTGACCTCCCGGCGCTGAGACTCCAGAAACTGGAGGTGAGCGCAAGAGGTAGCCTGAGAAGATGTCTGTGTGCTTGGGCAGTGCACAGACATCAGCCTGACTGCCACTAGACACCAGGGAACACAGGCATGGGTAAGTCCCATGTGCTGAGCAAGTCCTGTGTTTGCAATCTGGGTGCTGAGGCAAGACCTGTGGGTGCAATCTGTGTGCTGGGGCAAGTCCTGTGTAAACATTCTGGATGCTCTTGCAAGACCTGTATACAATGAAGTAAAGCAACGCTGAAGTAAAGTGATGTGCAAAATGTTGGCATCATTATAAAACTGTTAATATGTCTGAGCATCATACTGCTCCTAGTTACTAGTTGTGCTTATTACCCAAGCAATTTCCCAGTATAACTTTTAGTTGTAATAGTCCATTGTTGCATGGACACATAATTGAATCTTTGGTTGTTCAAAGACTATTCCTTCTGCTAAGCAACAGCGCGTGCCTAAAGATTTCATTCCATGCTGTTCACATTCCACCTGACTTAAAAACAGCTTCCAAGCCACAACAAGCCCAAACAGAACTATTGCAGAAGGAAAATTCTATGGTATTTTTTACGGACGCTCCCTGTCAGCGCCTTCATAAGCCTGATAACACACTACAGACCAAATAGGTGTCAACGCATCTAAGGGGTAGCTTTGGTCAAATGATTTACAAGAGCCTAGATGTAATTTAAGGGTTTAATGTGATTTCTGAGAAGCTTAGACTTCAGAAAATAAGCAAACATGTTCATGGAATCTCTATAGGTCTAACATCTGGTCATGACAGGCAGTAAGTAACTGGTTAATCTTATTTTGTTTTATGGGATTCATGTTGTCTTGTGTAATGAGAACTCCTCTTATGAAGAACCCTTGTTTGGTTGACATGCAGATTAGTGCTCTCAAAAGAGGGCTGTTTAATGTATAAATCAGGCATAGCCAAGATTGGAAAGACAGAAGCTGGAGAATGTTTGTGTTCAGTAATTTTTCCCTATGTTTCTCTGTCTTTTTTTTTTTATCCATCTGTGTCTGCTGGATAAACCTTCTATTGGTTCCAATCGTAGGATGCAAATCTGCACGTTAGTGTGAAAGCATCTTCAACTGAAGAAATTCTGCACTAAGCCTTTATGATAAACAGAAATTTCCAAATGCATTCAATTTCCCCTGATGCCACAACTTCATTATTCTGTTTGTGGCAGCAGAAGTGTCATTATCGGAGTTTAGAAGCAATCCTGTATATCGAGTATGCAGTGTGGTTTTTAGCGCGAGGCAAACAAGGCAAGTGCCTAGGGTGGCACATGCCTTGTATGCCTTTAAGGGACAACAAAAAAATGCAAAGAAAAGCCACCCCTTTAAGAAAAAAAAACCTTGCTTGCTGAAATGGTCGGTGGCTGGGGCGATCGGAAGATCTCCCCTCACCACCGCTCTGCCTGCAAGCCGGCTGTACGGGGAGCCGAAAAGGTCAGCACAGAGAAACCTCCGTGCTGCCTGTTCGGCTCCTTGTGCAGTGTGACGGGGAAGTGGTTGTCAGGTGACATGACCAGCGCTCTGAGGTCAGACACATGCCGGGTCACGTGACCTCTTTTTGCCTGCCACTAGCCACCAGGGACAAGGGTAAGTCTTGGGGGGATGGGGGCATGTATTTGGGGTGATGGGGCCATGTACTAAGGCCGACGGGGCATGGAGCATGTCATGTGTATGTAATGGGGGCATGTCAAGTGTATGTAATGGGGCATGTCCTGGGTGTGCAATGTGGGTTTTGGTTCATGTTGTGGGTGTGCAAATTTTGTCTGCCTAGGGGAGCACAAAACCAAGATACACCACTGTGAGTATGTATAATGCAGAATTCATGATTTAGGTTATTTTATACACTATTGATTTATTTCCTGTAAAAATGGCAGGTAATCCTTCTCAACTTTATAGCCGGAAAACGATAAAAGCTCACAGGGACTCAAAGTAAAATATACCAAGTTAGGCCATATAGATATATCTACTCATTTTCTGCTTCTTCTAAAGGTACAGGAATGTATGCCATAGGGGGAGTCTGACCTCCAGCCTAGTCCAGTCTATACACACGAATACCAAGTCTTTCTAGCAAAGACCACAAACCCACCAACTACATGTCTATGAAGATGCTTCTTCAACTGACAGCTTTCCCTATTTTAAAGTATCACATGTACAATAATAGACACAAACAGGTCTGTCCATAGTGAACAGTGATGGTGAACATATGGCAGGGGTGCCATCACTAAAACTTAGCACAATGATGGCTAGCCTTGCATAGCTGATGTTTGGGACCTACATATTCCATGATGATCAGTCTGTCAAATACTAACAAGTATACAGGGCCGGACTGGCCTACCAGGATACCGGGAAATTCCACGGTAGGCCGACTGTCCTGAGGCCACTTTGAAGAGTGGCTGCAACTGTGAGAGAACAGATGGTCTGTCGGCACAGATTCAGAAGATCGGGAAAGCAGTGAACCATTTCACCAATCAGGATGCAGGAAACAGGTCACATGACCTAGCCAGCCAATCACAATGCTGGTAAAGTAACACGTGCCCCTCCACCTGGCTTCTGGGACTGCAGGACCTGCTTACAAGAGCTGCTGGGTAAGGAGACACGAGCCAGCATGCTGCTCTGCAGGCAAAGGGGTTGGACAACATACAGTGCACCATGCAGGAAGCCTGGGGAGGGGGCAGCCTAGGTACAAGCACCATGCAGGAAGCCTGGGGAGGGGGCAGCCTAGGTACAAGCACCATGCAGGAAGCCTGGGGAGGGGGCAGCCTAGGTACAAGCGCCATGCAGGAAGCCTGGGGAGGGGGTACGAAGCTCCTGGGGTTCACACAGGGGGGAATCAAATGAAAGTGCTGATCTCCTGGGGGGCGAGGATATTTAGGGGATGTATACAGTGATCCTTGTATACATCATGTGTAGCCCCAACTAGTTAGGAGATTTGGAGCTAAAGACAATTGGGGCTACACATAATGTATTCAGGGATCACTGGGAGTTGCAGAGTTACTGTATGCTGAGCCTACAGGAGAGAATATGACCCTGCCACCAGGCCAGCACAGGTTAATTGCTGCTGCAGTGGCAGAAGCTGCTCTGCTAAAGCTTAACCATGGAGATCAACAGGGATCCTGAATAGGGACCACAATCTTTTAGTCCTAGAGGTTCTGCAGCAGCTGTCAGTCCCACGTGTCAACTCCCACTCATTGTTTCCTCCAGCCAGGACATTGCAAGGTACAGAGTGTACACTTTTGCATTTGTGTGTATCTGTGACTCTGCATGTGTGTATATGTATTTGGGGGGGGCGTAACTGTGTGTGTATATGTGTGAGCCAGACCAAACCAGAAGTGAATCTGGTTATTTTTAGGAGCCAGGAAAATGGTGCTTGTAAAACTATCAGAAACGTAAGAAGCCCTGGTTCAGACAGTCTAGCAATTTAATTATCAACTTGATTGGTACTGTGTGCTATTTTATTCGATGTCCTTTCTACTAAACATAATGAAGGAATGTATAAATATAGTGCTCCTAATAATGAAAATTCCTTACTCCGTAACCCCAAACAACCCAGTTGTTCTGGACTGAGTTACATATGATGCACAACCAGCCTAATAGTTGGGCATCATGGGAACTGCAGTCCACAGCAGCTGGGGCTGAAAGGTTAGTCATCAATACCCTACAGCCAACTATAATAATGGAAACCATGTTTGTCATTTTTAATGTTGACTAGATCAGGGGCAGGCAAACCGCAGCCTTCTAGCTGCTGATGAACAACAACTCCCATAATACTCTTTCAGCTAAGAGGCTTGCAGAGGAATATGGGAAATGTAGTCCTGCAACATTTGGGGGGGCCACATGTTGCCATCCCCTGCTCTAGGGCATTGATTACAAACCAGGTTTGCTATCAGTGTAATGTTGTTGCCTATTTGTGTAATGGGGTGCAATTGGTGTTGTATGTGCAATTCAGGTGCTAATTTTCACACTGCAATTTTGTCTGGCTCCTACCTTTTTGTGCTGGCTCCTGGATGTGAGTTAAATTTGTTAAGCTCTGGATTATATTTGTTTACTTGTGACATAAAACCCGGCCTGGTATTAGCTGGATTTTAATAAATAATTACATGATGTTGGGGTTATGGGGCTGGTATAAAATTATTTTCAGGGCTGGCTTTTATTCCCAGTCCGGCCCTGCATGTATTTATATTCCCAGGGTCATAGCTAGTTCTTAATGCACCAAAGGCAAGACTAGAAAATTGTAACACTCCACAAGATAACAATTAGAACCAGAAAATGAATTAACTTCTGTAAGTAAATAGAATTCAACCTGGTGATCCAGTATGGCTCCCATCATTATATGGTTAGCTAGACATGAGCACCGTTATAGCAAACTTTATATCAGTATGCATATAGCTAGTCAGTGAATGAGGCTAATTAAATATGAACAGCAAAGCTCCTATAAATATCAAAAATAGAATTATGTATGACACTTAAACATAAAATGCCTTTGCACATAGTGCTCAACCAAGACAGACTATCAGTTCGAGTAAGTAGTAAAAGACCTCTGTATTTTACAGACACATAAAATGCAAGAGTTTTTTTACTGTACCCCCTCAACTGTGAGCGCCTGAGGATAATGTGTACTCGCCCACCCTTGTAACTGATCTGTTTAGTCCACATTCTTATGATTGACTGAGCATCATGAGAAATGTAGTTCCCACACAACTACAGTGCCAAGGTTAGCCATCACTGACTTACTATGTGGCTGCAGGGTTATCATCCATAAAACCTTGAGTAAAATGTGTTCTACAGCAATTTATCATTATCCAGTCACTGCATGGGTCATATGCTCCCATCTGCTTGCTATGCAACATTGACAAATGTATGAGGTTTAGCTTAGCAAAAATATATCTACTTCTTGAAAACATTTTCCAGCTTCCCCCAAAGTTCCTGTACTTCAACAGGGACTCGGTACAAGTTCAACGCAGAATTAATGTTTTTGCCCACCAGAATACAAAAATAAAAGAGGTCCGTGTAGAGAGAAAAAAACCCCAGCAGAATACTAGGCCACGCTGGTAGTACTAATAGTTTAAATATTCAAAGCAGCAGTGTACCCAATGCATTTGCTATTTGTTAAACACACTGGAGGTTATGAGCAAAGAGCAATTTTTGGACAATGTTCTATAAATGGAACGATCAATAAGAAATCAATGGGATCTTCTTACTGATTGCTCCTGTTTTCTAACCCATATCTGTTTCTAATACATAACCCATCACGCTTTTGTTACAGTACTTCTACCTACTGGTTTCTTAGGTAAACCTCTTGGGCTAGCGTTAGGGGTTTCCTATATATTCTGTGTTTTGACATAATTGAGCACTAGTGATGATGGTATTTTGGATTTCTTAATAAAGTATCAAGTTTTAGTATAAAATCACTGAAGCAGACCAACTTGTGTCTATATTATAACAAGGATCTGGCATAGCATTGTAGTCAGGCCTCTCATTTTACACAATGATCTGTCCACTATTCAAAAGCATTATTGCATCTTAACACTGGTAAATAACCCCCTACACATTTGGTTTGATAACATTGAAAACAGGGTATTTGCTAGATGGCATTTCATAACACAAAACAGGAACTTGACTATGTGGAAATGTGTTTTTTGTGGATAACGTAACCATTACCAGCTTTCACAACCTATTTCCTTTGTGTATGATACTACGTTACTTCATCATTTTGTGTTGAAACAGGGAGAAGGACAGAGAAAGGGGCTAGAAACCTGCCACTCAAGCCTTTAAATTCCATCTAGGATCATACCAGCAGCTGCAGTTCATTTATACCTCATTGTGTAGGTTTTTAACTTCTTTATGTAAATTTACACTCGTCTTAAGCAAAGCTAACTCCCATGATCCTCAGTGATCACAGACTGGTTGTTAAGCTTGGGAGTAGCCATTTTTGTAGCAACAATTATACATCAAACAAAGGTGGAGAGTCAATTAGAGCTGCCCATCAGAAGTAAACATGTACTTCAGCTTCCTAGTGGGTAATGACACTATAAACAGTGAACAAATTAAGTGCAAAATCAGACCTTATTACCAGCCTTCCAGACAAATGCAAACTGTATCTTTTTCAAACTCAACTATCGGCCGATTTTGTTCAACCAAAATGAAAATTCAATAATATTGTATTCCCCAAATCAGAGGCAAGTGTTTTATAATTGCAATTTCCCAAATATGTGCTTTTGCTGCGCATAATTATTTCTGTGTTTGATGGTTGTTTTACATGGCTTGTTGACATTAATGGAAACATCAATGCAAGGAGTGAGTGTTTTATTCGTTTCGTTTATTTTTGTTGATGTTCAGCGTTAAAACACCCTTTTAAATTATCTGAAGCCTTTCATTACCCAACCCCAGTCTTTCCCATTACCTTATTGGTCTCTTACTCATCAAGCCATTTGCACATCAACAAATACGGTAAGTATTAAAAAAAATGCACAAAATGCACTGCATTACAACTATTTTACTAATAAGGTTAAAAAGAAGGCATGCAATTAGTATTGGCATAAAGAACCAGAATACATAGCTCATTATCAGTAATATGTGGAATTAAATGTTTTCCTGCACAGATATACATCATTGTACACATAGCAGGAACATATGAAACCCATACAAAAATAGATGTCACATTGGACAAAACTGTTTCAAATGTGGCAATATTTATTTTGCAACTTCTTGCCTATCACATAATCATTGCAGTTAGTTAAAGAAACTGAACTACATGAGGTAGTTTTACAAAATAATGAATGACTTCAAAATGGTTTGCTATACGCTATTCATTCCTTATCTGTCTATTTATGAAACCTAACCAGCTTCAATCAGTTAGGCCTCAGGCAGTCAGGCAGAACATTTTTGCATGGGGAATTGAACAAGAGACCATGTGAATTCTGGCTCACTAATCATTTACACTCGGTATCCCTTATCATTTTCTGTGTAAAATTGTTATGCTAGGCTTACTTTCTAAAATTTGACAGAATTGAACAAAACATGGAAAATGATAAACACTTGAATGTTTGCAGTCATCACTTAAAGAACACTTTGTCCTCCAAGCCACAAATTCTAAAGTTTTTATTAAGCTAAAGGGTCTACGCAATAGAGAGAGAATTGTAGGGAATCTAGAGAAGAATTTGAAGCTTAAGGCCAAAGTGGTGAGTTGGAAAAATTATCCCACCATCAGCTGCATTGGATCATTTTTCCAACTCTGCTACATTGGCCTAAAGTTTGAACTTCCCAGCAATTTTCTCTTTATCGTTCACAGAACATATTCGGGGAACTTCTCTCATGAACTGGACCTGAGTTGACAGCAGATTTCTCAAAGTTTACGAACTGTTGTATTGCTTAGACAGTCAGAGAGATTCTGTATGACAGAGTACATACAAATTCACCACAGCCATAAGCATACCCACATGAGTGGAAGGGATATCGCACAAAAAATTAAAAAATATACCAGGCTGACTTTTCAATTATATCTTTGCACAGAATATTCCACTCAAGATTGTGCAAGCTGGTGCATTTAGAAGTTTATTTTAATTTCAACATACACATAGGAGGCCAACTTGGCCTTTGTGAATAGGCCTGTTGGTGTCCTATTTAATCTGCAGTAAAGCCTTTTACAGTACACATTAACCCTTGTAGGCCCAACATGAAACTGAAACCATGTTTTCATATTATTTTTTTTCAATATGTGAATCTACAGGCCCTGCAGGGGGTAAAGTCAGTATCTGTGCATGCAATGTTCTAGCATCAACATCTCAAAATGTCCCAAACATTGGATAAAGTTCACTGTTTTTTTGAGTAAAGGGCAAACTGAAAGCATAACAGAATTAAAAGAAATTCCTGTCTTGAAACGTTCAGAAGGTAATACAGAAAAAAAATATGGGTTTATTTCCATACTTTTAATGCAATGTCACAAAGTGTTACATGCCAGAGCTTTAGAAGTACCAATAAAACATTTACAGTCTATCTGAAATAAAAGTAAGATGCACTGGGTGGTTATATAGTTTAAAAGCATACTACATATTTATTACACAAGTTGGTTTTTTTGAAGATATTTTTCAACACCCATACTGCCCCTTTAATTTTTGGGGGAAGGAGTTATAAAAAAGGCAAATAATATATATAACCTTCACTCCAGTGACTGCATTTTTATTCTGTTGTTCTACATAGCCTATAAGGCAAGCCAAAGAAATTCTTATGTTCGCAATGAATGCATTTTGCATGTGTTTAAAAATGTAAATATAAAGATTGTAAACATTCTATAAACTTTGCATCACAATGGAGATCCCACTTTCACTTCTAAAACCTCTCGTTTTTAACTACACTTCTGGCATTTTACACTACAGCACTTTCAAAACACTATGGAGTCATCATGTACAAAGAACAATCCAGGAGCAAAACTCTCAAATTAGAGTCGACACCTTGGAAACATATGAATTGTTCGTACTGCTGGCTCCACTTCTAGATATTTATTATAGAATGTCTCTGCATTTTGTAGCCGTCTTCTCCCCAGGTGAGTGCTCAGCGCTTACCTGTTGAGCTTTAGAGCAAACGCTCTCCTCTCTGCGCTGGATAGGGAAGCCATGGGAGCCCGTATGTAGAGGGAATGTGGCAAAGCATATAGGGCAGTTGCCCATACAGTACTCGTTCATGCCATGGACGGTCACCAAGCTGTCATTAATACAGTAGAGGAGCGCACACTTCCGTATTTCCCCTCCTTGTCACTGCATGCATACTGCACACCAATGCAGGGGGGAGGAGGGATGTATCTGAGCCCGGCTGCTCCTCTCAAGCTTGACTTCAATGTCTACTACTTGCTTATCTGAAAGATTTACTTCCTGGCTGTCAGAAGCATGAACTCTTGAATGGTGCATATTGCAGCACTGTGATGGCTAACGTTTGGTGTGCAGTGTTGCTGGGGGCATTGGGTTTCATATAATCCTCAGTGAGTGATTCTGCTGGCTGAGCTTCATGGTAAACGTAGTTCTCAGCACCTGGAGTGCTAAGGGTTACCCTTATGCTATTGTAATGATATTTATCCTTCCAGAGAAGTAAGATTTCTGAAGTACTGAGTCCAGGCTGAAACTGGAATTCGCTTTAAACACGACCTTGTTAAAAAATAATCATGTGGTAATGTGACCCTCAGGCTGACATGAGGCTAAGCTCCTTCAAGATCAATTAGAAGAAGCTTAATTATCATTCCAAGATTAATTTACACTACCATCCGTTTGGTGTGTATATCCTCTTGTCAAGTTAAGTTTGATATTAAGGGAACTGGAATGTAAGCAGTTAACCCTGTCCTACCACCGTCCGTTTTAGTGGGGAGACGTTTAACACCACGTGTTGGGCGTAACTTCTCTTTTTTGTAGAAGTTTTGTACTGACTTCCACTTCTGCAAAGTGTTATGTAGACTAAATATTCCACACACTTATATTTTGATAACAGTAGCAAATATAGATTTATTATTAATGTGCGTATGTCAATTAGGCATACTATAAGGTCAAATTAGACAAGGCTCGCAAAATAAAGGATCACTCCACTATGGAATAAAAACTGAACAAATAAATACATATTAAACAATTATTTGTTCCGAGAAGGCAGATGCACATGTTCATTGCAAGATGACTCACCTCTTTACCTGCATTGATTCTTTGCAATGTGAACAAAATCAAATGTAAATAAAAGAGGACTAGAGCAGGAAATGTTGGGTTTTATTCATGAAAGAGGGCACTGAAGGGAATTTCAGACTTAAAGGAACTGTCTGGTGCCCAAAATGAATCTTAAACTAAATGTTAAAGGTACAGTCTAGTCTCCAAACTCACTTTGGTGCATGTTGAAGATTACTGCTTGTATAGTGCACAGGCTTTTTTTCCAGTGTGATTTGATGCAGGCATTCTGCATAAATCACATTTTTAATATTTGACTCAAGCCCTCCCCAAGCATTATTATCCAGGAACCCATGAGAATAATGCAATTCAAATGAATGGAATATCCTGTCTCTCTGGTGATGTCATCAGACAATGTGTTGCACTGTTAAGAGATTCTACTGTGTACAAGAGCAAGGTCACTTAGAGTCCACACAATGTGTACAATGTGGGTGATGGCTCTTGTCCTGGGTGTGCAATGTGGGGGATGGGGCTAGTCCTGGGTCTGCAATGTGGGTGTTGGGGCATGTTCTGGTATGCAATGTGCGCAAGAGGATATTTCCTTCAGTGCTGGGGAAATACCTCTGTGTTCAATGTAGGTGATGGAACATGCTGGGAAAAGTCCTTAGTCTGCAGTATGGGTGATGGGGCATATCCTGGGCTGCTGGCGTAAGTCATGGGTCTGCAGTGTGGGTGATGGTGTGTTTTCTGGGGTACGTCCTGGGTCTGCAATGTGGGGGATGGGGCTAGTCCTGGATCTGCAATGTGGGTGTTGGGGCATGTCCTGGTGTGCAATGTGGCCGAGAGGATATTTCCTCCGGTGCTGGGGAAAGACCTCGGTGTGCACTGTAGGTGATGGGACATGCTGGGGTAAGTCCTGGGTCTGCAATGTGGGTGATGTGGCATGTGCTGGGGTAAGTCCTAAGTCTGCAATATGGGTGATGGGGCATATCCTGGGCTGCTGGAGTAAGGGATTTAAAAAAATGTTTTTAATGTTTTCATTTCAATTCTGCAGATTAGATAGCCAGAAATGTGGCTCTCTTACCCGAATGCAAAATGTATTAAGTAGCGATAGTCGCATTTTGGGTAGTCAAAATTGTATGTTTTTTTACAGTGAAAATGTCTAAAGGCCTCTAATTCTTCAGTTTCCGAATGGTCTGAACAGTCGATTCAGAGACGAATTCATGGATATTGAGTAGCCGCATTTCAGGGATTCATTCGATTCAGCTATTGTGCCCATTTTGGACAGATCGGTGCATTTTGGGAGGACAATTAATTACTAGCATTACAGGATACCAAGTTTTATTTTTGTCAGTTACCTACAGACAGGAGAAAAGTGTAGCATGGTTCGTTTAAAAAAAATAACAGTACAACACGGCCTTGCCAGTTGGGCAGCTATGACCTTGTAAAAGTCATGATACAACTTTTCCACAAGCCTCAGCTGGAGCAAGTTTGTAAAATAGACCATTCAGTAAGAGCAGTGATTTTCCTTTCCTTTTGTTTAACTCCTTCTCGCTTGTAGGACGTTCTATGCCTTCCTACTTTTAACTGCCTAAAGGCTAGTAGGACGGCAGAGAACGTCCTTCATTAAACAGCTCATCTCGTCTTCCCGCGATGGAGCTGTGTGCTTATTCTGCTGCAGGGAATTGCAGCCGGGTCCCCAATGTCAGGTGAGGCTACTTTGAGTGGCCTTATTCTGGCACAGAATATGTAGCCAACGCTCAAAGTGAGCGTCAGTTACATTTTATAGCAAAAACCTGCAGGACAGCATAGACTGTCCTACATGTAATAGAGTATCGCGGCCCCCTGCAATGAGCTGTACTGAGGATCCCGCTGCAGGGACTTGCAGTGGGATCCCTCAGTCTGACATAAGAAATGTAGCGAAAGCTCAATTTCTGGCTTCCCTGCGTGCCCGAATTTCCGGGTTCTGGAACGCCTCCCTGATGTCACAAGTGACTTCACGAAGTATCATGGGACGTTGGTAGGGACCGACATAGTCTATAGAGACCCTGAATGGTTCCCTGCTTGTATTTTCCAGGCAGAGCATCAGCATATGTAAAAACCACCTATGCAAATACTGTAAAATATCACATGACTATCTGTACTTTTGCCAGAGGCAGACCCCATATGCATAAGCATATATCAGAATTTGTGGTATCCTATAAAGCAGGGGTCTCCAAACTTTTCAGTAGAAGAGCCACATTATACATTTTGCACATTTTCGCAGGCCAACTTTTTACATATGTAAATAAAATGGTTATTGAAATCCATTTCTTGTTTTTATTTCCTTTCTCTGCCCACACATTGCACCCAGGACCCAGATTGCACTCACAGGACACAGCCAAAGCACCCAAATATGCCCATTAATATGCCACTCTATGTCCATTGACACGCCACAGCCAGTATGCCCATTAATATGCCACTCTATGTTCATTAATGTGCCACAGTCAGTATGTCACTCTTTGCCCATTAATATGCCACAACCAGTATGCCTAATAATATGTGACAGTCAGAATGCCCAATAATATGTTACAGTCAGTATGCCCAATAATATGAGACAGTCAGTATTGCCAATAATATGCCACTCTATGTCCATTAAAATGCCACAGCCAGTATGCCCATTAATACGGTATGTCACTGCCGGTTTAAATGAGGCAATAGATTGATGTAAGAGTATACATGTCAGTGAAAACCTGGAACCCCATGCAAAGTATAAAATAACAGACAAGATGCTTGTCACTAAAGTGAGGTGTAATTTTATTCCAACAAGCACTGTTTTGACCCCCCTGGTTCTTTATCATGGCTTGGGTCGAAAACATTGCTTTGCGTGTTGGAATAAAACTACATTTAACTTTAGTGCCAAGCATCTTGTCTGTAATTTTTTTTTTTTTTTACTACTGGGGGTCTGGGCTAGTTTGTTCAATTTTAATACAGAGTACTGCTTTCCAAAATCTTTTGGGTCCATGTAAAGTATAGACTGCATATTTTAAATTTATGGGCTATACATAACTGAGATTTGTTATTATACTTGAAACAGCCCATTGTGTAGCTCAGTGTAATATTAAAGAAGGGAAGATAAAGGAGGAAAGTGGAGACAAAGGGTATGGAGGGATAGACGTAGAAAGAAGGAGAAAACGGTGGCTGACCAAAAAGAGAGCCTGCCAGAAGCACCAGAGAAGGGCTGCTAAATGGGTAAAGCAGTCATAGATAAATAGTGGCATTTATTCTCAATTTTCAGTGGACTACTCTTTTGCTGAGACCACTCTGATGCTCTGCTGACTCTACCCCAGAGAGCAGTCACTTTCATCTCAAGGCACAGTGAGCCAGGCACTAAAATTGCACACCGTCAGTATATACATGGTCTCTCTGCTGTTTCTCTCTCTAAGATGTGTGTCTCTCTCATTTTACTTATATCTCTGTCTGTCCTGTTTCATACCCCATTGTGTCTATCCCCACTTTTATCTCCCTAGCTTACTCTCTCCCCCTTTCATCTTCTCTTTTCTCTGCCCCTAATGTCTCTTTCCCTTTCTTCCGTCGCCCTCTTTCATCTCCCCAGCTGTTTGTTTTCTCTGTCCCCCTTTCATCTCCCCTTTCCTCTTCCCTGCTGTCTCTCTCTCCTGTTTTACCCCTTGTTTTTTTCTCTCTCCCCTGCTGTCTCTTTTCTCTCTCCTAGTTCCATGTCCTCTTTTCTCTTCCCCTGTCTTTTCTCAATCTCCCCTTGTCTCTCTTGTTTCACACCCCTTTTGTTTCTCTTTTCCTACCAGTAACTCAGACCTCAGCCAGCAGTGACGACTCATGTTCCAACACTCTGTGCCATCACTATGCGCAGGGCAGTGACCGCCCGCCTCAAGAACATCACTGTCTGACGGCACACCTACAGATGCACTGCGGCACACTAATATCACCATTGCTTTATTTGTAAAGATTGCAGTTGAAGAACTGTAACTTATCTGTCACCCAAAAAATCCTACAGACCCTCTCATTGTATTGCTGTTTATTAACTTTCTAAGTGAAAGTGTTTTCCACTGTTTAAGGATTTAAATCAGCCATTCTTCTCAATCACACTTTCTGTATTGCTAATGTATTCTTACTATTAACCTTACTGGATTTTATGTATTCTTCTGTTTGTTCAACCATTTTTTGAGGTACTCGTATAACTCTTCAGGTCATTCCTATGGGATCCATTTCATTATTGATTAAAGGGACACACAAAACATGTTTAGACAGTGGATGTAGAGAATAAAACATGATGGTTAAATGATCTGTAAATGATGTTATCAAAATTGAAAGGAAGTGCATGAATTAAAATAATATATGCCTAAAATGTGTATATGGTGTCTCCTGATTATAACACCTGTAACTTCAGATGCAAATTAACTACTTTTAATGGGAAATGTGTTTTAAATGTCCTAGGTGTAATATGCAAATTACATATTTTTCCTGTTGTGGATGTGGTCATTTGCAATTTTTGCTAACATAATGTGTAGGTCATTTCGGATTATCTGCATTCACAGTATGACAAATGTTTAGATAACTCAGTCCCTTTAACTAGCTTGACCTGGACACACTACATTCTACATTCTTCAGAAGAGCATGTAAAAGTAAATGTGCAGCAAGAAACTGCTGTGTTTAGACACCTGGTGACCCAAAGTGCACCACAAACATGATAATAAACCTTTTTTGTCACGTGGTGTTATATAGTCACGTAGACAATACAATGTAACCCCTTTGTGATGCTATAACGTTCTATTTCATCCTATTTTTCTGGTCCCAAAAGATGCTAGGATGGCATAAAACTTCAGTTAACAGCTCATAATGGATCCCACTTGTCAGACGAGGCCACTTTAAGTGGCCTCAGACTGACAGGAATAATGTAGCTGACGCTTAAAGCAAGCACTGGCTACATTTTACAGAATGAGTTGTAGTCAGTGGTGTCCCGAGGGAGGTGAGGGGGGTGTGGACCACACTGAACTTTTTTTCTTCTTCTTCTGGGAGCCGCATCCGCTAGACTCGGCTGCCGGAAAAAAAAAAGTAAAAAAAATAATCATTGCCACCGGATATGACCTTACATCATATCCGGTGACTGTATTTCCCTCCTCCGTGCAGGAGGGAATACCGCACGGAGGAGACGACTGTGAGATGGAGCAGCCAAAAGGTGAGTTCTGGGGAAGGGGGGTGGCATATAAGGATCACAATAACGCTGGCATACTTATGGAAAATACTGGCATATATTAAATGGCAAAATACTGACATATATTTATTGGCAAAATACTGGCATATTTTAAATGGCAAAAAACTGGCATGTATTAAATGGCAAAATACTGCCATATATTTAATGACAAAATTCTCCCATATATTATATGGCAAAATAATACTGGCTTATTATTGGGCAAATTGGCTGTGGCTTATTTATGGCAAAATAATACTGGCATATTAGTGGGCAAATTGGCTGTGGCTTATCAATGGCAAAATACTGGCATATTAAATGGTAAAATAATACTGGCATATTATTGGGCAAATTGTCTGTGGCATATTAATGGGCCAGCTAACACTGGCATATTAATGGGAAAACTGTGACTTATTTTAATTGGAAAAGTGATGCTGTGGCATGGTCTGTGGGGCAAAATAATATGTACTGTGGGCAGTGGTGGAACTATCATGATCGCACGGGTTGCAGCTGTGACCGGGACCGTCATACCAGGGGGCCCGGCTGCCCTGATAGATTAAAACCTGTACTATGCGATCTGCACTGATCGCCTAGTACAGGCCCTCCGGACAGAGAGATGAGGCCTGCATTACATTGTCACCGGCAGCCGCTCCTCTGCTGGTCTCGCACGAGGGGGTGAAAGCTCCGCCCCCTCACGCTCTGAGCCTCCTAGGGCGATGGATGTCAGTGACATCCTGGCGCTCAGAAGAAAATGAGGCTGAATGAACCCCCCTCCCTGCAATGAAAGGTAACCGTGAAGGGAGGGGGACAAACACAAAAAAAATCTGTGGGTATGTATGTATGTAAGTCTGACTGTATGTATGTATATAAGTGTAAGTCTGACTGTGTGTGTGTATGTAAGTGTAAGTCTGACTGTGTGTATGTAAGTCTCACTGTGTTTATGTATGTAACTGTAACATTATAAAAAATATCTGTTATATACATATTTTAAAACCAGCCATATATGTTATAAACATATTAAATAAACCTGAGCTATATGTTATATATAGATTTATATAAAGCATATGGCTCAGGTTTATGTAATATTTATATATTATATATGGCTGGTTTTATAATATTTGTATAACAAATATATATATATTTCTTATATAAATATTATGAAACCAGCCATATATATTACCGGTATATAAAATATAAACGTGAGCCATATGTTATATATATCATATGGCTAGTTTATATAATATATATATATATATATATATATATATATATATATATAAATATTATATTGAGCAACTATAAAAACCATCAATTTATATAGTATAGGAGTTGCATGGTGGGTTCGGGGGGGCCCCAGGTTACGCCTCTGACTATGGCGAAAGTGACACTGGCCTGTTCTTCAGGAGCAGTTCTGTTGGGCAAAGTGACACTGTGGTATGTTTTGTGGGACATTGACACTGTGGCATGCCAAATCGTGAAGGTGCAATATGAGTGCAAGCCAAGTGCTGTGGGTGCAATATAGGTGCATGGCAAGTGCTGTGGGTACTGTATGGTGCAGTGTTAAGTCCTTTAGGTGCAATGTGGGTGCAGAGGAAGGGAATAACAACAAGAAATGCAATTTTTCAATAACATTTTTATTACATTTGAAAATAGTTGAGAGAGAGAGAGAGAGGCATATTTATGGCTGGCATAATTAAGGGGCACTTTTGTGTGGCATAATTAAGGGGCACTCGTGTGTGGCAAAACTATGGGGCACTCGTGTGTGGTATAATTAAAGGTGCTCCTGTGTGTGTGTGTGTGGCATCATTAATTGGGCTCCAAGGTGAGGCATAATTTATAGGGCTCTGGTGTGGCATAATTTATGGGGTTCTGGCGTGGGATAATTTATGGGCCTCTTGTGTGTGGCATAGTTATGGAGCTCCTGTGTGTGGCATAATTTGTGGGGCTCCAGTATGTGGCATATTTTGTGGGGCTCCTGTATGGTATATTTCATGGGCCATCTGGCTGGCATTACTAAGGAATCTGTTTGGCATTGTATTGGAGGAAATCCAGGGGGTGACACCATGCGTTACCGCACCGGATGACACCAACCCTAGTGACGCCTCTGGTTGTAGTAGTTAACTTGCATATGATGCTGTCATAAATAGCTAAATATACATACAATGTTTAGATGCCAAAGTGTTTTACTGCTGTATTGGGGGTGTCAACTCACCTTTACATAGCTTATGCAGTGTGTAGAAGTTATATAAGTCCAGATTGAAATCAATTAATGAATCAAGAAGTGGAACCCACAGAAGCAAAACACCATTTTTGTTCCTGGCTCGATTACAATCTTAAGACATTTGAGATGTCACAGAGGCGTGCCAGAACCTGGAAGTTCGGGTACATCGCGATTTAGTAAAATGTAACTGGTGCTCGTTTAGAGCATCAGCTACATTTTTCATGCCAGTCTGACAGGTAAGATGCTACTGCAAGTCCCTGCAGCGGGATACGAGCACAGGTCATCGCAGGGAGCATTGTTCTATGTTGTCCTACCATCATTTTGGACCCAAAAAAGTGGATAGAACATCACAAAGGGGTTCATTGATTTTCATCTGGCCACAAGACTTCAACATACTGCAACTTGCAATACAGCATGCAAAAGTTATATGTGGTTGATAAAAAATGGCCAAGGTGACAATTCTATGCTGAATTCATGATATGCTTTATTCTACTGCCTTTTTTGAGTTTGAGTTATTTAACATATTCACGTCTTCTTAAAGCATTTTCTTAATTGTGTCACTCTTCACTTTAAACATAAATGTGCACCATGCTGCCCACCTATCAGACAGGTTGGGAGAGTATAAACTATCCCCATGGTTTTCACACAAAGAAGGATGTCAATGATGGGACTTAAGCATCAGCTCGAGAGCCTCCTGTTGGTTAATTCGACTTACATATATATATATTTCCCTCTATAAACTGCAGCTAACAACGTTTTATCTAGCTTTTTCAGTGAGGTGATCCCCCTCCCCCTATACTGAGATGGACAGGTTCATTGTATTCTGTATTCAGCGCTGAAAGTTGTGTTTAACTAATACATGTGAAGTAACAGCAACATTATCCCGTGTTGCAGGGGGGAAGTTATTTGCTGCAACACAGGAAGAAGCTGTCTTCACACTGTTACTGCACATGGGATGTGAAGCTCTGTTATTTATCTGGATCAGGCAGGGGTGATGTATGCAGCAATCTGTAGTTTGGTGACTCAAAAGATATATCTATATAAATATAATGTATAGTAGATATATATTCACATCGTGGTAGCTTCTTTATAGATGAATGACGTGTAATATCTTATAAGTACATGCATGAGGGAGGTATGATTTGTGAAAATCCATTACTGTCATTATTGGATAGTGAAAAGGGGAAGGATGTGGTTACTGTCTTTGCAAGCATGAAATATCAGTACACATGAAATATGCAAGTACATATGTAAACAATTCTCTATGATAGCAATACAAGCACAACATGAAAGCTGATGCAGCAGAAAAGGGATGTACTAAACAGCATTTTTCTCCATATTACTATATAGTTCCCTTTAAATAATTGAAAAGATTGAAAATCGGATTTTGTTATCTATATTTATAATAAGATGAATAATGTATCCATTAAACATCAGGGACTACCTGATCCTTTATGCATATCTAAACATGTCTTTGAAAGTGCAGATTCTAAAACATTAAATAAAATTATGATGAAAACATCTCATCTGCATGAATCCAATCTCTTAACCCGTTGTTGACCAAGGCTGTTATTACAGTGTTTGTGTTTAGCTGAAATTGTCCTTTCTAGTTTAATGTACCCACACATTTTATATACTGTTTTTATCACTGTAAGAAGGGATTTCTTAAGATTATTTTTATCATGTCATTTATAATTTACTGTAATCATAAAATATGATGAAAAATGTAAAAGAAACTAACAATACACGTGTGCCACTTTATCTGAAAATGTTTTACACATCTACAACCAGTAACAAAGACCCGGCTCAATAATTTCTAATATTTGTGCTGAGCTAGAAATACCCAATGTACACTTATTTTTTTTACAAGTTATAACCTAATGTTTTTTTCCCACTAACAATTTCTTCTACCTTTTTGACCCCGACCCCATTGGCCAACTCAATCCTAACTCTAACCCTAGATCAGTGTTTGCCAGACCAGTCCTAACTCCCCCCTAACAGTTTAGGATTCAGGCAGTTGTGTAAAAAAAAACTCCAACTTTAGAATCTAAACTTGAGGGTTTTTTTAACTGGCCTAATCCTAACCCTAACTATTGGTCTAATATATATATATATATTAGTAGTAATATTGCTGACTGCTGCTAGAGGCAGTATAGCAACAACAACAGATTGACCGAAATGATGAATCACCGCTTCCGAAGCTGTTGCCAGGTCAGCGCCATATTGGAAAGGCAGCTGTATTTCCTGTATGTCACATAACATTGCTCGTAGGAGCTATCATAGGTTTAAATACCTTATACTTACCTTCCTGCATTAAAGAAGCCATGTGTGGTCTGTGAAGCAAAATGAGACATGTCATCCAGCACCGAAACGCCTCCCTCTTTACATCAGCCAAATGTGAATTGTCTTACCTTTGATTTATATATATATTTATATCACCAGTTTAAGGCTGCAAAGAGAATATGGGATGAATTGTCAACACCAGTAACATAGTTTTTTTTAGTAGGTTAAAGGGACACTAAACGGTTTTTTTCACATGTGTTTCTAATATAGAGAGAGACCCTAGTTTTTTTCATGGGATCAGCAGGGGTGACCTTAACAAGGTCCACCCTGCTGATCCCATGCAAAAACGAGAGGCTCTGTCTGCGCTAGCAGCAAGAGACCCTCACATTCGGCTGTCAGAGTGGGGCGAGCCCCCTCTCTAATTGGCTGTAAGTCAGCACACGACAACCAGGAACTGCTGTGTCTCGCATGTGAGACACAGCAGTTAGTAAACCCACGTGTATCTATAAAGATACACGTCGGGTTTACGTAAATGTCCCGGGACATGTTTTGTTTAACCCTTGCTTCCTTCAAGGAAACAAGGGTTAAACAATGGTTAATTCACCTTTAAAATAGTCTATTAAAAAAATCGTAAACGGACTATCTGGTGTAAAATATGCATCTTCCAAATGTTAATGCATATTAAAGTACTTTCAAAGTACTTTAAACTGCATGTTTTACATTTTGCACTGCTTAAAATTGAAAAAAAAACTAACAGATGAATTTCTGAAATTAAAGCAGTTTGCAAGAAACCAGGACTGCCCACACTAGCTGAGTAAAAGTCAATTTCATTATTAATTTTAGTTGCTGCAAGAACCAATGAGAATAATTTCATTCAAATTAATGGGATATCCATTTTCTCTCGTGATGTCATCAGACAATCTGTTGCACTGTTAAGAGATCTTACTGTGTACAGATCAGTTAGAGTCAACACAATGCATTATTTTCCAGCAGCACAGGAAGTGACTAAATGAAACAAAACTTTATATTCTCAGTGTCAATATAATCAGGGCTGCCACACCTACAATAAACATGCAGAATAATCACTGGGGAAGGCTTGAGTCAAATATAAAAAATGTATGCATTATGCATCACACTGGAACAAAAAGTCTGTGCACTTTACAAGCAGTAGTCTTCAACTTGCACCAAAGTGAGTTTGGGGACTAGAATGTCCATTTTATATCGAAACCATTTAGAAATGGTCTACCAAAACAGTTTTATATTTATTCAATTTTAAATTATTATTCATAATATTATTACAGATCTATATCTGTGGGTTAGTAAAGACGCAATGAAATTTCACAGAGGCTTATCAGGTTGTCATTTTATGACATTTATCTGTGTAAGTCTCACTGCTATTTTGTCATTGTAATCACTTGCGTATATTAAAGAAAACATAATTTCCACAGATAAGAACATTTTAGTAGAATAAAAATATTCTTAATATTTTAGTCAACTCTATTTTATTTTTTTATGATGCAGCATTTCTCTAAAACCCAATATTCTAGTTTAGGGTTTAGTCCTCTTTCTGCGAGAAAAAATTCCAAGAATTATCTATGTTGTACATGGCAACTCTTTGTGGCCTGTTATGTGTGTAAATTATTTCAGTTGCAAATGTGTCATTTTAAAGTGTCGCTGATATCATAAACTCGACACCGGACTCTGTTTTTTAGAATAGCCTTATAATTATAATAAGTATAATCTAATAATTTACAATTCACTATATAATGTGTTTGTCATATGTACATCTTTATTTTCCAATCATTTTTATTCATCCATATAAAACATGCAGACGTCACAGAAATATGTCTGGGTATGTTATTGACATTTGCAAATGGGTGGAATTGGAATACAGACACTGTAATGTAAATTGGAAGTAATGGGAAATAATTACCGGTAGATATAAATGAAAAGATTGTTACTTCAATGCAGTAATAGTGGGGAAGGAAGTTTATAACACATTGTAATTGTTCCAGTACCCTGGCAGTTGTGTAGTAACTGGCATCTAAAACCAATGACTAATATTGAGTACAAAGTTTTCTGGTTACATCGAATACACCTGCTAATAATGCAAGGATCAAAAGGGTAGGAAGTCATTAAAGTAGACTAGTTGTCTGCACCACCATTAAATGTATTTATTAGAACTAATTGTAGCTTGTGCTTTATGTTCTTTCTGAAGTGTAATTATTTTGAAAATATTTCATTTCAGAAGTTGTACAGGAGATAGGGGAGGGTGATTAAATAGGTAGAGAGTTTAATTCCTCAGCAGAGCTTCATTTTAGCATCATATGGATGGGACAAAACCTACATAATTCCTTATCCTCACTCCTCCCTATGTTGTCAGAAACATAGTGCATGAAGGTTTGATTGCCAGAGCCCATCACGGCATCCTCCTGGAGGGGATCATGGTGGGCACCATGTTTATGGGCATAGTTCATACTGCAACTTCACCTTACTGTGGTCATTTTTGGTGCCTACCCCTGATGTACAAATTAAATTTGACCCTCCTTGCTCGCAAGTTCTTGGCCTGGCTTTGCTCCCTTGTTTCTACCCTAGTTTGTTCTGCAGCTGCTCCCCTGTTTCAGAATGAGCTGTAAAACTATCTGTCCAATACCTGTCCTGGCTTGGCTGACTACCTACCATTAGGGTTGCTACCCATTACTTCCATAGACTTAACACTGGGAGCAAGCCGTTTATCTACTGGCCTACCGTTAAAATACCGGCTGGGTGGCAACCCTACCCACCATCAGAGCTTCAGTCTTCATACTGGTACACGCAGATGACCATGTCCTGGGTCACCTTCTCCTTATGGCATTTGGAGTGATCTTCCTGGATCAACTGCAGTGATCCTATTATGTTGGGAAGAGCTGTGAAATAAATGCAGTGGCAGTGTCTGATTCCATGGAAAACATGGTTTTCTGCCCCTTCAAAATGCTACATTTAGACTAAGGATAATACATGTTGTCTAATTAGTTTATTAATATTTCAAATCCTTCTTATTTCATTTATTAAATACATTTGAAGTGAGCTCAGAACCTGACGGCCCTGAAAGTAAACATGTCAAAAGTTTTTTTTAAGAACATCATTCTTTTTTTCTGTTTGTAGTGAATGTGGCTTGATGGAGGAAGATGAGGACTGCCCAGAACTGGTCCCAATATCTGATACTCTGCAAACTGGTCAGCCAGAGGGGAAGATCCCGGTCACCATTGTCACAGGATACCTGGGTAAGGAACATTAACATGGGAGACAACTTCAGCTTGCCTTGTGTGTTCAGCCCATGGTGTGCTTTTTATTTGAATACCAGGGATACAGACTCACACTATGTATTTGTCTTATGCACCTGTCCCAAGTATTATCTCCAGGTTGAAAGCCTTTTCATGAATATTAAAGATATATTTGTGATGAGCCTAACTGAATCTGTCATTTTGTGAGTGCAGCTATCCTCCACCATACACCAGAATATACCATATTTTCTTGAATATAAGACAATTATTTTTTCAGAGCAAATGCTCAAATCGCAGAGCTGCAGGGGACCTGGATTCCCCTCGCTAACAGCCGGTGGATGTCTGCGCAATGCGCGCTGACATCCTCCCCTGCCGCCTGGCACGACCGCCGGGACTTCTATGATGTAGCCGGGTCCTTCCGGCTTTATCATAGAGAAAGACAAGGGGGGGGAGGGAGAGAGAGAGAGACAACGCAGGGGGGGGGGGGGGGGGGCGACGGAGAGGCAGCATTGGCACATAAAGGGAAATAAAAACAAGAAATGAATTTGTTTAATATCATAATTTTTATTAAATATGAAAAAGCAATTTACATGTGAATATATACAAGTTAAACTTTTTTCTTATAGGGTAGTCTTATATCCAGGCTTTTAGTTTTTATCCTAAAGGAATATCCAAAGTTTGGGGGGTCGTCTAATAATCAGGGTCGTCTTATATTCAAGCAAATACGGTATATTTTGCATACAGAATTATGCTATGGTCTTTTCCTAATTTTCTCCACATGTACATGCTCCTCTCCTTGGAGTGTTTTTCAAGTTTAGGGATATGAGGAAGAGAACAGGTACACAAATCTGGATTTTTAGAATCCCATGTGCACAGATTTAGAAGACTTGCGCTGCTTGGGAGCTTTAAAGGCATGTTTCTTTCTAGATTGTATAAATTAATAGCATACATAGATTACCCAGTATAAAGCAGACTGCTCTTAGCCTTTTGTACCTTTCACAAGCTGTGATCTTTTGCAAACATGTGCATCTAATTACATTTATGTTCAGTTTGAAAAATACCTTGAAACATACAGTATTTTGCTATTTATAAAAATGGTCTGGTTAAATGTGTAAAGGAATCATTGACATACTATCATGGGAAGGCTGCACACAAAATAAATGAAATCTGTTTTTACAATAGCAGATCGGATGGCATATATAGGAAGGGGTTAAATGTTTTAAAACAAAACAAATGTATTTACTTTTTAAAAGGCAATAGCAGTGAAAAGGCCACTACACTACTGGGCTATCAGTTTGTCCCTGCTGACTTTGATTGTCCAAACAACAGCCAGTTTAACCCCTTTGTGACGCAGGGTGCTTGTGTCCCAGACGACGCAAGCACCAAAACGTCACGATTTGTTCCTGGCCACCGACCACAAGGTGATCGGAAGCCTGGACCACTATGGCAGATATCCGATCAGGGTCTTAATAGACCCTGTGGGTCCCTGCCAAAAGATCGCAAGACCTCCGGACGTCAGGTGACGTCACAGAGGCGTGCCCAAACCCGGAAGTTCGGGCACTGCACGATTTAGTGAAATGTAACCGGTGTTCGCTTTGAGCTGCGGCTACATTTCCCCTGTCAGACTGAGGCCACTCAAAGTGGCCTCATCTGACAGGTAGGATCCCGCTGCAAGTCCCCGCAGTGGGATCCAAACACAGCTCATCGTGGGGAGCCATGATGAGCTGTTTAATGCTGGACGTACTATGCCGTCCTAGTGTCTTTTAGGCACTGAAAATCAGGACTGCATAGTACGTCCTAGTGTCGGGAAAAGGTTAAGCTGTTCAGATGAATAGGCCTAAGTGGGGGAACATGGCAGTCCAATGATGAACTGACTGCAGACTCTGTGCATACAGCTAGTGTGAGAATAGCACCTCACAGGGTCTGTTTAACCCCTTCCCAACGCTAGGATGTTCTATCCCGTCCTAATTTTAGTGTACCTAAAAGACGCTAGGATGGCAATAGGAAGCCCTGCAATAAGCTGTGCTCAGATCCCGCTGCAGGGACTTGCAGCTTGAACCTACCTGTCAGATGAGGCCACTCATTTCTATCCTTTAGCACAATTTCCATTACTTTCCCCACTGATGAGTAAGACTCACTGGCCTATAGTTTCTGGGCACAACATTTACTAGTGTTCAATCTTCTGGGACTACTCTCTTTTAATAGTGTTTGGCTAAACAAACCAGTTAACAGTTTTGGTAATACACCACTAAGCTATTTTAATAGCTTTTAAAAGATAAAAAAAAACGTGTGTGGAACAGCACCTTTAATCAGTGAACATGACATTGTATGGTGCTGCTCTGCCCCCTTGTGGAGAGAGATAATGCAACAATAGTCAAATATTTCTGTACTGTGTTGTTAACTTATTACTTTTAATCTCATTTTGATTGTTCAATCCTCACTGCCCATTCTAACCTGTTATTCTATTCTCACTACTACTTTGTGAACACATTTTATTTAATTGGCAAAATTGCTTAATATAGCAAACAGCGCATCTGCATGGATTTTTTTCAGCTTTTCTGCATTTTCACCTGTGGGAACTGAATGTATTTGTTACTGTATGTGACCAGCTGATTTCCTCTGTTCTAGGTGCTGGGAAAACTACTCTTTTAAACTATATTTTAACCGAGCAACACAGCAAGAGGATTGCAGTTATTGTCAATGAATTTGGGGAAGGTAAAATATTTACAAGCTACTAAATTAAACAAAATACACTGTAACTGAAATTATTCATTTAGGTGCATATTTGTGAAGATAGAAAATAGCGTATGAAGCTGAAAGGATGTCTAACAATTTAAATAATAATAATCGTTTTATTTTGAACCTTTCACTTAAATATATTTTGTGTGTATATACATATATTTTGTGTGTATAAATATATATTGTGTGTGTGTGTATAAATATATTTTGTGTGTATAAATATATTGTGTGTGTGTGTGTATAAATATATTGTGTGTATAAATATATATTGTGTGTGTGTGTGTGTGTGTGTATAAATATATTGTGTGTGTGTGTGTGTATAAATATATTGTGTGTGTGTGTGTGTGTATAAATATATTGTGTGTTTGTGTGTGTATAAATATATTGTGTGTGTGTGTATAAATATATTTTGTGTGTGTGTGTGTATAAATATATTTTATAGGGGTGTGGAAATAAAAAATAAAAAAAAAGTCTTGTCCAGGGACTAAAGCCCATTCTTCTTGTCACTCATGACAATCTACAAAATACAAAAATAATAAAAAAAATAATTTTAATCACACCCGTATTTATTGATAGCAACTTAGGAGACAGACCTTACAATACTTAAATGCATTCAACAAATGCAAGCACACATTTACCCGCATATCTGCGCAGTCGTTTACCCGCACATCTGCGCAGTCGTTTACCCGCACATCTGCGCAGTCGTTTACCCGCACATCTGCGCAGTCGTTTACCCGCACATCTGCGCAGTCGTTTACCCGCACATCTGCGCAGTCGTTTACCCGCACATCTGCGCAGTCGTTTACCCGCACATCTGCGCAGTCGTTTACCCGCACATCTGCGCAGTCGTTTACCCGCACATCTGCGCAGTCGTTTACCCGCACATCTGCGCAGTCGTTAACCCGCACATCTGCGCAGTCGTTAACCCGCACATCTGCGCAGTCGTTAACCCGCACATCTGCGCAGTCGTTAACCCGCACATCTGCGCAGTCGTTTACACCGCACATCCGCGCAGTCGTTAACCCGCACATGCGCGCAGTCGTTAACCCGCACATGCGCGCAGTCGTTTACCCGCACATGCGCGCAGTCGTTTACCCGCACATACGCGCAGTCGTTTACCCGCACACGCGCGCAGTCGTATACCTGCGCATGTGGTTTAACCGCAATGCACGCAGTCATGTACCCGCACATGCGCGCAGTCATGTACCCGCACATGCGCGCACTCATGTACCCGCACATGCGCGCACTCATGTACCCGCACATGCGCGCAGCACATGCACGCAGTCATTTAACCGCACATGCACGCAGTCATTTAACCGCACATGCACGCAGTCATTTAACTGCACATGCACGCAGTCATTTAGCCATACAAGCATACAGTCGCCTTTCATAAGATCATTCATTATTATATTATACTGTGACATGATAAAAGGGACATTCATCTCTTGGAATTACCTAGTGAGAACTTTTCAACTCATTCAGTAGCACTAGCACTGCTAGAGTCTTCGCCTTTCTGTTACTGTTTAATATATTTATATCCTATAGGTTGTTGTATACTACAAATATCTTAATGTATATTCATGACTATGATATTAGATGACTGACCATCATATCTGTTTGGTGCCTTTTCAGGAAGTGCTGTGGAGAAGTCTCTGGCAATCAGTCAGGCTGGTGAGCTGTATGAAGAATGGCTGGAGTTAAGAAATGGCTGTCTGTGCTGCTCTGTGAAGTAAGCACTATAACTACAGCAAAATCTGGTCTGAAAACACATAGGGTAGTGGTGTCCAAGTCTCTTCTGAAATGTGCGCATGACCAGAAATGAATATGTTTACAGAAATGAAGACTAGCTTGTTGGCAATAAAAAAAATGTTGGTTATTTAGTACAAATGCATGCCAAAAACCTTTTAAATCAAATTCAATAAAATTATTCAATAAAAAATGACATACTAAAAGGACTAATGGGCATATGGATAGCAAAGTCAGTTGGGCTACATGCTGGATACCACTGACATAGGAGATTCCATCTCCAAAACAATCATCCCTAAAAATGCTCTGCTGGGTTTACTTGTGAACCAAAATATGCAAATGTCTTATTCACGAATAAGGCTTCTTATAGCCTAAGGACCTTGCAACATAGCATTCAGTCATTGTGTATTCATTTATCTAATCCAATGATGTCAAAGCATATTGCTTAGGGGTATGAGTTTAACTAATGTACAACAAGAGATGGCATTTTTCTAGTAGTTTAACAGAATAGCTTTATGTTATTAGAAAACAGTGTTAAATCATCTCAAGCTGAATATATATATATATATATATATATATATATATATATATGTTTTAAAAAGTGCCATTTTATCTGTCAGTAAGTTTAGTCATTACTATACTTTTCTTTTGTATTCATTAACGGAAAACAACCATCGGAAAGCCTTACTTTTAAAAAGGACACATCAAGCAGTGTTTGTTGTGGTAAAAGGCTTTGTACGTACCTTGCAGCTATAGTAAACTGAATTAATTAAAAAGAAACCCACCCTCCCCGCCAGGTATTTCAATCATTGTATTTTAAGCTGCGGATTTTGTGATGCAGAGGAGCTGGTTTGCTGTGAACCTCCATTGAGCTTTTGTTCCATTTATTATGTAATTGCCAACCGACAAAGGTGCTGAGGTTTGTTTCACACCAGAGCTATAACTACTACTTGTTGCGCCAGAGGCAAGAATAGAAAATGATGGCCTCCAATATAGCGACCCACAGCTCACTTCAGTGACACATAATCCACTCAATGCTCCAGAATATTTCTACTGCCTACTGCCCTTTCCCTTTGATACTATATTTACCCTAAAGCATGCCACCCACAGCCTCCCATGATTGTATATTATAAGGACAGGCCTAGCTGTGCCCCCTTTATCATGTTTACATGAGGCTCCCCCTTGTTAGTTCTCTGTTTTACGTTACTGCATTTCTGGGAAATGCAGATTCAAATATACCACAATGAACAAACTAGCATCATCCAGACATCAAGGGAGCTTTTTCCAAGATGTTTCTTATACGCAGGATGAGAATATCTGAAAGCTACATCATATGGGTACCTTAAAGAGATTGTTTTTTTTTTTTTTTTATCCTTAAAGACATCCCATAATTTGTCCATTAACCACAGTGGATCTTTTTAATTAGAAGATGGAATATAAAGCTGGGATCCAGGAAATGATCACAATACACATGGGATTAAGATGTCCAACCCGAGATCCCGCTAAACTAAGCGTTGGTGGCATTTGACGTGCCTGGCATGTCATGCACTAAAAAGATCTTTCGGTGTTGCTTCAATGCCTATTGAGCAACACACACAAAAAAATTAAAAATGGCAGTGCCGGGTGCACACGTGCTTAGAAAGCGAACAAAAGTTGGCTTCCTAAGCGCTAATGATGTTGCTCAAATGCCTCTCTATGGAGGCATTTAGCAACACCAACATTCTCTTTGCATTGGTGGTCACTCTTCTGAGCGACCACATCAGCCAGGTAGAAGGGAGCTCTGCCTATTATAGATGGCGCTTCCATTCTTCTGGCAAGGGCAACGGAAGTGATGTTTTTTCCAATTCTGTTGCTCTAGGGGGCGCTGCTGGATGCAGGCAAATATGGTAAGTGCTCAGATGAGCGCCTACCATACAGTCAATAATAATAATTACTAATATTGCATTTTGACAAGTGTAGATATGTCTCCCTCTCTTCACTTGAGTTTAGTGAGGGAGAGAGAGAGATTTCTAAAGTGTAAGTTTATAATTTTGATAAATGTAATAATATTGTGATAACCAAGGGCTTTTTATAAAAGCCATTCCTGTGTTTTAACCCCTCCTCTTCCAGTGATCATTGCATTCTCTGATTTTGCACAGCAGTACATTTTTTGCGGTTTGTGTATTTTATTTAGGGGTTCATTTTTTTTTTACTTGAATAAGCATTGATCTGCATATTTTTAAATTTTTTTGTTAAACCCACTAGGGGTTATTATACCTGCTACAGGATTACGTGTAATGCAAACATTTTTTTAAAGCTGTCTGAAAGCATGTATAGCAATCAGTAACAGCCGATCAGTGGCAAAGACGGTTTGGTGATTGCTCAGATGAGCCTCAGTAAATACTGATCTGACCTGTCTGGATCTACCTCCCTCTCCTCACTTGCATTTTTTTTGAGAGAGATAGATCAATATTAGTTAGTGTTAAAACATAATAAAATTGTGAGACCCCAAGGGCTTTTATAAAAGCCATACACAATGTAATAACCCCTTCTTGTCATTGATCACTGCATAAGTGATCTTACAAAGGCTCTGCTATTAACCCCTATCTTGCTGTAGACATTGAACTGGTTGCAGATTTTTTATTTATTTATATTTATTACACCCACTAGGGGCCATTAAGCCCCCCAAAAAGCTGACAAGCCTATGCATAAGTGGTATCACTGTACTCAGGATATGTTGCTGTATACCTATTGATGTGTTGTGTGGCAGTGACACCAGAATTTAATAATTCATGTCTGAACTATGTGTGCGAAAAAACAAAAACCACAAATAATGACTACCCAAAAGCTTGGCAAAAGCTGGTGTTAGAATGACTGCATGAAAAGTGTTAAAATACCACCATATGAAATACCCTGGGGTATCTACTTTTCATAAATATAGGCTTTTGTGGGGTAAAATATATTGGTCGGCTTTAAAAATTTCCCAATTAGGAAATGGGCGCAACTTGACTACATGTCACTATTCCAAGTTGGAAAATTTACATTTGTACCTCCCAAATATGGCCCCCAAACAACCAGTCAAATCTATGCATGGGTGGTATCACTGTATTCAGCATGTGTTGTTGAACACATATTACGGTGTTGTTTGGCAGTAACCCATAACAGTAATTCATGCCTGAAGTACAATTGAAATGCACGCCTCATAAATATGGCCTTTTAGCCCCTAAACAACCCGACAAACATAGAATGTGTCGGCAGATAATAACCATTCGGTCCATCTAGTCTCCCCTATTTTCTAAATACTTTTATTAGTCCCCCGTTCCCTATCTTATAGCCAGGATTGCCTTGTGCCTATCCCATGCACGCTTAAACTCCTTGACTGTGTTTACCTCTACCACTTCCGCTGGAAGGCTATTCCATACATCCACTACCCTCTCAGTAAAATAATACCTCCTGATATTACTTTTAAATCGTTGCTCCTCTAATTTAGGACTATGTCCTCAAGTTGTGGTAGTTTTTCTTCTTTTTTATATACTCTCTTCCTTTACTGTGTTGATTGCCTTTATGTATTTAAATGTTTCTATCATATCCCCCGTTATGTCTTTCCTCCAAGTTATACATGTTAAGATGCTTTAACCTTTCCTAGTAAGTTTTATCCTTCAACCCATGAACCAGTTTAGTAGCCCTTCTCTGAACTCTCTCCAAAGTATCAATATCCTTCTGGAGATACGGTCTCCAGTACTGCGTACAATACTCCAAGTGAGGCCTCACCAGTGCTCTGTACAATGGCATGAGCACTTCCCTCTTTCTACTGGTAATACCTCTCCCTATGCAACCAAGCATTCTGCTAGCATTTCCTGCTGCTCTATTGCATTGCCTACCTACCTTTAAGTCCTCTGAAATTATTACTCCTAAATTCCTTTCCTCCAATGTTGAGGTTAGGACTGAACCAAATATTCTATACTCTGCTTTTGAGTTTTTAAACCCAAGGTGAATAATCTTGCACTTGTCCACATCAAATGTCAGTTGCCACAGCTCTGACCATTTTTCTAGTTTAGCTAAATCATTTGCCATTTGGCTTATCCCTCCATGAACATCTACAATATCACTAATAAAAATATTAAAGAGAATGGGTCCAAGTACAAATCCCCGAAGTACCCCACTAGTAACAAGACCTTGCAACGAATATACTCCATTGGCTACAACCCTCTGTTGCCTGTTTTTTTGTACTTCTTCAAAAGAGCTTGTATAGCACATCGGGAAACCCCAATATGCCTTGAAAATTTGTGCATGCCAATGATGCTGTATAACTGCCTTTTGTCTCAATGTTGTGCTCAGTCCTACCCTGGTGTATGACTTTTGACATTATACGGTATTCAGCATCCTCATCTTGTTAGCTGAGTTTGGCTGTACCTCACTCATTTTTATTCCTCCTTTACACGTTGATCATCATTACCTGCTTGGTATAATTATTTAATCATACACTTGACTAAATGCCTACAAGATCCCTGATTATGTGCAAGTGTACATAGAAAAATGTATACTGTTTTAAAGGCAATGGGTGGTCACACCAAATATTTGATTTGATCTTAGATTTTTCTTCTGTTCACTCACTGTGTACTTTGTTAACTGATAAACAAACAACAAAAAAACTATTAACAGTTCTATTTTGAAAGCATTCTTACTTTACAGCGTTTATCATACCTGTAAAATACTTTTGCATAGTGTAGTATATTTTAGATGTCTTTAATAACATTCCTGCTTTTTGGCTCTTCTTATTTTCACTGATATGTTAATCGGCCCTCCATTCTTGCACGACACTGAAGATTTAAACACAGTCAATAGTTTTTTTAAAATTAAATGAATACATAATAAAAGACAAAGCTGGGGTATTCCCAAATATTATTGTGGCTTTGCTTTTAAAGAGCCAGTGCAATAAGTGTACATTTTATTCTTGACCCTATTTGTTACAGGGATAATGGCCTCAAAGCCATTGAGAATCTAATGCAGAAGAAAGGGAAGTTTGACTACATACTACTGGAAACAACAGGACTAGCAGATCCAGGTAAATCTAACTAGAATATTAGACTGGATAGTGTCTCCTTATGTATGTTTTAAATGTTGATGCTAAATAGGCCATCTATGCTAAAATCATTTAAGTGTCAATGGCCCTGAACCCACAATTTAGAGGATGGTTCCATGTATATATCCCTTCCATGATTTTTTGGGCAGAAGATCACAAGAAGGATAAGAGGTCAGCTCCCTCCTGGGTATCCTGTACTGCCTACCTCACCACATGAGGTGGGGGAAAGAGAGGAAGCGATTTTGAATCCTTTCGGGTATGACCCCTAGCTCCTTAATTTTTGTGTCCTATGTTTGTTCCTTCCTCCCCACTGCCCATCAGGGTAGAGAGAGGTCCTTTGGTATCCAGTCTTTTCCCACTTGGAATCTTCCAGTGCTGTTGGGAGAGGCGGGAGAAGTTTGTATTCATCTCCTTTTGACTCATTTGCATTCATTTAAGTGACTTTCACAGCGAATTCATATGTTAAGGAGGTCCAGCTCACATTCTAATCGTGAGTACATAGTCCATATTGTGGCCTGTGTGGTGAGACAGTCATTAAGTGGCATGGTTCTCTCCAAATTGAAGTTCAGGACAGCTATCGCCAAGTCATTTTCAAAGATGGACCAATAGCTCCCAGTTCTTTTAATTTGTCTGTTTTTCTTAAAAAAATGTTTTTAATCAATAATGATTTAATGGTTTACACTGAGTAGATTCCACTAATTGGAAATGTTGTATAGCAAAGCAAAGCCAGATAAAATAATTTTTATTTCTTTTTTAATCCTCCTATGCAAGGAAGGTTTAAATGCATTGGTTATAATAATTCCAAACTATTCACACTTGTTGCTCTATTTTTGTTTCTTTAGCATCAGTAATGCATGAGTACAGGCATGGACATGTTTCAAGCTGCTCACCAGTGGCACATGTTGTGGTGATACAAAGAACATATCTTATGATATGTGCAGCAAATCCATTAAAAAGTGTCCAAGGCATTTCTAGATACCATGTGCACCTTTAAAACCTTTTAATGTTTTATGCATTTAACACCCATGGAAAAGTAATGTGTAAATATTTGGTTTGAATTAAGTTATTCAAACTGTATTGCTATCAAAGATAACACTTAAAACTTAATCTAGTTAAATCAAACATACCATCTAAAACAAACAAAAACAATAAAACCTGAATGCAGCATATTGATATGATTTGGTAAAATCACAGCATGGTTGATATAATGCATATCTTCAAGCAAAAAATATTTTTTTTTTTAAAGGGTTAGTGTCTCTTTTCATCATCAGAGACTTGCACATTAGCAACAGTAAAAAATAACAGTTCCTGGCATATTACATTTATACTGGTCCTATAAGGCACTGCCAATCACAATCTTACAAACTAAGGCAGCAGATAATCTCACCAGTTGTCAGCACTTCAGTACAATATGGAGCATCTACCTCCATTCAATCAGTTTCCTAGAGTCAGGTTCTGCCTGCTTGCAGTCCTCCCCCCTACTGAACCAATGTTCATTCTGCTAGTTTTACATAGCGCACGAATAAACATTTAGGCCACACTTTTGCAGTCTCTGTCAGAGCTGAAATTTCTGCATTGCTGACACCTGTAACTCTGCTGGATATTTATAAAATGTTCTACACAAGTGTCAGGAAGCTAGTAGAAGGCACAATCGCCATGTTTTATTGATTTTTACATTCTGACAATTCTATGTATGGGACTGTCTGCCACAGTTCAGACACTTTTCCGTGATTTTTTTCAGTACCTTATTTATTTATTTTTTAACCCATTATTTCCGCTAGGGCAACCCAGAAATGCGGGTATTTCTGTGTGTACTGTTTTTATACTTCACCCCGCTTTCTGTCTCTCAGAAGGGAGAGGTTTAACCCTTCCATAGCCTCTTAGTAAAGTATAGCCTTGCATCCTGTTGTATGTATTCATCTGTAACATACATTATTCAGTTTAGTGGGTAGTTTCAATCCTGTTTGGTTGAGGCACTTGGCCTTCTCTCGGTGTCGTTTTATCCACCTGTGCAGACCTATTAACGCAATGAGGGCTATGATGTTAAACTAATTGCACTTTCATTATGTGAGATTTGTCCTGAGAATTAAGGAAACTGTTGTCACCGCTAGACAATCCTGTTGGCACTGCAGTTATTTCTCACTCAGCAGCCCTGACACACACACACTTGTCCAGAGCTAAATAATTGTCATTGTCAAAGTAATTTCCTTTAAAAGAGAGGACATTGATTCAGACCCAGTTCCTCTCAAAACCCCATTCCAAGCAAATTGGAAAACTATTAAGCTTTTTGGGAAAGAAATCAATAAGTATTAGAAAGCCATCAGGCCCTGTGGCCCTTGCTCGATCTTGCATGAGTAAGCATTGCAAGCAGCTGACAGGTATTACAATGTTGACACAAAGTGATGTCAGGACGAGCACATCTGATCATGTCAGAGAAAAAGCAGTGGACGTCTCGCCGAGCCCAGTTATCATTCCTTTCCTTATTGTGCTTCATCCATTTAGACAGGCTTGTCATGCATTGGCTGCAGATGCTTTTAATAGAAAGAGCAGTGTGCTGTCATTGTTTCGCTCCTTGTCATGTTTCTTTGCAGTGAAACATGGTAATTCGGGTCATCTGAAAACAAATGGTTCGGTTTTTCTCTTAAGAGAAATTTAAACAAGGCAGCTGCGGCTTTTCTCATTGAATTATGTTTAAAGGTCAGACACTTAGTGCAAGTTAAGCTGGCTTCTTGATCTTCCATTCTGTGCTTTTTGACACTTGCATTTCGTTGCTGCTCTTTGCCGACAATGGATTTAGTACACCAACATGTTTCTGATTATTTGTACCTTTAAAAAGCATAAAGAAGAAGAAATATAATAGAACATTACATTAAACATGGCAAAAGGATGTGTGTGTATATATATATATATATATATATATATAAATGAATTTAAATCATTTCAGAATTAAATACGCATTTTATTTAAACTGTGTTTACACTTTACTGGATGAACCTATACATTTGCTAGCTGGCAAGCAAAGATATAGAGATAGGGATACTTCTCAGTCATATGCAAAATAATTATTCTCTATTGTGTTAGCTCATTTAAAGGGAACCTGCCAATTTAAATATTATGTTTGCTGTAAATATAGAGAATAGAAAATGATGAAAAATGATCTATACATTGTGTTGGCAATATTGAATAAAAATGTATAAAGTGAGGGAAACATGGTTTGAATGTATCTGTGGTGTCTCGTGTTTATGACATTACCTGTGACTTGATATGCAAACTAACTGATTTTCAATAAGAAATGTATCATTTGCATATCAAGCCACAAGGTGATGTCATAAGCAGGAGACACTGCAGACAGATTTGAACCATGTAACTCTTATGCGTTTATCGTGCAATTTTGTTAACGCCATTTATAGATGATTTTTCATTATTTTTATTCTCTACATCCACAGTATAAGCAATGTTAAGACTGACAGTCAGTTTAACTATGATGTTACATCATGTGATGACAAATAAGTGCCCACTCATTTTTTTCTTTATCTATAAATTGCAATTTTGCTAGGATGAAGTATTTTTTTCATCCTTATGAAAATGTTTTAATATGTCAAAGCAACTCCACTAAATAAATCAAGTAAAATAAAAAAAAAACAATGTCAATCTATCCAAAATAATTTGGCCTTAATATGCTAGAATTCCAGAGAAATACATTCTGCCAATCTGCATTATCTATTACATAGAGAGCTTGTAGGGTAGCATTGGTCGATATCCAGAACTTAGTTGGACAAACAATAAAAAACATGCTGACATTGAATACCACAGCTCCTTGGAAGATTTAATTTATCTTATCCAGCTTCTCCGTTATTTGGTTATATTTTGTAGTGCTGTATATTTATTGTGGTTGTGTTCTTTTGATATTTGTTTTAGGCTCGGTGGCCTCCATGTTTTGGGTTGACGCTGAGCTGGGGAGCGACATATATTTGGATGGTAAGGAAATATTCTTTGTACCCAAAGTAGTAGGTATTAATTCTTGGTTGCATGTAATATTGTTAATAGTGTATCTGTATTTATAAAGTGGCAACAAGTTCCACATATACAATAGGGAAGATGACAATAGACAACACACAAAACATAAACAGATCATTAACATCAATTTTTATTTAGTGCCAACTATTTCAACGACACTTGATAAAATGCAATGGGTATGATACAAAGGGACAGAGACACAACCCATTGCAGGACAGAAAGAAGGCTCTGTCATACAAGCTTATTATCTAGAGAATGAGGGAACAGAAGAAACATAATGGGGGCTATGCACTAAAAGGTGAATTGACATGAGATGAAAATTTCATAACACCGATCTAACTATAGATTGTGCAGGGACAACCTGGCAGGTTTACTCCGCTATTGATATTGGTATTTATTTAAATTAAGTGAATATATTCTTACGATTTCAAATTTCTGATTCTGAACCCAATTCAAAAAGGTTTTTTATACAGATACACAGCAGAGAAGGTGATTTAATGTCTCTTTTGCTCAAAAATTACTCCACTGCAAATATTTGGTATGAGTAATACAGCCGTAGCAGTCCATACAGATGCATGCACATGTGCATTGAAAGGCTCAGTAAGGCTTGGTAATAATGCAGGGAAAGTAAAACCTTACAGGTAACTACCAAATTTTTAATTTTTTTTATTAGATCTTATATTTTGCACCGCCTTTCTTCTAATTTATATTGTTTTTAATCTTTACGAATTACCATGAAGATTAAATAAGAGAAATTTAACAAAACCTTATGGGTATACACTGCAGAAATATATATTTTTAAATGTGCTCTAATATGCATTGATCTGAGTGCTCTCTGACTATCCGTAATAGCTTTACTTTTTCACAAACTGAATTTAAGATAATAGTAAATTATAACTTATTGATAAAGATAAAAGCAGCACAGATAGATCTTTATGGAAGACATCTGTAGTCCGGCATGGCCTTTGGGGTGTGCAGTTATACCGGCTGCAAAACCCAGAGGGCACCAGAGACGCTAACTGGGGAGATCAAAACATCTCTGCTCACCAGCCTTCTCTGTGCAGGGGACCGGCAGTCTGGGCAAATCCTGAGCAATAAAAACAAGGAATACATTTAAAAAGAAAAAAAACCCTTTTATTATTTGATATCTATGCCTTACCACCACCTGTGACTGGTAGAGGGGGTGAGCGCCATGAGGGTGGCCCACACTGAACACCTAAGGACGTCTAATGGCAATTAAATTGTGAATTTGGTACATTACAAATACAATGTTACAAAACAAAAGCTTGGTATCGAATTTACTTATCCAACTGTTTTACATATATATTATCTTTCCTGAGTTGGTGCTAGGCCTTTTTTTATGGTGATAAGGTATTAAGTAAGATTAAGGTTTTTTAAATGGAGTGTGCAGCCTATTGGTACTCTAGTCTTTAAAATAATGAGTTGTGTGGATACGTTTGCTTTAAACATGTGACGTGTGTGTATTTGCAGGCATTGTCTCGGTTGTTGATGCAAAATATGCCTTGCAGGTAAGAAACCAAATGTGTTACTCAATGAATTTGACAGAAGGAGTTATTATAATGTCATGCATACACACTGGGGCCACTGAACTTTTCTATTATATACGGTAAGTTTAGTGTTTTTTTAATAATTAGAAATTAGACAAATTTTATAAATAGAAATTGGATTATTATTGAAAACAGACTTTCCTTAAATGTAGTCATATTTTACAAGTTTAATAGAACTTTTAACATATCTAGGTAATCTTGTTAAATGCCAGTGCCAATGAGTTCCATACTTAGCCCTTTAGAAGTTTTGCACCAATAAGGCATGGTAATCTATCTTTTCAATTGTTTTTTATGGAACACATGAAATGGCAATTCCCTTATCCTAAAAATAACTAAATTGGCTCCTGTATTGGTCTCTCTGGTTCCTAAAGTCAAAAAATAGTTGTTGAGACCTAATGTGACATCACAAGTGCATAGCTGAGATTGATCAGAATATGTCAGTACCCTTTATATTGGTTTTCTAGAAAATCTCATAGTAATTATCACGGTCTTCAGACTAGCAAATCTAGAAAAACAAATGGCTTTTTCTATGTTCTAGAAAAATAAATGGAAAAATGTGTATACTTTTTTATATGTTCGGGGCTCCTTTTACGTTTGGAAGTATTATCAGAAATCCAGTGTGCGCTCTTTATCTGCTCAACTCATTTTTACTCTTAAAGTCCTGTGATCTGCCTATAGTGTGACCAGCAGCATAAACTATGTCCGATGTTGAGGACTGCCCACTCTTTTATTGCATTACATCAGTGTTTATCTAGTACTAACAACTTACAGCTTGATGCATAATATAAAGGGGATTAACAGCCCAATACAAAAAGTCAATTCCTGTAAGTTTACATTCTAGAGTGAGTTGGGACAGGAGACCCATAAGGTGGTAGAAAAGGTTGGGAGGAAGGGATAAATCTACGTGTCTTGTTTTGGATTCGTAAACTATTTTTCCACAATATATAAAATCTAAAGTCGTTTGCGTGAGTAATCAACAAATCGTAAATGTTAATGATCTTTGTCAGTCACCAGAAACCTGTTTTATGTTAGGAAACCTTTCCTGGTACACACATAACAGGCTGCAGTTTAAACTTTGGAAATCTTCAGAGTTCTTAAGATGAGTAAATTTGTGCTTTCCTGCAGTTGATTTGCTTTTGTGTTCAACTCATCCACCAGCGAGCCTGACCTCAATAACTAAACCGCTAGGCTGGATTCAAGACATTACAAGCAAAGATACAAGGAGAACAGGGAGCAATTTAAAGAATGTCATGCTTGAAAGGTTTGGATCTCCACAGACCTGTCTGTGAGATGTGGCTGTACGACCACATGGCCAAATTGAAACTGAAGTGGTAATTGATATCATTGGCGATCACTCTAATGAGATTGTCACCTTGTGATCTGAAATATTTCTTTTTTAATCATGGACAAATGATTGGACCACCTGACATGACAGTTGCCTTTCGACCCAGACCTGACGTGTTGGCCTTCTAACATAGGATGGTTTTGCATGGATAAACTCTTTGGAATTGGTGTCTAAAGATTTAGAGAAAAGACTTTTAACTAGTAGTGAAAATACTGATAAAGGCTGAGCGATGGCAAGGAACCATTATCTGTTCTCATGGATATTTTAGAATTTTTCCAACCATTTACACTAAGATGTGTGGAAATAAAAGTAATATATCCTGTGGATCTATGCAATGGATCTGAAAGAATCTTGTATTTATTTAACAAACTACCTAATTGACTTTGGTACCTGAAGCTGATACTATTTTTAAATGTGTTTTTTTTTTTTTTAATCTTTTGTGCCATAGCAAATTGTAGGTTTGATTGTAAAATCCAAGGATTTTTGGAGTATACTGAATATTTATAACATACAAGAAAGTAGGTGAAAAAATTAGCATATCAGCTGTATGGTTGTTGGTTACAGCATTTCAGAAAAAACATGCCTTCTGGGATTTAAATGCACTATAGTCTCAACAGTGTACAGAGACTGGTCTCATATGGTTGGCAATAAAAAAATATCCAGTGATGGCAGATCTATGGGCAAAATGGGCTGAGTTTATAGTAAGCATGTGGTAATTTATTTGGCTTTATTTCTACTGATCCTTTGGGAGGATCAGAATTTAATGTAACTTCTAATAATCCATTCTGTTTTTTTTTTTATCAAGTATATTATACACTTGTAATGGTGTGGTGGATATTTTTTGGACACTGTGTTAAAATTTTTAAACTACAAATGCATTTGTTTTTCAAATTCACCTTTTAAATTATCAATGATGTTTTGTTTAAAAGATATGACTTGTAAAAGGCAAACTACAGGGAGCATACCAATGTTGAGGCATCTAGTGCTTAACCAGTACAAAGTACAGGATTTTTATTTATAGTTTTGCATAATCCCATACCTTATGTTAAAGGGATTGTCTCACCTAATCGTTGTTTTTACATTTGAAAATTATCTACACATTGTGTTGGCAATACTGCAAGCAAACGCCTAAATTATGAGAAAAATGTGTTCTAAATTTGTGTGTGGTGACTCCTGCATATGACATCACCTGTGGCTTCGTATGCAGATTAACAGTTTTTAGTGGGAAACGTGTAATTTTTATATCAAGCCAAAGGCGATACCACAGACACATTTAAAACACATTTTTCTCCTAATTTAGGCATTTGTTTGCAATCCGTCTAACACAATGTATAAATCACTTTCAGTCATTTTTTATTCCCTATATTACAGTCTAAGCAATGTTTAAGTGATGTAGCTTATTCAGAATCTAGTAGTGATTGGAGATGCAGGACAATTTGGTATCCCCATGCATCTCAATGTGAAACCACTGATTGGCTTAAGATTTAATAGTGGAGGCTTCAAAAAGTAAGTGTGCAGGTTGAGTATTGTAAAAACAAAAATAAAACTGGAGCAATTAAATCCATTTTTATTTTAAGGCTGTTACGGTCTCTTCATATATTCTTGCATGCAGGATTGTTTGATGGGGACATATAATGCCAATGTGCATGCATATGAATATAAGAAATTGACTACCAGCATTTATTGCTTTTTATTTATTACATTTCCTATTTTCTTCTGTATTAGCACCTTGAAGAAGAAAAACCAGACGGTCTTATAAATGAAGCAGCAAGGTACAGAGGCAAATTTTGAAGTGTGTGTATTTGGATTTTATTTTTGATGCCCATCAAGTAAACAGAACTTTTATTTATTTATTTATCTCTATTGCCTCTGGCCCGCTGCAAAGTGGTACTGATACAAATTCTGTGTAAACCTGAGGTTCCCCTACTTAAAATAAGTGTCGGACCGGTATGTACTGTCCTTTGTGTAGGAGCCTAATCTGAAGAGAGCGGGCACACTGAGTGGGTAAGCCACTGATGGAGCAGACATGCCACACGGGGATTACATAGAGGCACTGGGGAATTGCACATGCAGCGTAGGGATATAGCAGTAAGAGGTATCCAAAATCAGGCCAAAAGTGAGGAAAATAGAATATTCAAAAAACAGTTCAAGGGTCAAAGGGCAGGCAACAGACAAAGGGTTAATCAGCAACAGTCTAAGGTCAAAGGGTAAGTAGAAGGCAATAGGAATTGTGATGCAAGCAGGGGGTCGTGTAGCCAGGAAATCATGAAGGCAATAAGGCATAGAGCACAGAGAAAAGAACACTCTGGAGAATACCCTAGCGCTGGCATGAGGGACTTCAGGAGTTTTATAGGGCAGTTGGCTGTGACGTTACTAGCCCAACCTAAGGTGATAGAGCAGGTGGTGATTACGTAGATCAAAGCTCCACTCCTCCTGCCACTGTTCCCAGCACCCCACGAGGATGCATGGAGTGAAGAACTGGGAAACAAAGATGGCAACAGGCATCATTGCCCGGAGGGGCGACACATGCCCTCCTGTTCACCCCCTTTCAGGTAGTCTCTGCAGGAACTGTCCGCTGCCGCATGGTACGTGCCTGACAATCTGGTACACACCTTAATGATCTTTCACTTGTCTTTTATATAAGGGGATTCCATGGAGGAAGTAAGGGTTATTAAAATATTGTGTCCTCTTCCCCAAGTTAACATGACATGAATCTTTACAGAGAACAAGATAGGGGGAGCACACCACAAAAAAAAATAGACTAGTAAAGGGTATAATGCAAAAGATATTTTAATAAATATTAAATATGTAATAAATAACAAACAAGTATACATAGGACAGAATAAGTGAGGAAATTACTAACTTAAAAAATATACAAACATATTCATGAAAATGACAAGACAAATAAACTGAAAACATACAAGAAAAACGAATCTTTACAGAGACACATGTTTACTTTTGGGTCTACCTCAACTGTGAGGCAGAGCCAGTGTGGAGGCTGGAATGCGCCAACCAAACAGTGCAATGGCTCGGCCCTCTACTTTTTAAGGGGGTCTGGACGTAGCGGAGGTCTGCTTCCCAGGGAAACATTGCAGCTGCCAGTCAGAAGATAAACTTGCATGTTAAAAGTACATGCCCGTTTATCCTCATACTAGGGGCACCAAGCTTTTCACTTGCACGTCTATATTAAAAACACAAGAGAAAAAAGTTTAGATGCCCTTTAACCTTGATGCAATTTTTCAATTCTAAATAAACTACTGTATAAATGTAAATTTCTGTTTTGCTTTGTCTATTGTAACAAATGATTCGGAATGTGGCAAATTGTAATTTTGTTTTTCGGGTGGGGGACTTTTAGACAGGTTGCACTGGCCGATGTTATTATCATCAACAAAACTGATTTGGTATCACAAGAAGAAAGAGAAGCAGTGAGGCTCGCTGTCAGGTATGTCTTGACAATCTTAAATTTATCATAATGTGTGTTTATATGTTGTTTTAAGATCTTGTGAAACTTTAATAGAAGTGAGGTTGTTATCACTAATGTTCTCATTAACAGCCCTCCTTAAAATCTGTAGTAAATATGCTAATTAAAGAGAATTACTAAACTTAATTTTCAGACAAAATTCTATACATTGGGTCCTTAAAAGAAAATAGATCAGATTCAGTTAAAATACATTTAAAAAAAATGTTCTTGTTTCACAATACCATGATCCTCCCACTGTCCTTCCATCTTCTGGCTATGTACTAACATATCGTATCAGAATTTTTTGGAAGCAGTGCCCAACTCCTCAAATGTGGATTTCAGCAAGTCAACCAGTAAAGCACTTCTTACTAGGATGTAAGCTACCTGCCATGATTTTTGGAAAAACATCAAATTAAATCACTTAACCAACTTATAACCAATGGGAAACAGTAGATTATGTTGGTTTAAAAAGTTGTAAGTCTTTTTTCTTTTTCTTCAAGGTCGATCAATGGCGTTGTGAAAATTCTGGAAACCCAGAGATCAAGGTAATAAAATGGAAATATGCAGGACTTTATCATTAGGTAACTAAGCATATGTTAATAAACATGCATATTGGTCTTGATCCTCAATTCCTTATTGCGTGGGGGCTATATCAGAGCTTAAAGGGGCTGCACAACGAATAAACTGTTCTGCGATTGCATTTTGACGGGGGGTGGATTACAATGGTGGTATCATGTGACGATATGCTTCGTGATCGTTGCCACGTGCAATTTTACCACCATGCCACATGGTGGTTTCTAGTCATGTTCCTGCCTAACTCCCTCACATATTTAAAGGTACCCTTTCATATCTCCAGTGGAGAATGGTACATTGCCTTTCAATGTTGCCATCTACACTGTGCACATGAAATGGTACTGTGATACATGTGACATAATGGCGGGAGGGTACATATAACCTAAACGCTAGTTACGGTGAACAATTACCATTGCTCTAATGCCAACCTATAGCTGACATGACATAACAAGTGTTGTTATAGCACTCGTAAAAAAAATAAAAATCTGTTAATGTATATACAAATATATGTATATAGACACAAATAGGAATTCCTTAACTTTTATTGAGGCTACTAATTGGCGTATGGGATACATGTGTAATTTCATTCAAAATGACAGGCTGACTGACGTGGGAAATGCACCATTTATACCAGAATAGCATATTATTTTTAAAAACTCCAATCATTAATTTTTTTAGATAAATATACCATCACGGCATATATTTGGCAGTTTTCATCCAATTAACCACTTACATTTTTTACTGTACTTTATAATGGCCGTAAAATGTTCGCTTCTCCAGATAATATGGTATGTCCCTATTCTTGTATGGCAAAGTGCTTTAGCCCTTGTGGGTTAGCAGTGTCCTGCTGCTGAGGGGTTCAGTCATTGTGTATTGACTGTCATGTCCATTTACACAGAATAATCTGACGTGTTGTGATGGAGACTTTTGTTCAGCATGAAATCAATGTGCTTAACGCTTCATTATAATCCTGTATCAATAACATTCTCTCTGTATTTAAGAAGTGCAAGCAGCATGAAAAGTCATTTTCTCATTAAATGTTCATCCATGTGTACCAATGACTGACTTACATACCCCCAGAATGCCCTCACATGCCATGTACTGAAGGAAAACGAATCCAAAACAAAGGCTCGATTAGCTTCATCACCTAATTAATGATGTTCTATAAAGCATTTATATGTTGAAATGAAAGATCAGGTGTAACATATGTAAACAGAAGAAATAAAATCCACAATAAAAAATCTATTGTGTTCTAAAAAGGGGTAATAATGAGCAATAAGGAGCTATTCACTAAAAGTGAGCTGCAGTGAAATTACAGGTCACCTCCATGGCCAAACTATGCATTGTGCAGGAATAAACCTGGTGAGTTTCTCTAATGCTCAGTTGGCACAGCATAACACACAGTTAAATATTGAAGAAAAAGAAATCTCAACTCACCGGCATCTCAGTTTTGGGGAAAAGCTCTCATAGACCCACTAATGCCATGTGAATATGCAGTGGTCAATTAGCTGCACTAACAGCAAAGAAAACATTCGGTGGCATGCTGGAGTACCTTTATTTATAAAGTTATTGGCAGTGGACCTTGCTGGCCGTATTTCACATCAATCTGGTGTTTTTTTCCAGAAATGTCAGACAGTACTCTGGCATGAATGGGCAGAAATCAAAATCTGGTTCTATACTGTTTTAGCTATTCAAAAGAAAAATCTAGGTTTATACTGTTATAGCTAGTCAAAAGAAAAATCTGGTTCTATACTGTTATAGCTAGTCAAAAGAAAAATCTGGTTCTATACTGTTATAGCTAGTCAAAAGAAAAATCTGGTCCTATACTGTTATAGCTAGTCAAAAGAAAAATCTGGTCCTATACTGTTTTAGCTAGTCAAAAGAAAAATCTGGTCCTATACTGTTATAGCTAGTCAAAAGAAAAATCTGGTTCTATACTGTTATAGCTAGTCAAAAGAAAAATCTGGTTCTATACTGTTATGGCTAGTCAAAAGAAAAATCTGGTTCTATACTGTTATAGCTAGTCAAAAGAAAAATCTGGTTCTATACTGTTACGGCTAGTCAAAAGAAAAATCTGGTTTTATACTGTTATAGCTAGTTAAATAAAAATATTTTGGGTTTATACTGTTATAGCTAGTCAAAAAATATATATATTATGTGTGTGTGAATTATGTAGATTTTTGTTCCCCCAGTTTTTTGTTGTTATAGTTTATTATTTAAATATAGCATGTGTCAATATTAATAATAAGCAATGCTATTGTCTCATAAAGTCAGCAATACCTATATTCCAGGAGTTGACAGACCCTTATTCCATTAACATACCAGATTCACCGCATAAGCAAGCAAATCACTGACTTGCTCACCTTTTCATGATTTGCTTTTCTCGTTATGGGACAGCTATAGAAATCCTGCTTTCTAGCAGCTCCCAGGTACTAAAGTGAACTGTGCTATAGTCTAATCCTTCAGGTTTTTGTGACTGATGTGGAAATCCATTTCCTGCTCTTGATGTTAAATAACAGATTTGTTTTTCTATCCTAGAGTTGACTTAACAGAAATACTTGATTTGCATGCCTTTGACAGCACATTTGGGGGAAGGTAATATATTTATATTCTCTTAAATCCAGTTATGCCATTTTCTTTTCACTTATTTTTTTATTTTTTTTTTATTTTCCATGAACCATCATATAATTGTGACATTTACAGGATCATCTTACATCTAGCCAAATAACAGGCCTTTCTTTTCAATGTCCTTATGTTTTTTATTCTTTAAAAAAAAGTTCCATATGTCACTGTATTCTGCCAGAAACTATGCTTCTGTAACATCTGAATTTTAGTATAAATTAGGGACTGTGAAATTTCTAGTGTTGGCTAAATTGGGGTGTTACATTGAATTTACGCTGTAAGAACAGCTCTACTGAGTTGGCTGCTGTAGACTTACTGAAACAGGGCATCAGGGGCCGTTATGGCCTATAAGTTTTTCATTAAACCTGTACCAGACTTGATGGTAAAATATTATTATTTTGATTTTATTCTTAAATATACCAATCTTTTAAGACACATATGACATTTTAATTTTACCACAGTTATATATCCCTATTATAGTACTGCTTTAATGTACACTTACAATAAATTATTGTATTCCCCCGATTTCTTTGTTATAATTATTTTCTCTTCTGTATTGTTATTGAAAATGTCTTAATAAAAAAAATTGAAAGAACAGCTCTACTATGTAATGAGAGATTTGATGTTACACACTACTACTATTGTGTGTCATATTCGGACACAAAAATGTCCTTCTAAATGTTGGCAAGTGTATATGTCCCCTTGTGCTCTCTGGTAAACTATTTATATTATGGTCTTTGGATTGCTTCTATATCAAGGATTTGCCTTATATATAGTTACTAAATAGCTAAAGCAATCCTTTCAAGATTAACCAGCTGCGAAGGATTAAACTTGACACCATTACAGCCATATCTCCTGTTGAGTCCCATTCACTCCAGCAGCTTGTCTACACACACACTTTCCCTCCCTTCTTTTAAACCTACTGTTACCAATTTACCCCTTGCAGCTCTTCTTAAACCTTGCAGATGTTTTGGTTTTGAAGTTCTTGCTGGCTCCCTGCAGATGACTATATGCTACAATAGACAAGGATGTAATCTGTTTGACAATATTTGGTTGGAAAATCCCTCCAAGAAGGGCTCATTATTGTCTACTTAGGACCTATATTTAGCTAGCTCAGAATGTGAGAGGAAGGGTTAAATAAACGGTTGTTTAATGAATAAAAATCTCCTGTTGTGATTTATGTGTGTGTTTGTGACGTTGTGCCAAAACATACATTCCAACCACAGGCTGCCATCGAAATGGGTCATATTGTTCGAGTTTCTCATGGTTACTGATGTATTTTTAAGTATAGGGAGCAGTTTTTGAGTTCTGTAAGTATAACAATGCTGAAACCCTAAATTCAGTTCATTGGTTGCGATCCAATAAGGGACAATGAAGCAAAGTCCAATTTTGAAGAAACCACATGCACATTCTGTTCTATTCTAAATACCAAGTGATACCCAAGTAATGTAGCTCTATGACAAGCTTCATTTTTCTATAGGAACTTTGAAGAACAGATTGGCTAACTACATGTTATTTATATTTTCATTTTGGTGTGATGCAGGCTATCCTAATATGAGCTAATGCTTGTTTTATATTAATTACCAGAGATCTAATTGTTTATCCATCACTGATCGTTTGTTTCAGTTTGCAGGACAAATTAATTACCGATACAGGTCATCCACACCTTGACAAGGTAATAATAAATATTTGTTTGGTGTGTGTGTGTGTACTCTAGCCTCTACCTGTCCTCTTGTTTGTCAAATAAATATATTCACAAAAATGTGACTTTAGATGTCGACTTTCATTTTGAGACTAAGTCAAATTCGGCACTCAAGTTTGAGTCTTCCCCATTGAAGCTACCATAGAGACTAAGTCAACTGTGATACCAAGTTTGAATTAATTTCAAAAATAGCTTTGATCATTTTGACTCCTATTACATTCACTGGGGAGGATTCGAACCTGGATGACGAGTTTGTCTCAAACTGAAAGTTGACCTCTAAAGTCAAATTTTTGTGAATAGACCCAATAGTGTTAACTCTAGACTGTCAATGCCATTGTTCTCTCAACTCATTATAGTGCATCTGCTGCCATACCAAGCAGAATATATTTAACATTTTCCAAGTAGTTTTATCAGAAACATTGGTTTGGGTGAGTTGAAATATCCTTGTTTGGTAAATCTATATTGAGATAAGTAGTACGACACAATTCAATGGTTCTCAACAGGGAATAGCAAAGTGTCCATGGCAAGGTTTGTGAAGGTCCATACATCATTAAAGTGTCTGTCACAAAGACCAGGTTTTATGACCAGGGTCCATTGGACTTTGCAAGATGGTCTTCTTGATGATACAAATAGTGACAAAGATATGAGTGTTTTGAATAATGTTGACCAGACAAAACAGGATTTTATTTAGCTTTTTTAACAATAGCACATTGCACAGATAAAATAGATGGCCTCTGTGGTCCACACCATCTTAAAGTGGTCTTCAAAGACAAAATGTTTACATTGATGTATTCATCATCGATGTCAAATGTTATGGTAAACATTTTGTTCTGTTTCCAGAATTCAAGGTCATTTTGTGCTGTCCAATTCTGCTCAGTATCAGCAATGTAATGAACAATCTGCATACATCACAATTATTGTGAGATACCTTTTCCACACTGTGAGAAAGCATAAAGGCGTGATGGGACCTCTCATTGTTAAAGCTCACAAACAGAAAAGTAGGAAACAAATCACTGAAACTCATTATGTTATCGTAATGAAAAGGGAGCATCTGCCCTTTCTACCTTTCTAATACAGGATAGTCCTGTTTTCAATCTGAATGCACTTCTTACGGTATTCTCTTTGTCCTGTACTTAGCACTGTATCCTGTATTCCAACTAAGTTTAGACCCAATTAGTTCATTAACATATATGTAGAATACTGCTAGCCAATCAGAGCCAACCTTTACACAGGGTGAAACTGTTCATTGACATAAGCATCTTCCCAGAACTCTACATAATGAATGTAGCAGTGTCTGTGTTTCTTTACCAAGTTATCCCAGTAGTTTGCCAAATAGGTATTCCATCAGAAATAAGAGACTTTAAAATGATAAAAGTAATGACAAAATAGTTTTTTTTATCACGTTTATATATTTGAAATTGATTGCAGAAAAATCATTTGTTCATATACGGCATTAGAAATGTACTACAGACCACAGATGTCGATTTAGAGCTAGGTATTAAATTTTATTTCTGGTATTATATAAACCTTACTATACAGAGAAAAAAAAATCACCTCTCTTTTCTCAGTCTACACTGCAATAATTTTGTTAGGGTAGTATAGAAAATTTTAACTTGTTTGTACTTTTTTTTTTTACATAAATAAGTGTATATTGGGGGAAAAACTATGAACTGTCACGTATGAAAAACATACAGTAGAGTTCAGCAGAGTGGAGAGTAAATATCCACTTATTTTCCATGTTAATATTCTTTGTCCAGTTCTATAATCAGATTTTCCATTAATGTATTTTGATACTGTCAGATCTTTCATGCTTTAGTTTCCCTTACTCCATTTTACATTGGTAAAGCACCTGTTGTCATATAGTTGCCCATGAGGACACCTCCAGAGATTTCCAGCCAGAACTAATTTAGCTGCTACATTAATATGAATTACTAAATAATGATCCTGTTTTGTTATTTCATGCTGATCTAACAGGGTAATACTAGGATGTTTATCTGGCTTCATTAGTGCATATTTTAAAGAAACCGCTATGCCAACATGTTTCTTTTTTTTAAATGAAAGTTTTTTTTATTGCAGCACAGAAAAATATCCAGTACAATACATTACCAGTCGTAAAACAGGCAACAAGTACTACGAAAAAATTTGTGAAAGAGAATGCAATTTTGTGTCTTTGGGCACATCTGAATCGCATGATATATCAACCGTAGTGATAATGATTAAATTGCTGGTATCTGGCTCCTGATGTTATCCAGTTGTGTAACAGGCATAAGGGTCTACTCAATAAAGAGAGGATTGCAGGGAATTTCAGACTTTAGGCCAATTCCAATTCCACTACTCTGGCCTTAAATTTGAAATTTCCGTCTCAATTCCCTGCAGTTCTCTCTTTGACTAGACTGGCGTAATGCTGGCAAAGCATCAAGGGAAATGTAGTCCACAACATCTGGAGTGCCAAAGGTTGCCTTCAACTGCACTATAGCATTTCTCACAGAAGTGGTCGGCTAAAAGGTCCCAATTACATAGAAACATAGAATGTGTCGGCAGATAAGAACCATTCAGTCCATCTAGTCTGCCCAATTTTCTAAATACTTTTATTAGTCCCCAGTTCCCTATCTTATATCCCATGCATGCTTAAAATCCTTGACTGTGTTTGCCTCTACCACTTCTGCTGGCAGGCTATTCCATACATCCACTACCCTCTCAGTAAAGTAATACTTCCTGATATTACTTTTAAATCGTTGCCCATCTAATTTAAGACTATGTCCTCTAGTTGTGGTAGTTTTTCTTCTTTTAAATATACTCTCTTCCTTTACTGTGTTGATTCCCTTTATGTATTTCAATGTTTCTATCATATCCCCCCTGTTACATCTTTCCTCCAAGCTATATAATTAGAGACTTACATATTCGTATTAACAATAATATATTTGTTTTTAAAAAAAAAAAAAAAACATAACTGTGATTCGCAATAGATAAAATCAGCCTGGCAACTTATGTTATTAAATATTTCAATTAAATAGTGAACGGCTTAAACCATATTAAACATAACAAAATATTGTTTATTCATTTATATATATATATATATATATATACACACACACACACACACACACACACACACACACACACACACACACACTCATATAAATGTTTCTATACCTTTTGTACATCTCTACGAAATGTGTTAGAGTTTTGTAAAAGTTCCCCTAGTTCTCTTCAGCTTATCCACAAACCAGGTGCAAACACTATTCTTTTAGAATGAACCAGATACTACTCTCAAACTTGCTTTTAGTTTGACATTTTGTAGTGGTGTGCAGTTTGAAGAATTATTGGTCTTTACATAGCTATGGTGTCCTATTGATTAGATACGAACTATTGTTATGTTAAACACAATCTTGTTGCAAAGTAAGCTAACAATGTCACTTCCTCTCCACGTTTAAAATCCTGCTTTGATGGGAAGACTCTGAGAGCATATTGACAGCTAATAAACCACAGGACAAGAATAGAACTTACTAAGAAATGACACTAGTTAGTTAAATGTGTTTTGTGTACAGATGAATGTGTACTGTGCAGTTGGACATGCAATTAATGTAGAGGGAGCTCTTGCTGAGAACCAGCCAGTTGTTCTTTTTTCATTGTAATGACCCCTTTTATTTAAGGATTGCAAGGTAACACCTAACAGGGCTAAACCTGCACAAACAGAAACAATGTAGGAACAAACAAAACAGTATTCTGGAAATTGTAGTTTTAGCATCTCAATGCACCACAGAGCACTGAATGTCAATAGTATTTCTATGGTAAATTCTTTATTATCTTTTCTAGAATAATCTAGGGAGTAAACATAATCTGCCAATCAGTTTTGTATTTATTCTGCTGTATTTTATCACTTGTGTAATGTAATTTTCAGCATTCATTATAGCTTATGTAAACAAGCATTGGTATAATTACTAAAGTCCTGTCTTTTAGTAAAAAGGAGAACATATAATATACATTTTGAGACAGAAGGATTGTGTTGCCTTTTGCTACAACATCCGGATTCGGTTCAAATATTAAATGGGTCAGAGCAGTAATCTGTTTGCCTCTATCATACAATAGTGTAATTTTCTAATCTAGCTATAACGCTGGGTCTCTTATGCTTCTATGTCATAGTTCCCTCATTTGTAGATTGAAAACAATGCTATTCTAATAAAATGTTTTATGAACAGATGTTGGTATTATGAGGCTAACCACACAGATACCCTTGGTCACTGGCAGCTGTCATATAGCTTGATACATGTGGTGCAGCACATTGCCTATGCAGAAGCAGTCAAAAGGATTCAGACAGCTGTTAAATAGGTGTAGCCTCACATGTTTCATGTGGTTAAAAGATAGCCATTAACAAATATGTACAAAATAGTAATTTCTGCTACTACTGCAGGATGTTGTACTTTATCATTGATTAATTTGTGGCTCACTTGTCTATGCTTCTCCATAATGTATGGATCTGCCCATACACACCTATAACTGCAAAAAATGATAATATAAATACACCCACACATCAGAATACAGGATTTGTGAGAAATAAGGACCCATCTATTGACAAATATAATAAATCCTTAATTACTTTACTTAATATACAGTGAGTTAAGGTGTCTACTATACTTTCAGAAATATGTGTATACCGTTTTCTCGTACTTCTGGCACCAAATGATAAAGTAAGCCCTTTCTAAAATCATCCTGGCAGTTGTTTCAGCAGGAGTTAGCAGTATGTCCTGGGAAGACCTTGAATGTCACACAGATGGCATACTAAGTTATATGTAGAAGGAGTGTGACTTCCGTACAGATGTATGTGTGTGGTCTGGAGATGGGCTCCTTCCTAGGACCAACATTTAACTGCAAATGCTACCATCAGAATTACACTTAACTCCTATGTAGCAATTCAATTAGACTAACTAGGAGTATTTCAAGTTAACTTCTGAGGGAATTTTCTCCCATATCTGGTACCTTCCACATACGTAGATATTATTTTTAGATAATTCCGTAGCCAAAAACCGAAAAAGAGGATTAGCCAATACACATCCCAATTTCTATTCACCATGTGGTAGTGTTGTCACAATGTTTAAATAACATGTATAAATCAGGTATATCAACACTAATAGCCAAGTAATTGCCGCTAATGTTTGGCCACATTTAGGAGCTGTTGCTGTGAAAACAAAAACACAGAAGTCTAAGTACACTGAGCTTCCTGTTTATATATTTGGTGTTAAAAGTGTTTTCTTGGAGATGTTGACACGGCTGTGATCTATGGTTAATTATGGAGGTGTTTATAGCCTTCAAGGTCGTAGGCATTCAACGTTTATTCAACTTGTGCTGTAGTTTGGTTCCCCCTCAGCAGCTGTTTGCAGACTTTTCCACACACAATGGTGGAAGCAATCCAGACCAGGGCTGTTATCCATTCATGAGGGCAAAGTGGCAAATGCCCTCATACAGAGTGATTTACCATGTCCATGTAGCCGCTTGTTGCGACACAAAACAATAAACCAATATTGTACCCTTATGGGAAATAATATTCGCTTTTACTGATAATAATGACAATATTTGTGTTAAAATATAGCTTAAAAATCTGAAGAATGCATGCCAAGGTATACAAATGCCTTGCTAAAATAGTACATTTAGGGAAGTATCTATTAAAGAGTTAGTTTCACCTCGCTGATTTACCAGATAATGCACGTGTTTCTAATACATGGAAAATGCACTTATTTTTATTTTCAAACTGTTGCTACAGCAATAAATTCATTATGTAGTGTAGCTTTTAGGAGATAACTCCTGAAAAACAACAACTTTGTTTTAGATATTTAATTGCATTTCTGATGATTCCCATTTAAGTCACCCAAGACTATACTTAGCATTCAGTCACAAAATTGAATCCATCCCTTAAGATGAAAACAAATTCTAAAAAGGATACAGATACAAAGGTATTTCAGACAGAAAAACAAAAATGCAATATTCAACATCTGACAGAAAACTACAGAAAAGAGTGTCCTAAAGTTCACAATGCAAGATTTAAGGATCTACTCAATAGCAAAGGACTTGCAGGGAATTGGACAGGAATTTTCAAACTTTAGGCAAAAGTAGCTGAGTTGGAAAAAATCTTCACTGCAGCTGAATGGGAGAATTTTTCAAACTCGGCTACTTTGGCCTTAAGTTTGAAATTCCCTGCAATTCTCTCTTTATTGAATAGACCCTTATGTCTTGCTTTGTGAACTTTAGCACAGTCTATTTAGCCAAAGGGATCCCATACTTTTATATAGCTGGGCTAATGAGTTATGTGATATATATTTAAAATGTATGCTTTCATATACACTATAAGTGAAGTTTGATTTTCTTTAAAATCTGAGGGGAGATACACATTTTAACAGATTTAGAGTTATTCACTATAGTCACTTTAGAGATGTTTAAAATCTGGCAATAATACATTTGTTTGAAATGTAATTCTTTAACCATGTGCACAACATGATTATATTTGAGAAAAAGGCACTCTGAAGATAAACTATACACGAAGTGTTGAAGTTACTGGAGGTGAAAGGATAAAAGTGTTTTCTTGAGGAAATGACTACTGTTTACTTAGCAGGATACTGATGGGACATTGCATTTCACACTTACAAATTGATTCATGAGTATGGTACACTGTTTAGTTTGGCGCCTAGCAGATTAAAGAACATTATTGCTTGGGATGACATGTAATGAGAGCTGCTCTTTTTTCACAGAAAGACAGTTGGAAAAATAACAAGAATGGAATAGACTGTATGTGTGTGAAGAGAACTCATTCACACAGTAAACTAACATTGTCCAAAATCTCATTAATCTTTCACTGTTAATACACATTAATCAGAGAAATATATTACGAGCTAGAAAATGATGTTTTCAGGATTAGTCAGTCTTGATTTGAAATCTACAGTGCCAACCAAAGGAAATAGTGGCATTCTTTGTGTCTAATTTAAATACATCATGTATCCATGCTGAGAACCTCACACCTTTCAATACTTTATCATCTAAATATGTACATTGTGTTACTAGCATTGCAAGGGAATGCATTTCATCGGTGTCTGTTTTTATTTTTAAAATATGTTGTACATAAGTACTGATCCCCAGTTTGTTCTCACAGAGCATTGTCACAGTTACATTTGAAGTGGCTGGATGTCTACATGAAGAAAAACTCAATTTATTTATTCAGGTAACATCTCAGAATTCTGTTGTACACAGGATAACTTCACCTTCTCCCCCGTTCCATGAGGCTTAATGAAATCTCAGTGCATTTTTTCAACTTTCTAGGACCTACTTTGGGAAAAAAATGTAAAAGACAGGAGTGGGAACAAAATGGAGGTCATACGATTAAAGGTGCAGTATTAGTACATATTACTTCATGGGTTGGGTTTAGTGAAATATAACTGGTATTGAATTACTGGATCATATGCCTGCCCTCTACCATCTAATTACTTGTATAATATTTATACATTTATGGAAAATATGCTTTTTTTTTTTTAACAGGGGTTGCTGTCTGTCAAAGATAAGGCTCAGCAAATCATTTTACAAGGTGTTCATGAGTTGTATGATCTTGAAGAAACTCCAGTGAGTTGGCAGGGATGTTCTGAAAGACTGAATCGGATGGTGTTTATAGGTAAAGTTCAATACAATCACGGGTACCTATATCAAATATTTACATGACATTCACACTCAGGAAATATGTATCCGTGCCCATACTTCCTCATTGCATTATTTTGCAATCATGTTCAATAGAGCTATAAATAAAGTTCCCCAGTAATATTTCCCCTGTTTATTTTTAAGTAGCTTTTTTTTTCCAGCCATTTTTCATGTTTCTCTTTTCACTACTTCTTTTTTTCTGTAACATCTATAGATCGGTATAGGCACATTTTCTTTGCATATCTTGCAAACTTACTATTAGTGTCCCTATATACAATAATATTGTTCAAGACAATTTTGCATTAGACTAGTCTCTCTTTTAGTCACCAATATCTACATTGTTCCTTTATTTCTAGGTGTGTAAATGATGTTGAATTCTATATAAAATAATTTAAAAGTATTTTACCTGCTAAAACTAGCTGCACAATTTAACAAATTAAAACCAAAAGGTTTCAATATTTCTTGATTGTAAGTCTTAAAGCAAACCTTGATACAGGAAAATATAAACTGTAAGTAAATAAAAAAAGAAAAATCTTGTAACCCCATTCCTTGAGGACTTTAATTATGTCAGAGTTGTAGGAGTCTTCTAGTTAACATGTTGTGTCACTAACCAATATGCAAGAAGATTGTGGCCATTTAGCTAGTAAACCTAACGATCATCTCACCTTTTGGTTTACAGGTAGACATTTGGATGAGGATGTCCTTAAACAACTGTTTTTAGCTGCACTTATAGTCTAAATTCATTTTGGATGCATGCAGTTTGTGGAGAAGATACATCTAGCCAATGGTTCTCTGGAAATCCACTGCATGTGGTTCACTCTCACACAGGCACTGCTATGTTTTTTATGCATTCATTGTATTATTTAAATAAAATCATTATTTAAAATTAAAAATCCATAGTATGTTCTGTAATTGATCATTAGTAGCACGGAAACTGAGAATACATAATATCATATTTTATGTATCATTATCAAGCAGTAGATGCCTACCACACACCAAATGTGACATCTACACTGCATTGTCAAGTGAACTTTACATATGTTATGTCTTTAATTATAAATAACACACAATTTACTTTAATTGGATAGTTAAATAATCTTTATATATGTATAGGATGTTTTGTATTCTGTATTAATAAACTGAAAAGGTCCTCTTCTATTTCTCCTATTAGTTTAATTGTTTCAATAATCAAATTCCAAATGATATTTGGGTACAGCCACCGAATATGGATGAAGGTTCCAGTTTGATTTCAACACCACCAAAATTTATCTGAATTTCCATGATGTATTTTATGTAGGATAAATAGAACTCTGTACCATCTCATTAATACCATGAAAGAATTTAGTTGGATTCTAGGTGATAGGGAGAATTTATGAGACAGTTCAGAAATCTTATATCAAAAAAACACCAAAGCAGAGTCGCATGTACAGGGGAAAAGGAATTAAATATAGTGTAATACAGTACAAATAGTGAGTGTTATCTGATAGTGTTTGGTTATCACACTCACAAACAAGTTAGGGTATCAGGCGCATAAATGTATAAAATATTCAGAATTTATTCCACAATCTATAAAAAATATAAATATTCCATTTATTTTGGGGGGAGAGAAAGGGAAGGCAAGGGATGTACTTTGTTTTTTTTCCTCTTCTTGCTACTGTTTTCTGCTCTGTCCAAGAGATTTGTATTTTTGGAGCAATATATATGAATTTCCCTGTTTAGAGATGTGCCTAAGTTATCGGTAATGAATGACAGTGTATAAAATGAACCAATTTTGATATTATTGAATGTACTGATGATGATTTTTTTTTTTTTTATTATTTCTCATTTTCTGAAAATTAAAATAAAGAATCCATTTATTTTTTTTATTTCTATTTTTATATTTATTTTTGATTTTTATATTCTTTTTTATATTTATTTTTCTCTTTGCTCTCTTTTTTTTAATTTTCCATTTCCTACTCTATTTTCTGTTTTATCGCACCGTTTTTTCCTCTCTTATCTTTTTGTTCTTTATCCCCCTTTTTGTATATTTAATATTTCTCTCCCCCCTTCTTTTTCTCAAGATTTTCTTTATTTTTTTTCCATTTACATATATGTCTCTGTCTTTTAATCTAGCCTCCTTTTTTTCTATTCTTTTTTTCCTTTTTATTATTTCTTACACTTCGGTCGGCTTTTATTATTATTATTATTTTTCAATAGCATTACTTCTTTTCAATTCAATATCTTTTGTTATAACACTAACTTTTTCATTTAGGGAAAGTTTTTGCAGATTTAATTAAGTAGCCACTTAATGAAGGGGCTAGGCGATTAAGACCTCCGTTAGGTTTATGTGGGGTGTAATGTGTTTGTTATGCATAACGTTTTGTCATTCAGGAGATCAAGTGTCCCGAACTGTCTAATCACCAAGTCTTGTTGGTGGTGGATAGACGTCTCAGTAACACGTCACGGGGGAGTCGACTCCGCCTCCAACCACTACGGATAGGCGGTTGTGAATGGGGTGGGGGAGGTTGCCCGTTCCGTGATCGCGCCTGGCTGATGGCGCGAAACGGAGGTTCTCCTCCCAATCGCGTCATCGGTTAGCGCCCTGAGTAATTTTATGTTCCACAGGTGATTAGAATAAAGGCCTTATTTAATTAAGGTGAAATCTGAAAGGACACATCAGCACTTTACATAAAGATTGATGCAAAGATTTCTCCTGAGGAAGCTGACATTGGAGCAGGCGAAACACGTTGAGACCAAGACTACAGCTTTTTCGGAGTACCTGAATACCCTAACCGGATGGCATCAGGAAGGAGTTGAACGATCTTATCAGGACATTTTACACGCAAGTTGCACTTTATGTGCTTTTGTCTGTTGTAGGTGCATTCAGTTTTTAATATTGCTTATTTTTATGTATTACTGAGCAATGGATTCTTTATATTTTTTATAAATTGTGGAATAAATTCAGAAGATTTTATACGTTTATGCACCTGATACCCTAACTTGTTTGTGAGTGTGATAACCAAACACTATCAGATAACACTCTCTTTTTCTACTGTATTACAGTATATTTATTTCCTTTTCCCCAGACCATGTGCCTCTGCTTTGGTGTTTTTGTGATTTCCAGTGCCCGAGGAGCACTTATCTAAGAGCTCCAGTACTATAGGAGAAGTATTGTTTTATATTATTATTCACTGTTTTCACCTGTGTTAGTGTTTTCCTGTATCACTACAGAAATCACTGGTTTTATGTGAGTATAATATATTTTTGAGATTGGTTTTGTCTGAATTGCTGACTTCCAAAACATCAGGGACTATGCAGTATTAGCCAAAGCGAACAATTCCCTAGAATGCAGCTACGCAATATAGATGAATTTGGCTGTTCGGGACATTCGAAAACTAAAGCTTCGGAGGTCTTCCGATTGGCACAATTTCACCATCAAAATGTATAGGTTTTCAGCTGCCCAATATGCGACAACCACTGTATTGGAGTTTGGGGATGATGGATGCATTTTGGCCATTTCAATTCACCAGATCAAAAATGGAGAACTAGGGCTCCCCAAGGCCCCCAAGCACCACAATAAAAAATAATGGTCCATCTTGAGGATTCGGGGGCTGCCCCACGGCCACAAACCTTGTAAATTGAAAATACATTTTTTTTCTATTGAGAACGTCTGTAAAAGATATAATATCCTAGGTATCAGGTTAATTTTGATTATGTTAGCATTTTCAAACCATGATCTATTTAATCTAGACAATATATCCTATATCTATTTTCATCGTCTTCAATAGTTGTAAATAATTAAATTCATAATTCCAAGATATTTCATTTTATCAGAAGCCCATTTAAAAGTGAGTTAAGTTTTTAGTAAGGCGTGTCTACTATATGTATATCAACTCATATTTTCAAGATCTCCAACTTTGATGAGTTGATACTATAATTTGATAGTTCACCATATATGCTACGTTCATTTATTATGTGTGGAAGTGTTATTTGAGAAGTAGAAACAAAAAATTATAGATCATCTGCAAAGGCATAAACTCATAAGGATCTGAACCCATATCCAGCCCGCACATAGGCTTGCACTGAGGAACGACTCTAATTGCAGCACAAACAAAACTGGGGAAAGGGAGCATCCCTGCCTGGTCCCATTTGAAAGGGTGAAAATGTTTACCAGTATTTGATTAGTTTGAGCATGATACAATGATTTAATCATTGTTAACATCAAATGGCCCATCCCTATAGGTTCTAATACAGCCATAAGAAAAGACCAGTTCACCCTGACAAATGCCTTTTTTGTCATTGGTGGGTAAAATCAAGGCAGGGATCCCCTTCTTCTTGGAATATAACATCAAATTCAGTATTTTTGCCGTAGTGTCTCTTGCTTCTCTATAGAATATGTATCCTACTTGGTCATTGTTAATTATATCCGGTACCACCCCCATAAGCTTATCACTTTATATGTTTTGAAGTAGCTTTACATTAACATTTAATAAATAAATGAGTCTATAGCTCAAGTATCACACAACCTGTTTTATCAGTAAGACCTCTTTACTTTAGAGCTTGATGTTTTAGGCATGAACTTTTATTTATTTTTCCTCTCTCTCTTGAGAGATAGTTTTTACATTTTAGTATGGTACTTTAGATGCCTAATGCGATACTTTGGTCAAAGTGCATCAAAACATAATTAATATAAATCAAGTTTAGGAAAATCAGTGTCCCATATAATACAAATTAATCTGGTTCAGTAAGGAGGATGCAGTTACTTATGTTCAAATATGCTGAGAAAACAGCAATGCCTAACGCGGTACAGCACAGATTTTATATGGATGTGGCTGCAATGTTATGGCCAGTATATAGTTTGTGTTGACATCTGTCACTCCTTCTGGCAAATGAAAGCTGAATGTCTTCAGGAGAGTGGTTAAGAAGATAAACAGTTCATACCGGGCTACCTGTTCCCCCAAGCAAACCCGATGTCCTGTAAGAGATATTCACTTATTTAGAGGCCACATAAAAAATACAAACAGGTTAATAAAACTGTAATTTCATTGCATAGAACTTTTTATCTAGAACTATTAAAATAAAATAGATGATTCATTAAATCTATAATATTAGAAATATATAAAACATGTACAACCTAGAGCTTTTAGAATATCAACAAGGTTATCGGTTCTATGTCCCACTGCTGCTGATCGACAAATTCTATAAATCCCCACTAACTTCTTTTTGCAGTCCAGAAACTGCTATAGAGCTGCAGGTGGAAGCATTGGTTGTAGAGATACGTTGTGACATAACATGATTAATGGTGTACATGAAGGAAGGAACAATACTACTGTGGTTTGTTCAATTAAAGCAAATTGTTGGAGAATGTTTCCAAATCCACTATTAATTCCTATTTCTGGCAGTTAATTTTTAGCGACTCCTGCCCATTGGGATTAGAGTACTGCTAATATAATGTTACAGAATAAAATGTTTTAGGTACTTCTAATCACATTACATAAAAAAAATTGGCAGGATGTAATAGTTACCTGTGGAGAATGGTAAAAATGCATCATTTGCTTTAAAATTTCCATCATTGTCCAAGAAGTGGCTAGGGTTAAACTGATAAGGGGTTTTCCAATACTCCGGATCATGCAGCACAGAATAAATATTCGGCAGAATCACTGTACCCTAATGAGATGAGAACCAAAACAACTGAGTTCAATGTTAATACACGGTCAGTGTTGTATTTCAGCCTAGTCCATCTAGAACTAGGCCTAGGGCAGCAGCAGACTGAAAAGGGTGATAGCAGAGCCAATGCTGCCATTATTGGTAGTACATCTGCTGCCTACACAGATACATGGGATGCCCCAAAGATCAAGTAAATGGTGCAACAAAGCTTCATCATGTCTACGGCAGCACAAAACCTAAATATACCACTTTACATGACCAGTTAACAAGGGACCATACATAATACTTTCTTACTAACAAAAAAATGGTATAATGCTTTATGTTTTTCCGCTGTGTCTGTGATAAGTTGTTGTACACAACTTAAGAGTCAATAGAGATGGTAAATGCAATTAAAGTTAGGAAGAAGTCTATAGAGCAAAATCACAAAACACACAATTCCATCCCACCTTTTTCAAAGGATATCCATCAAGTGTGATGTCCCTTATGTTACACCGTGCAATGCCCACAGATGCAATGCTCCCAAAGCGTTGAATTTCATGAATAACTGCATTGGTGTAAGGAAGTCTCTTTCTGTCTTCATAACAAACCATAGAAGATCCTTCAAGAACAGCATCCAGCTCTTTTTGTATCGTCACTGTGAAGAGAGGTACAGGTAATATTTATTTTATGGTTACATTTACCAAATATCTTTGGACCGCTCCAGTAATATAAGGAAACATATGTCTGCTATGTTGTTTAACGCATGCTGCATCACTTACATTTATATTTATTAAAACCGTCTTACTACCTTGTATATCAGGATGCGCTAACATAAGTAACAGAGACCATTGCAAGGTGGTGGCTGTAGACTCAGTCCCGGCTGTAAAGAGGTCAATCACTACTTGGATCAGGTTTTCCTCGTCAAATGTGGAGTCTGGGTAATTCTTTGTCTGAAAATGAGAATACAGTTCCTAATGTAATATTTGTATATATAAACTAATGAAACTAACTAGTCTTTAATATGGATTCTTGAAATAAGAAACTGCGAGCCCCACAGCTCTCCTTTTTTCTTTTTTAGTCTCCTTTACACCTTAAATGCATTTGTTTTATGACTTGTACCGTAAGCAGCCATGCCTCACATCTATATCTTCTGAATTGATACCTTTGTCTTGCTATTAACCTAAAGAGATCCTAAATAACTGCACCTGCTATCTGCATCCAGCTGTATTATCTGCAATTATTTTAGAAACACATGTTCTATCCTGCACAGTGTATAATTCATAGAGGGAAATCAATTAATCAATAGTTTCTCTTCTTGATAAATTAATTGGTTCCCTCTGTGTGATATATGTATGAACACATTGCAAGTATGATTTAAGATTTTGCATCATATCTAGGATTTTTTAACCCCTTCAGGACAATGGTGTGGTTTGTTTGGATGTCCTTTCTGGACAATAGCTTTCTTGCTACTTTAGCTTAACCCTTTGTGTAATGGGTAAAATATAATAAACAATGGAAAAATGGGGAAGAAAGAGTGTTTTTTCTGGTTTTTTTTTTTTTTTAATTTAGTTATTTTTCTGGGATGTCATTTATTTCTCTCCTCGCTCTCTGACACAAGATAAAATGTGTCAGTGAGAGAGGGGGAAAGATTCGGACATATGATCAGTGTGATTGATTTACACAGTGATCACATTAATAAATGTAAAAAAAATAATGGTTGATCCTGGTCTGCCTAACTGTTAAGGCAACTAGGATCAACTTTCCCCATCTCTTCCCCCCAAATTTGGGGTAGGATGGCAATGGATTGTGACATACCCCATGGCATATCTAAAAAATCCCTGCAGTGGTATAGGGTGAGGGGGTATGATTGACAGGTCAGTGACTTTAAGACCACCCATGGGCAGTCCCGGTGGCCATTTTTTTTCTTTCTTTCCTGGATAGCATTCTCTCATGAAGCTTCCAGGAAAGCCAAAAGTTGCGTGAATCATGGGGAAAATCCTGTGATTGCTCTATTTTAAAAGCACTGCTTTGGGAGCCCGTACATGTAAGCAAATTGTTGTTAACGAGTTAAAGGTCATTGCCATAACACCTTGTTTATATTTATCAGTATATATATATATATATATATATATCATAATTCATATACAATTACTTTTGTTATCTGTGCCAAATAGTGATCGATCAGGTCGCTGGGTTCCTCTGGTATTCCATTTTCTTGATGGTATCTGATTTCATTTTTTACAAAATTCTTCAAATAATTTTGCTTCTCAAAGGTTTTTCGGTGGGGACCTGGGATATGACGCATCAGCCATGGGAACGAATCATATAACTAGTGAATAGAAAGGATTTGCTTTAAAAGGACACAATCAATTCAAAACTAACACTACTCAGGAAACATTTTATGTTTTTTTTTTTTTATTATCACTTACTCGTCCCCATTTGGAGCCTAGACTTTCAATCAAATAGTTGTTGCCATCAACTAATTTCGCAAAAGTGACGTCATCAAAAGAGAAATGATGTCCAAACACCAAGGAGCAAATGACATTTGCAACTGAATGGGTAATTATATATGAAGCATCCAGTGGTTTACCTGATGATAATAAATTTAAACTGTTATTGTAACAACAAGTTGTAGATGATGATATCTGATATACATAAATTAATAATTATGATTATTTCAGGTTAAAGCACTTACTAAAAACAAATACATTCTGTTGCCTCCCTAAATTTAAAATGCTGGCTGGATGACAAACCTATTAAGTTGCATTGGAGAATTTTTTCAACTCTGCTACCTTGGCCTAAAGTTTGAAATTCCCATCTCAATTCCCTGCAATATTGAGTAGCCCCCAGGGCCGGACTGGCCCAACCGGGACACCGGGAAAAATCCCGGTGGGCTGCCTTCCCTTGGGCTGCTGTGGCCACTTGTGACCACAAGCGGCGCCACCGCCATAATGAATTCGGCGGCGGCCACACGCTTTAATTAATTTGTCCCCGCTGCCGCCGGATGTTGCAGCGACAGCATTTCGGCACGCAGGGAGGGCAGGCAGTTAAAGAGACACAGAGGAGGAAGAGAGGGCTAGGGAGAAAGAGACACAGAGGAGGGCTGGGAGGAAGAGACACGGAGGAGGGCTGGGAGAAAGAGACATGGAGGAGGGCTGGGAGAAAGAGACATGGAGGAGGGCTGGGAGAAAGAGACATGGAGGAGGGCTGGGAGAAAGAAACACAGAGGAGGGCTGGGAGAAAGAAACACAGAGGAGGGCTGGGGAGAAAAAGACACGGAGGAGGGCTGGGAGAAAGAGACATGGAGGAGGGCTGGGAGAAAGACACGGAGGAGGGCTGGGAGAAAGAGACACGGAGGAGGGCTGGGAGAAAGAGACGCGGAGGAGGGCTGGGAGAAAGAGACGCAGAGGAGGGCTGGGGAGAAAGAGACACGGAGGAGGGATGGGGAGAAAAAGACACGGAGGAGGGATGGGGAGAAAAAGACACGGAGCAGGGCTGGGGGAAAAGAGACACAAATGAGGTACTGGGGCGAAAAAGACACAGAGGAGGGCTGGGAGAAAGAGACACGGAGGAGGGCTGGGAGAAAGAGACGCAGAGGTGGCCTGGGAGAAAGACATGGAGGAGGGCTGGGGAGAAAGAGACGTGGAGGAGGGCTGGGGAGAAAGAGACGTGGAGGAGGTCTGGGGAGAAAGAGACGTGGAGGAGGGCTGGGAGAAAGAGACATGGAGGAGGGCTGGGAGAAAGAGACATGGAGGAGGGCTGGGAGAAAGAAACACAGAGGAGGGCTGGGAGAAAGAAACACAGAGGAGGGCTGGGGAGAAAAAGACACGGAGGAGGGCTGGGAGAAAGAGACATGGAGGAGGGCTGGGAGAAAGAGACGCGGAGGAGGGCTGGGAGAAAGAGACGCAGAGGAGGGCTGGGGAGAAAGAGACACGGAGGAGGGATGGGGAGAAAAAGACACGGAGCAGGGCTGGGGGAAAAGAGACACAAATGAGGTACTGGGGCGAAAAAGACACAGAGGAGGGCTGGGAGAAAGAGACACGGAGGAGGGCTGGGAGAAAGAGACGCAGAGGTGGCCTGGGAGAAAGACATGGAGGAGGGCTGGGGAGAAAGAGACGTGGAGGAGGGCTGGGGAGAAAGAGACGTGGAGGAGGTCTGGGGAGAAAGAGACGTGGAGGAGGGCTGGGAGAAAGAGACATGGAGGAGGGCTGGGAGAAAGAGACATGGAGGAGGGCTGGGAGAAAGAAACACAGAGGAGGGCTGGGAGAAAGAAACACAGAGGAGGGCTGGGGAGAAAAAGACACGGAGGAGGGCTGGGAGAAAGAGACATGGAGGAGGGCTGGGAGAAAGACACGAAGGAGGGCTGGGAGAAAGAGACACGGAGGAGGGCTGGGAGAAAGAGACGCGGAGGAGGGCTGGGAGAAAGAGACGCAGAGGAGGGCTGGGGAGAAAGAGACACGGAGGAGGGATGGGGAGAAAAAGACACGGAGCAGGGCTGGGGGAAAAGAGACACAAATGAGGTACTGGGGCGAAAAAGACACAGAGGAGGGCTGGGAGAAAGAGACACGGAGGAGGGCTGGGAGAAAGAGACGCAGAGGTGGCCTGGGAGAAAGACATGGAGGAGGGCTGGGGAGAAAGAGACGTGGAGGAGGGCTGGGGAGAAAGAGACGTGGAGGAGGTCTGGGGAGAAAGAGACGTGGAGGAGGGCTGGGGAGAAAGAGACACGGAGGAGGGCTGGGGAGAAAGAGACACGGAGGAGGGCTGGGGGAAAAGAGAAAGAGACACGGGGAGGGCTGGGGAGAAAGAGACACGGAGGAGGGCTGGGGAGAAAGAGACACGGAGGAGGGCTGGGGGAAAAGAGAAAGAGACACGGGGAGGGCTGGGGGAAGAGAGAACTGGGGAGGGGGTGGGAGACAGAGACACTGGGAGGAGGTAGAGAAATAAAGAGACACTCCAGAAATGAGAGAGAAATGCTACAGGAATGGGAGAGAGAAACAGACACTACAGAAATGAGAGAGCGGGACTGACACTACAGAAATGAGAGCGCGAGACAGACATACTATAGAAATGAGAGAGAGACAGACAGACACACTACAGAAACGAGCGAGACATACACTACAGAAATGAGAGAGAGACACTACAGAAATGTGTGAGAGAGACATACACTACAGAAACGAGAGAGAAATATGAGAAAAATACAGACCAACATGGGCAGTTCCCCTCCTGAAAAAAAGACTATGGATCCGCTCCTGTGGTGCAATCTCAGTGGTGGGCTGGGGTGAATCCTGTGAGTGCAATCTCACTGCTGGGGTAAGTCCTGGGTGCATCAATATATCCAGCCAGTATGTACATAAGGTTATGTTTTACACACTGCCCTGATATACACCTCTGCACAGGGCAATTCATATAACTTTGTGTACATACTCTTCAGATGTGCTTTTAAAATGCCTGGTTTTCCTTTTTAAGAACAAAAAATGATATTACGCTATGGGGCTGGTTTAATAATGTTATGCTATGGGGCTGCTATACAATTTTTTCCAGGGCTGGATTTTGTTCCCAGTCCGGCCCTGGTAGCCCCTCAAGTATTTAATAAGTACTTTCTGTCAGGTTATATTGTGTACTGATAATGAATAGAAGCTCAAAATTTACATGCAGAACATGTGTTCATATCTACCCAAGTAGAAAAGCTTCCTCAATAATCAAATTAGGTTCACATACTTCTGCTTGAATAGAAAAAGCCTACTTACAAAATCACACAGGAGTAAGGTTACTCTCAGTAAATGCCATTCTCATATAACCTCAAAACAATCTGGGTTAAACAATAAAGTTACCGTATTTGCTCGAATATAAGATGACCCTGATTATAAGACGACCCCCCAAACTTTGGATATTTCTTTAGGAAAGAAACTAAAAGCCTGAATATAAGACTACCCTATAGGAAAAAAGTTTAACTTGTGTATATTCACATGTAAATTGCTTTTTAATATTTAAAAAAAAATTATGAAAGAAAAAAAAAATCAATTTCTTGTTTTTATTTCCTTTTATGTGCCAATGCTGCCTCTCTCTTTCCCCTCCCCCAGCTTTGTCTCTCTCTCCCCCCTTAGCGTTGTCTCTGTCTCTCCCCCCAGCATTATCTCTCTCCCCCTCCCTCCCACGTTGTCTCTGTCTCTCCCCAAACTTTTCTCTCTCTCTCCCCCAAACTTTTCTCTCTCTCTCCCCCTCCCTCCTTTTCTCTCTCTCTCCCCCCCTCCCTCCCCCCAAACTTGTCTCTTTCTCTCCCCCTCCCTCCTTTTCTCTCTCTCTCCCCCCCTCCCTCCCCCCAAACTTGTCTCTTTCTCTCCCCCTCCCTTCTTTTCTCTCTCTCTCCCCCCCCTCCCTCCAACCTTTTCTCTACCCCCCCCCTCACCTTGTCTCCCCCCCCTCACCTTGTCTCTCTCTCCCTGGTGTCTAGTGGGGGCAGCCAGGGGATGTCTGCGGTTGTAGGGAGGGGGGGGGGACTTCCACCAGGACTTCTATGATGAAGCCGGAAGGTCCCGGCTTCATCATAGAAGTCCCGACGGACGTGCCGGGCAGCAGCGGAGGATGTCTGCGTACATCACACAGACATCCACCAGCTGCAGCTCTGCGGGGGACCTGGATCCCAGTCTTATAGTCTGACCTCGATTTGAAGTCAGACTATAAGATGACCTTGAATATAGCATTTGCTCTGAAAAAAACCTTGTCTTATATTCGAGCAAATACGGTACATAATAACTGCTGTTGTGTAAGCACTTTACAGCCTTCTTAGGTCTGCTATGGCATAAATCAGTGATGGCAAAGTCTTTTGAGCCCAGTGCCCATATTTATGAAATAAACCAAGTTAATGATCTCAAAGTCCAACTTCTCCCTTTATTATGACTTGTCTCCCATTTTTATTTCAGACTCTCTTCTTTTTAGTTTCCCCCTTATCCCTGCTTTTGTTTCCTTTCTTTTCCTTTCTCAATCTTAGTGACTTCATATGCTCCACATCCCTCCAAATAGAGACCAATCAATGGCATAAATCATATGTATCCTCTTTTCTGCTATATATATATATATGATCCCTGGAACATAGAAATGAACCAGAAATCCAAGATGTTGCTCCTCTTCTGTCAAGTGGTAAATGCACAGAGAAGGAGGAGGGCATGAATAAAGGATAAAACAATCCTATCACCTACATCTAGCATCTACGCTACTTAAGACTAACCATTCTTGTAGTTCCCAACTTCCCGCTCATCCATATATTTGGCTTGCTGAGTTCACAATTCCTTATTTCTTCTTCTCAAAATGGCTAATCCAAGGTATGTGTTGCAGGAAAAAAGGGAGGAAGATGGGTGGCTTCCTGCACACAGAAGCAGTATATGAGACTACAGCGAGAGTCAGTAGGAGGGGTCCCAGAGGTAACCATTTTATTCTTGTGCTGCCAGAGGTAGGAAGAACACATTGCTCTGAATGAGGTATGTATACTTCTGCGACTGAAAGTGATGCTCTACTGTACATATGCAGTATTCATTCTGTGGTGCCAAACTGCGAATGTCCAGGCTAAAGCTGCCTATGAGCCAACCGATCTTTGATATTGGTTCTGCTTTCACTGTCTGAGGCATTTAGGATTATGGTACACATAAATCACAGACAAGCTTACTGGGGCTTTACTGTACATTTACACCAATGCCCAAGCATAATGTGTACAACCCAAGGAATCCTGCCAGCATCTAGATGGGGAGAGTTACCATGTTTGGCATACTTATCATTTATTAGGGCCAAACCTGTGATAACTTGTTAGTCTCAGGAAGGCTTATTGGAAGTAAAGAGCATACTGTGTGGTAGCATGTGTAAGTTTGATGTTTGGAATTGACTGGGATGTATAAATGGCCTTGAACTAAACCATAACAATTTCCTTTTCACAATATTTATGTCAATCATTTCTTTTGCATATTTTTGTGCTTACTATAGGTCCTCATGGTTTATAACCATTTAAGTATAATACAATGACTTCCCTCTATTTGACTGACCTTTATGGTCTCTGAACATTTCCGACAGAATTTGAGCCTGTTCTTGTATCCGTAACTCAAGACCACGTTTTCCAACACCCAGGTTTCTTAAGGTCATTAACCCAAAACGTCTCTGTTCTCTCCAACTGTGTCCATTGGATACCACAATGCCTGAATGTGGATAGGTATTATAACAAGATTATTCCATGATTTAACAGACGCAACGTAGACATTTTATTAGATATTGTATCACACTGCACTTTAAAAAATGCTCTGCTAAGATCTAGGGTTAGGGTTAGCAACTAGGGTTAGGTTACTGTGGTTAGAGCTAGTTCTAGGGTGATAACTGGGGTTAAACATTCACTGTAGAAGAAAATGGTTAGAAAAAAAGCAATACACTACTTAGTAGTTTCCCTATAAATTGCAAAATAATACTGAAAAACATGTAAACATTGCCTATTTCTAAACTTAGCAGATTTTTTAATTTGCATTTGTAGATGTGTAAAAGTGTTTTTTTCTTAAATTTTCAGTCATATTTTTTTGACATTTTTTGATCAAAATAATGGTATCTAAAGAAAGGTCTGCTTATCATGAAAAAAAATAATATATCATTTGTGTGGGTACAGTAAATTAGAGGGAAATTACAGCTAAACACAAATATTGCAAAAGTGTAAAAACAGCCTTTGTCCTGAGCAGTGCTACATTGGAAAAATCTGTTCATGTTTAATGTACACTACAGTATGTCTATCCCAGTAGATCTTTGCCACCTGTTATAAACCTAGTTTCATCTTTTCAGAGCCATACAATCCTTTGTGGGGACAGGTTATGTGTACCATCTGCTATCCTAGCAGGGTTGGAGCATAATTGAAATTTTTGAATAGTGCCCTATTATCATGATAGAATATAGAGGCAAATATTATCTTTTTCTCTCTCTTTCCAACAATCAACTTGAAAAGGTAACTGTAACAAACAAACTTGATAGATGTAGAACATTACAGCGAACAATCAGTGTACATCAACCCCTATATCAGTCACACAATAAAAAAGAGAAAAGCAAAATGAGCCTCCATTAGGTTAAAATCTAGGATTTAATACAATATACTTTAAGCACCATTTCAACTTGAAAATGACCCTTTTTATGCATATTAAAGTTAAATAAACATAGAAATGTATGCATGGGTGCCAATTCTGTGTGTATGGATGCAATGGCATGCCCAGCAAAATGTCAGAAATGTTTTCATTGCTTTGCATGAGCCAACATTATAATAAACAAAGATAAAGATATCTTCTCTGTGAAAATGGATGGAGGTAACACTTTATTTCCTTGGTCTTGATTTTTGGCTTTCTCTGGTTAGAGACCACCCAGCTGGCATTTTAATGGTAGGTCAGTAAAAGATTGTTTTGAGGCCAATGCTAAGTCTATGGTGACACTAGCAGGGCTGCTATATTTTTGAAGAAAATGTGCTTACTCTAGCTATCTTTCTTGTAAAGAGTTTACCAAGAAAAATTAATTGAGAATTCTCCAATTTTTATGCAGTCCTGTAACCTTCTGACATTTCAGTATGAACTGCTGTAGTATCATGAGCTGAAACACTTCTTCCCTCAAACTACAAAAGGTAAAGGAACAGCGGAGGAACCTTAACTATCACCTTTTCCTCTTGCAATGTCATTTAAAAAGCTGGCCACAGGTCGTCCAGACATCTCTTCGGAGTGAAAGACAAGTGCATTTTTCACAGCTCTTAATCCATGTAGCACGACCACTGGAGTCTGCCCCAACCAAATGGTATAAATGTCCCCGTATAGTTTTGCCAGCTGGAAACAAAATGTTTGAATTAAAAGCAAGCAACAATCATGGCTGAGATTTGTTGGCAAGGAATTCAATAATATATTCTGTAGACATTCTTGGCTTGAGGATAGAATTTCCTTACTTTTACATTGTATTGTTTATAAGTCCAAGTTTATTAAATTCTATTAAGCAAAATAATCATAGCTAGTGTAATGATACATAATAAGCATCATGGTATATCTGCCCACAGAAAGACTGAGTTAAAGAAAGATAGAGAGATGTTAGAGAGAGACATGGATAGATACCTTGGTGAAAGAATCTGGATGGAGATTGAACTTCAGTGACCATAAGTTCCCAATAAGAGGAAGTGGAGAAGGTCCTGGTGGTAGGATTCTTACAGTCCATATCATCTTAAGATATTTAATAATGATCAAACAAACCAGGAAAGCCACCAAGAACTGGTGGGCAAACCACATCTTCTTGTAGTGGAATCCACACTGATCTAAATAACTTGCACAGTGAAACAGAGCCAGCACCAGTGTGTTTCATAAGTACAGCTTTTATATAGTTTCATTGTCAATTATTAGCGAGCTAAAACACATCATGAACTTTCTGTGTGATTGGATTACCTTGAAAGACCTGGAAAACAAATAGGCTCAGAATTCATATTACCTAATAATACCATAACATGACCTCAAATGCAAATTCTAACCCATGGAAAATAAAAAAAAAATCTTCTGAGAAGAAAATATAATAAGGTTTTTATTGTTTCGATTTTATTTTTGTTATACTATACATTTCCAATACATTTACCAGCTTGAGTAGTTTCTCTCTCCTAAAATGAGTCAATTATTACATTATTATTACAGAGACATTTCTGGGCGTCACTTCCCCTAAACCCCACTTTCCCGCCTCAATCAGGTACACCTGTGACAACTACACCCTTCCCCGCCAGGCCAGTGGTGTATCTTGGTTTTGGGCCGCCCTAGGCAGACAAAATTAGGGCAACCTCCACCCACGTTGCACACCTACGACATGCCCCATGACCCACATTACACATACATTAAATTCCCAATCACCCAATTATATGCCCCCATCACCCCCATTACATGCCACCATCACCCCTATTACATACCCCCACCATATCCTTTACATGCCCCCATCACCCCCGATTAATTGGAAGGAGCTAAAGCTTGCTGTACAGTGGGGGAGGGAGTGAAAATGTTTGAAGCACCAGAAGTGTGCTTTAACACCCTCTGGCAAAGTGCTGCCCTAGGCGAGTGCCTTGTTTGCCTTGCAGAAGATACAATAATGCGACATATGCAACCAAAGTGTTATTAATGAGCTTACCCTGCTGCCATCTGGGGGTGTCCAGGGGAGGCTGGGAATTTTGGCCAGGGCAAAAACAATTTAGTGATCCATTTTGCAATTTTATCAGCCTACCTGTTATAATCAGGGACAGATCCAAATAGGCATGCAGGACAGATATACTGACAGATATGGTACAGAGATTGATAGACAGACAGTCATTAAATTCTCCATCATAAGTTATAGTAAGTGTCCACCATTATTGATGTTGGTGCCTTATTATTTGTATGTGATATGTTCTCTATAAGAGTGTGACACTGTGTCAGGGTTCTGGACCCATCCCGCTCCAGACAGGGATCCCCTTACCTCCCGCAGTTCCGTCCACATCCACGGCCGCCTGTTGGGGAGTGGCACCATCGCATGGTAGGCCGCATTCCCAGCCTCCAGTACCACGCGCGCTGTGGTCAGCAAGCGCCTCCGTTGTGTAGGCAGCGGTGCCCTGGTGCCGATGGTCCACTCTAATTGGCAGTAGGGGCGGAGGCTGGCATTCAATCTAGTGGGTGCCATCCTTCACTGTGGGAAGTAGGTAGATCTTCCGATATTGATGTGAGAGGGGTTTAGCCCTACAGCCCTTTAAATACCAAGCCCTGACTTCACTCAGTGCTTGTGTATTAAGCTACTAAGGTGTTCTCATTCTTAATTCCCTTGAGTGCTATCAGCACTTTCCTGTGATACCTATACTGTGATGATCTCCCGGATTTTGACCTCTGCCTGTTTTTTGGATACCCTGATTTCTCCTGTGTTGACCCCTGCTTGTCTTACCGTTTTCCCTCCTTCACTGCCTGCACATACTTCTTTGCTGCCTACACTGACCACAGACCATCTAATGTTTACTCTCCTACGCTGCCTGCACTGATCTTGGGCCGTCCTATCCGTTTGCCTCTGTTCTACGTCCTGATCTCAGTTTTACCCTACAACGACTCTCTACTACTCCCCTTTGACCTCCAGGACTATCCTCCTGCCATTGGCACCCAGCCACAGCCCGACACACTGATTAAAAATGCAGCATTTATTATCACGTCCTTGATAAAGGCATTTCATGCCAAAATGCTGGGTCATTTATTGTTATCTCATGCAGTTAAGCCTTACTCTTTACCATTCTGTCCTTTTGTACGAATATTTGCTTTTACTGTGTATACTTATATATATGGGATATTATTTAATACATTATCAGCCAGAATTTTTTGTGCTGTACAGCATAAATACATTTCAGATTTTCCTTGACTCTACTAATGAAATAAATAGCTGTGCATCGTTTCTAAAACCTAAATATTCTTGGAATTTGCTTGAAACCTCTCACAACCCCTAACTTTCACCTTAATAGCTAAGTTTACCTTATTGGCTATAGAAAATGTTTGGAGTAGAGTAGAAGAAAAGCTGCTTAATCGATGAATAGGTGTAGTAAGTGATACAGACTGTGGGGTGCAGAATGCAAAATCTAAAATGTTGGTAATACTTGCCATGCGAAACTGTATTAGGCTAAATGCTGGTAAAACATTGGCTTGAGACCAATGTTAAGTCCATGGAGGCAATATCAGGGCCAGTATATTATGAGAAAAGGTGGCAACCTTACCAGAGACCTGACTCGTTTATCTTGTAATGTACATCAATAGGATGTGTGAGCGTAATGGCAAAAATCTACTTTCACAATGCACAGATCATTGATATTGTAGAGAGATTGTACATTGTGGGAAAATCCAAGTTAAAACCGCATTTTCACACACCTATAAAATCTACAAATAATTTAATGAAAAACAAAGACAGGTAAAATTCACTTAACACCTCCTGACTACAAAACACTGCTACTATTCAGAAAAACTAAATGTGCACGCTTAATCAAAATAGTCAATGACCTAAGGGGTACAAACCTAATCTTGAACTTTGTACTTGAACAGGGTTACATATTGTAATTAAACTTTGTTACATGATTCACCTGCCCATGAACTGAATTAAAGAGACACTATTATTTTTCCTCTGCACTTCTAACATTCAACTACAACATAAGTGAAATATTTAGTGGCCCTTGTATGAGGATGGAATGTTATTTAATTTTATGTTTTTCTCTATTTCTGGTCTGATGGGCAGCTTCCACCATGCATAGCACAAATATGGCTGCCACCTTGGCCATTTTATATCGGTCACATATAACACTTTCAAGTTATATGTGACCAGAAGTAAATCAATTAGTTAATCTAGGAGTTGATCCCAAAGAACCACATCAATTAGTTAAGTGATTTCCTACTGATCTCATTTGACGTCTACACACTGCATGGCAGCATTCAAAAGTTATATGAGACCGGTATAAAATGGTCGGCAATCCTATTCATATATAAGCAACAGTAGACACCAACACCATATCCACTCTATCTGCACAATGAGCGCAAACATCCCCTGCTGCCGCCCGGCACGACCGCCGGGACTTCTATGATGAAGCCGGGTCCTTCCGGGTTCATCATAAAAGTCCCGGCGGAAGTGCCGGGCAGCAGCGGAGGATGTCTGCACGTATCGTGCAGACATCCTCCACTGCCTCCACTAACCATCAGGAGATCTGGGCAGCCGGGGGATGTCAGCCGGTCCGTCATAATAGATGGAAGTGTCGGGCAGCATGGAGGATGTCATCACATATTGTGCAGACATCCCCCGGCTGCCCCCACTAGCCATCAGGGAAAGAAACAAGGTGAGGGGGAGGGAGTGGGGGCGGGGGAGACAGAGAAGGAGAGACAAGGGGAGGGGGGGAGACAGAGAAGGAGAGACAAGGGGAGAGGGGGAGACAGAGAGAGAGAGACAAGGGGAGGGGGGAGACATAGAGAGAGAGAGAGACAAGGGGAGGGGGGGAGAGAGAGATAAAAGGAGGGAGGCAGGTGGAGAGAGAGAGAGAAAAGTTTTGGGGGAGGGAGAGACAGATGGGGGGGGGAGAGAGGCAACATTAGCACATAAAAGGAAATAAAAACAAGAAATGCATTTGTTTAATATCATATCATAAAAAGCAATTTACATGTAAATAAATACAAGTTAAACTCTTTTTTCCCTATAGGGTAGTCTTATATTCAGGCTTTTAGTTTTTTTCCTTAAGGAATACCCAAAGTTTGGGGGGTCGTCTTATATTCGAGCAAATACGGTATATGCAAAATAGTAGGTTATTCTCTCTGCCTCAGTCAGCAGTCAGTCAACAAGTGGTGGTGGTGGTGCACTCTGTATCATCTGATAAAGATACACCATGGGTTTATATAAGAGAAGGTGAACTGCTTTTTAATTTTTTCTAAAGAAGCAAAGGTTTTTAAAGAAACTATATTGAAACTTTAAACCTTAAAGGTACTGTGTCACCTAAACATTTTTCACTGTGAATGTAGAGAATAAAAAATGACTAAAGATGATCTCTACATTGCATTAGTCAAATTGCAAGCAATTGCCTAAATTAGGAGGAAAATGTGTTTTAAATGTGTCTGTGGAGTCTCCTGGTTATGACATCACCTGTGGCCTAATATGCAAATGAACTGGTTTTCAATGGCAAATGTGTAATTTGCATACTAGGGCACAGGTGATGTCATAAGCAGTAGACTCCACAGACACATTTAAAACACAATTTTCTTCCAGTTTAGGCATTTGCTTTCAATTCTGCTAATACAATGTATACTTTTTTCATCAATTTTTTAAAATTCCATCCAATTACAAAATGTGGTATTGCCAACTCTCAGTGGTCATAATGTTTTGGCTGATCGGTGTATAACACAGTCTTTAGATATGAATGGACAAGTAAAGATCTCACCCCGCGTTTGTGTAATAGCTGTACCGTTGAAAAGCATAGATGTATTCAAAATAATAACTAGAAAGGTGAGAGTCCTTGTTGAAGAAATCTGATCCGAGAAAAAAGCAAATGTTTGCGGAGGAAGTATTTTTTGGTACTTCGAAGGAGTGAACAAGTCAAATCACTCTGTGGTCAATTGGCTCTTCATACCCCTGATGTACACAGGATTAAAAACTGGGTTGTGGATACGTTAAAATCAATTTTTTTGCATTTATCTATGTGTCATCTGTCCCAATTTTTCATTATATTGAAAAAAAGTTGTTGTGCTCTCTTTTAGAGAAAGAGCATTGGGACACTTTATAACTTACAACTCTTTATGTTAAATAACGGCTGCGGAATATCAGAGTCTGGGGGTGCCAGAGATACTCAGGCCTGCTGCCCTCCCCACCTACCTGATTCATACCTTTGAGCCAGGAGAGCAGAAAATTATAGACTTTTATTGTTTCAAAAAAGGCCAGAAAGGCTGCACAGGATATCATATTGAGACTCCACTCTATGACGGATAAACTGTCCAGAATGGCTACTAAGAGGAAAATGCAACATGTCAAATTCAATGAAGCCCAGCTAAAGATTTATGAAGATTTACCACCTGAAGTCGTGATCAGGAGATGATTGATGCCCACTCTAACAGCACATCTGTGCTCAGTAGATGTCAGGTATTATTGGGGCATCAATGATTTGCCTTTTTCTCTGACTGTGAATCGTGACAAAAAGCAGCTCTCCAACTTCGCTGCATTCCTACAAGATCTTGCTTTTCCATCTTTACCTTCATTATTGGACATTTCTGCCACCTTGGAGGAACCAGGTGCAGATCACTCGGACACTGAGTAGAGGTGCACCAAATGTATAGCATTTGACATAATCAGCGAAGAGACAATATCTGAGATTCACATTTAGTAGCCCACAACTACAGTGCTGTTTCTAAGATTGAACCATTCTAAATTTGTTATATATATATATAAATATATATATATATATATATACTAGCTGTTGACTTTGTATATAAAAACATAATTGCCCTATACATCCATCAAGTAATTCGTAATTCTGAATGCTAAAAACTAATAGCATTTATCCATAAAATCCTAGTTGTATTAAAACCATACTATATTCTTTTATGGAATGTTGACACCTCTAAAGAACTTTCCCAGACTCAATGGTCTAAGATAGTCTCCCTCTCCCATAAATGTATCCACAAGGATAACTCTCACACCTAAATGTCTGTTCACCATCAAGGTCATCTGAGTGGCAGAAGATCTTGGTGCTTCAGCCTAAGGGTGGGGACTGGCAAATGCTGAGAATTGGATTCCTTAGGTAATGTTCTTAGAAAGAAAAGAATGTTTGGACTTAATCTGACACACACCTCCCACTAAATATTTCATATATAATAACTGGCTACTCTTTACTCTTGGTACCATGGTTCCAGTTCCTATTTTCCTTTTATTTACTCCTGTTTTGCCTACCCATTGTTTTCTCCCTTACATTTTTGAATTATTAGCCTGTCATTAAAAAATTGTTTAGATGTAAGATATTTATCTACCTATTTTATAAAATGTGGATGTTATAGTTTTACTTCATTTTATAATTTTTGTTTCGGTAATGTTAACTTCCTCCAAAATCTGTTCTAAAATAAATTATATATATATATATATATATATATATATATATATATATATATATATATATATATATATACACACACACACACACACACACTTAGGAGTTCGGAAAAAACACAAGGGTGTTCCTCCAGTATAGGCTAAATACTGTATATATATATATATAATATAGAGGAAAATGTATTCATACTTACCGTAATTTTCTTTTCCTGGTTAGCTCCTCCCTATCCCTAATTAGACAGGAACTAATTAAAAAAGAGGGTATAAGTACCCCCTCCCACCACCACTCCCTCAGTCTTGTTACCAGCAATATCTCTGGGCGGGATCCTTGTGCTGCCATGGCCTATAACCAGGAAAAGAAAATTACGTTAAGTATGAATACATTTTCCTCTTTCCTGGCCATAGCCATGGCAGCACAACAATGGGTGATACCCAAGCAATAACTAAGGGAGGGAATAAAAAGACTCAGATATCAGAATTCAGAAATGCTAGTGTATTGGAAAAAACACACAAGTGAAAACACAGCAATAATCCAATTAAACAGTAGAAGCAGAAAGGTCCGTTTTACCAAACTGATCTAGATGACCAGCCTTCACGTCAATCTGGTAATGTCGTATGAACGTGTTTGTGGAGGACCAAGTGGCAGCTTTGCAAATAAGTTCAGGGGAGACCTTGGCTGCCGCAGCCCATGATGAAGAAAGAGATCTCGTAGAATGAGCCTTAAGTCCCGTTGGAACCTCTAGGTTAGAAGCATTGTAAGCTTGAATGATAGCCGCCACAATCCATCTGCTAATGGCTACCTTGGATGCCTGAAGGCCCTTTCTGGCCCCGGAAGGAATAACAAATAATCTTTTAGAAATACGCCAGGAGGAAGATCTTTGTAGATAAATAGACAGACACCTCACTAGATCAATGGAAGAAGGCTCGGATGATTCCCCGTTATCCCGGTCCCCTGAGCTCAGTGCTGGAAGTACAATTTCTTCATTAATGTGGAAGGCTGAAACAACTTTAGGTTGAAAGCCAGGAACTGTCCTCAAAATCACTCTGTCTTTGTGAAAAACCAGAAAGGGTTCCTGGGCCGATAGGGCATGAAGATCAGACACCCTTCTTCCAGACGCCAAGGCCACCAAAAGAACAGTCTTTGGTGTGAGGAGATGAGGAGAAATAGAGTCCAGTGGCTCAAAAGGGAGATAGGTCAGAGCCTTTAGCACCAGAGGTAAATCCCATGGAGGTGCAAATGGCTTAAAAGGAGGCTTGATCTTGAGAATAGCTGACATAAACCTGGTCACATCTGTGTCAAAAGCCCATTTATGGTCAGTAAGGGCCGACAGAGTTGAAATGTGGACTTTCAAGGTGTTATAGCTTAAACCCTTGTCCAGACCCAGTTGCAGGAAATCAAGAATATCCTTAGTAGATGTCGATTGGATATTTATCTGTTTAGATGTAGCCCAAGCGGAAAAGACATCCCAGACTCTGTAGTATGTGGTGGAAATAGAGCGTTTCCTAGCCTGTAACAGAGTGTTGATTACTGAAGGAGAAAAACCTTTATCTTTTAACCCTTCCCTTTCAAATTCCAAGCCCTCAGATTGAGGGATGCTGGGTCCGAGTGGAGAACTTGGCCTTGATGCAGAAGGGATGGAATCATCGGGAGCTGCCAAGGGTCCTCCTCGCAGAGACTCAGTAGGAGAGGAAACCATGGCCTGCGTGTCCAGAAGGGAGCCAAGAGAATCAATGATACTTTCTCTTGCCTCAACCGCCTCAGAAGGGGAAAGATTAGTGGAGTGGGAGGGAATGCATATCCTAGATGGAAAAGCCAGTTGCTTAATAGAGCGTCCCTTCCCAATGCCTTTGGATCGACCCTTTTGCAGAAGAAGTCCTTTACCTTTCTGTTCTTGCTTTTTGCCATGAGGTCCACTTGCGGCATTCCCCATTTCTCCACTATTTCTTCGAACACACTCACAGACAGGCTCCATTCTCCCGGGTCTATTTCCACTCTGCTGAGGAAGTCGGCTATTGAGTTCTGTATCCCGGGAAGATGGATAGCACAAATGCCCTCTAGATGTGCCTGTGCCAAGGACATCAGAGGTCTCATAATTTTCATCATCCTCCGACTCTTGGTCTCTCCTTGATGATTGAGGTAGGCAACTACTGTCGCGTTGTCCATTCTTATCTTGACAATTTGTGTGTGAGAAGAGGAAGGAAATGTTCCAGGGCTTTGAGTACGTCTGTAGTTAAAACAGTCCAAGGAATGTTCCCCATGGGGAATCCTTTGAGCAGGAATTTCTTGTGAAGCCACCATAGCAGCGACTGACGAACCTGAGGGGGGATGTCGATGGGTTGTTGAAGGTTCCCTGATCGGAATTGGCAAATTAAGTTTTGCTGAAATTTCCTCATTCTACATTGTGCCCATCTTGTCAGCCCTATGGTAGAGGACATGGACCCTAGAAGACTCATGCACTTCTCTGCTGATGTTACATTGCACTCCAACACTTCTTTGGTTTTTCTTATCAATCTTGATCCTCTTTCTGAAGACATCTGGACTGTACCCTTGATTGTATTGAACCTGGCTCCTAAGTATATCATGTTCTGGGAAGGTTGTAGATGGCTCTTTACCCTGTTGATTTTCCATCCATGATGCTGAAGGAAGTGTATGCAGACTTGACCATGTATACGAAGGGTTTCTTGATTGTCTGCCAGAATAAGGATGTCGTCCAAGTAGTGATAAATGGCTATGCCCTTTTTTCTGAGTTCTGCAACCAAAACTACCAGAACCTTGGAGAATGTTCTTGGAGCTGTACTGAGCCCGAACGGCATGGCCTGGAACTGAAAATGATCCTTTCCCACTGCAAATCGCAGAAACTTTTGATGCTCTACAGCGATGGGGATATGAAAATAAGCGTCTGCCAAGTTGATAGAAATCAGCCATTGACCTGGAAAAACTGCCTTGATGATGGATTGAATAGATTCCATCTTGAACCTGCGGATGTTCAGGAACTGATTGAGTCTGCTCAGGTTCAGAATCGGTCCCCATCCTCCTGATGCCTTTCTGGTAAGGAACAAGTGGGAGTAGAAGCCTAGACCCCGTTGACCTCGAGGAACTTGTTTAATGACCCCTTCTTCCTGCAGGGTAGTAATAAATACCTTTAAGGTTTTAATTTCCTCTCTTTCTCCCGGCCATCTTGTTATCTGGAAAGATTAAGTTGGAGGAGTTCTGGAGAACTCTAACAAATAACCCCTTCTTATGATATCCCATGCTTCTGGGTAAAAAAGCAATCGTGCCCCCACTCCTCCTGACTGGGGGAAAAAACTGTCATAAGGATCTTGGATTGTTGTTAAATGGTGCTCCACGAGACTTGCCTCTTGTGGCTGTCTGTCCACCCCTCCAAGGCTGAGATCTTCCATACTCTCTTACTGGTTTGTAAGACCTAGTATTGCGAAAGGAAGAATAATTTTGGTATCTCTTGGGGCGAAGGGAAACAGTGAGTCTGCGGTCCTGGGGAAGAAATGCTTTACTACTTTCTGCTGCTCTCTTAATGCATTCATCCAGATTCTTCCCAAACAACATGTCTCCGTGAAAGGGTAATGAACAAAGACTGGATTTTGAAGATGCATCTGCCGACCAGGATCTAAGCCATAGGGCTCTTCTGGCTGAAATGGAGAGGGCCATGTTCCTGGCTAGGGCTTTCACTATGTCCACTGAGGCATCTGAAGTAAAATCTACTGCCAGCTTAATATCACTGAGGCCCTCTAGAAGAGAGGATCTGCTTCTCCCTTCCTGTATGTCCTCTTCCAAGTTATCCAACCAAATCTTAAATGCTCTAGATACTGAAGCGAGAGCAACTGCTGGATAGACGCCTGTGCCAGCTGCAAAAAAAAAGGCTTTGGCGAAGCTTAGATCCATTCTTTTATCCATTGGATCTCTGAATGATCCCGCATTGTCAACTGGTAGAGTAGTGCGTTTGGCCAATCTAACCACAGCAGCGTCTACCTTAGGAGCAGAATCCCAGGAGTTGGAATCATTGTTTTCAAAACGGATATAGGCGAGCAATTCTGCCTTGAGCTGACAGCTTCCTGTAAGTATTGGCCCATTCGTCTTCAATTAATCCTTTAATAGTTTTGTGGACCGGAAATGTAGCTCTTTTCTTTCTTAAATCCGAAAAATATCTGCTGGAGGTAGAAGGTTGTTCTGTAGCAACTTCCCTCAGGCTTAAAGACTTACGCACTCTGGAAATAAGGTGATCCACTTGTGCAGGTTCCAAGAAGTCTGGAGCAAGAGATTCTCCCTCAGAAGATGAAAATCTCTCTCTGTAGGAGTCTGCGTCCTTGGACTCATCAGATGAATCTTCCTGGGAAAAATCCAACGGTTCAGAAAACCTAGGCCTCTTGCATGTCTTCCCTGCATCCTTAATACCCTGTGATACCGCCTGCTTGATAAACTGCATGATATCTGGTGCAGGTGTGGGGTTAGAGGCTCCAGCGGCTGCTGATAGGCAATCTGCACATAGACGTTTCCCTTCCAGGGGTCTGTTGCTACAGGCCTCGCATCTGTTCCTCATGGGTGACTTTCCTTTAGAAGTTCCAGATGCTTTATTTCCCGTAGAACTATCATGATAGGGAATACATATAAATAAAAGCTCTCTTTTGCTTGTCCAAATAATTAACCGTAACCAAGAAAAAAGAATGGATAAATGGCTTACCTATAACTCTTAGAATGTGACCTATGTTTATGAACTGACACGTCAGAGTCAGATGAGAATGATCGTTCTTTCTCCATTTCAGCAACAAGTGCTACTCTGAAAAAAGTCATTGAAATTAATATACCAAACCAGTATAAAAAAGATCAACTTGAAAAAGCAGAAAAGGAGAGACATACCTGAAATACAAAAAAGTATCAAGAATATTAAATCAAAACCGGACTTTCTAACCCTCCAGAAGATCCCTGGAGCTTCAGGAACCTGCAAAAGGTAAAGATTCTTGGTTTTGGCGCCTTTAAGAAGGTGCGCGACCTCACAAATGATGTCCTGCACCTGTTTTGGATCGGCCACAATGCGCATGCGTGAAACGAGACCCACGCGCATGCGCGAGAACTGGCATGATGCGACTGCACGCTCGCACATGCGCAGAACGCCCGATGGACGCCAAGAAATATGGCGGTTCCTGGACGGCCGGGGGACCCAAAAAACAGAGTTCTATGTATGTCCCGTAACAGAAAAGAAATATAGATATGAGAGGTGGAAGGGGATACCAGACAGCCTACAACATATATTATTTACATACCTAAGTATCTATATATTATACATGCCGAGGCTGTCAGCCGAGAACAATATCCATTATGGAACATCTTCTGCCACTTCCTGCTACCACTTGGTCACTGCAGGGAATAAATAGAATTCTGGCCATAATTCACTTGCTACCCCTAGGGTCACTGCAAGTAGCTCCTGGTCACTAAAGGAGCATCTTCAGGGGGACACCTTTGCGCAGGGCCACGATCTGAAGACTTCCCAAGGAAGAGAGGCTGAACTCCCTTGGGGCCGAAGGTAAGAACCTCCAGGTAAGCCAAAAATAAAAATAACTGTCTAGAATGACTATGTGTCCTAGGGATAGGACAGGAACAAAAAGACTGAGGGAGTGGTGGTGGGAGGGGGTACTTATACCCTCTTTTTTAATTAGTTCCTGTCTAATTAGGGATAGGGAGGAGCTACCCATTGTTGTGCTGCCATGGCTATGGCAAGGAAATTATATATATATATATATATATATATATATATATATATATATATATATAGATAGATAGATAGATAGATAGATAGATAGATCACAGTTGTAATGCAGATATCCATAAGTCAATGTCTCTCTATAAGCTAAATTGAGGTTTTTATATGTCACAGCTGAAGTTCTTCCCGATTTACAAAACAAGATTTGCTTGGTATTTGATATTTGGCAATATTCACATTTTTACACTCCTTATGGAAACAAATACACCCTGTTCCAAATTATTATGCAAATTATATTTTTCTCATTTACCTAAATAATTGATGTAAATAACAGTCAGCATAATTCTCATGTTATCAACTATTAAGAGTACAATTCAAATTTTATTGAACAAACCTCCTAATGATAACATTATTTTTTTAAACATAAAAAACTTACAATGCACTGTTCCAAATTATTACGCACAGTAAGTTTCAAAACACTTTATAGGTTGTAACGAACTGAAAATTGTTATTTGTTGTGTTTGCAGCATATTTACTGAAATCAAAAGCTATTGCAATCAAATTTATAACAACATTTTAACTTTTTAAACATTTTAACAGGTCACGTTACATTTTAACAAAGGACCCCTTATTTGATAGCAGCTTCACAAGTCTTTCATCCATTGAACTTGTGAGTTTTTGGACAGTTTCTGCTTGAACTTGTTTGCAAGATGTCAGAATAGCCTCCCAGAGCTGCTGTTTGGATGTAAACTGCCTCCCACCCTCATAGATCTTTTGCTTGAGGATGCTCCAAAGTTTCTGAATAGGATTGAGGTCAGGGGAGGATGGAGGCCACGGGGATGGGACACTTCATCGCCGTCACTTCACCACACGACAGCTCGTCGCGGGATATTTCATCGCGGGACATTTCATCGCTAAAGGTGAGTTTTAATGTGTTAGAGTTAGAAGATAGAGTGTTAGAATTAGAATTTTAGTATTGGGATTTAAGGTGGTTATAATTAGGGTTTAGTGGGTTAGAATTAGTTTTTATGGTTCGGGTTTAATTTTAGTATTAGGGTTCGGGGGTTAGTATTCGGGTTCGGGGGTTAGTATTAGGGTTCGGAGGTTCATTTTAGTATTGGGGTTTTGGGGTTAATTTTAGTATTAGGGTTTGGGGGGGCACTTTGGGGGAAGATTCATTTATTAGGGGGGATATTTTATTTTAACGTGTACGTTTGTAAGAGCTGACAGTTCAGCGCTGAACTGTCAGCTCTTACATACCCGCGTCTGCGATGAAGCGGCCGCGTTATTCTTCATTGCTGACAGTTCAGCGTTCTAACTGCCGCGTTGAACTGTCAGCGATGAAGTCGCCACGCTGAAGTGTCCTAGACCCGGAGGCCACACCATGACTTTCTCTCCTTTTATCCCCATAGCAGCCATTGATGCAGAGGTATTCTTTGCAGCATGAGATGATGCATTGTCATGCATGAAGATGATTTTATTACGGAAAGCATAGTTCTTCTGTACCAGGGAAGAAAGTGGTCAGTCAGAAAACTCCACATACTTTGCAGAGGTCATCTTTACACCTTCGGGGACCCTAAATGGGCCGACCAGCACTCTTCCCATGATTCCGGCCCAAAACATGACTCTACCACCGCCTTGCTGACATTGCTGCTTTGTTGGAACAGGGTGGCCGTCCACCAACCATCCACTACTCCATCCATCTGGACCATCCAGGGTTGCACGGCACTCATCAGTGAACAGGACTGTTTGAAAATTAGTCTTCATGTATTTTTCTGCCCAATGCAGCCGTTTCTGCTTGTGAGCATTGGTTAGTGATGGCAAAAAAGAAGGTTTATGCACAGTTGCAAGACTCTGGAGGACTCTACACCTTGATGTCCGTGGGACTCCAGAGGCACCTGCCGCTTCAAATATCTGTTTGCTGCTATGTAATCGTATTTTAGCAGCTGCTCTCTTGATTCGATGCATGGATCTGGCAGAAATCTTCCTCAATGTGCCTTTATCTGCACAAACCCTTCTGTGCTCTGAATCAGCCAGAAATCTCTTAATAGTGCGATGATCACGCTTACGTTTTTCATGAAATATCTAATATTTAATCTTTGTGACACTTAAATAGAATTTGCATAATAATTTGGAACAGGGTGTAAGCTAAAAGAGTCACAAAGTTATAATGTAGAGATACCTATATTGTGCCAAAGTACAAAAATGTATAGTAAAGGATATGTCTTGGCAGTAAAAAATATTCCAATAAATAAGTTAATTGGATACTTACTAAAAATAATAATCTCTTGGCCGAAACACTGTAGGAGGCTCCAAATAAATGTGATGCATTTCAAAAAACTATTTATTCAGGTTTGAACTGTTTCCTCCATGTACTTGGAGGAAATGCTTCAAGACTGAAGAAATAGTTTTTTTTAGTACACCTTTCTCTTTGGTACTTGTTTTAAGCACTAAATATTACTCAAATCGCCATCTATCATAGTGGAGTACTTTTTTTACTCTCAAACATATAGATGAATATCCTTTCTTATTTGCTGCTTTCATAATCTCTGATGAAGCTTTAAAGTGAAATGCATGAAGTTTTGCCCAAATCCATATGGATGCCTACACATGTTTGATATTCAGTGATTACATATTTCTTTCAGCAGCATTTTTTACTATATTTTATTGATTTTTATTGTTACTTTTATTTCATTCACATTGCTTGTACTTTTTTCTTGCCACATTTTAACTTGTTTTCTATTTACTTTTGACATATTTTATGATTAGATATTGTATTTGGCCATAAGGCCCATCTGCATTTATTGTACCTACACCTTTTCTTATTTACCGTATTTGCTCGATTATAAGACGACCCTGATTATAAGACGACCCCCCAAACTTTGTATATTCCTTTAGGAAAAAAACTAAAAGCCTGAATATAAGACTACCCTATAGGAAAAAAAAAGTTTAACTTGTATATATGTAAATTGCTTTTTAATATTTAATAAAAAATTGATATTATACAAATGCATTTCTTGTTTTTATTTCCTTGCGGCCTCTCCCCCCCCCCCAGCGTAGTCTCTCTCTCTATCTCCCCCCTCCCTCCCCTAGTCTCTCTCTCTCTCTATCTCCCCCCCCAGCGTAGTCTCTCTCTCTATCTCCCCCCTCCCTCCCCTAGCCTCTCTCTCTCTATCTCCCCCCTCCCTCCCCTAGTCTCTCTCTCTATCTCCCCCCTCCCTCCCCTAGTCTCTCTCTCTCTATCTCCCCCCTCCCTCCCCTAGTCTCTCTCTCTCTCTCTATCTCCCCCTCCCTCCCCTAGTCTCTCTCTCTCTCTCTCCCCCCTCCTTCCCCTAGTCTCTCTCTCTCTCCCCCCTCCCTCCCATAGTCTCTCTCTCTCTCCCCCCTCCCTCCCCTAGTCTCTCTCTCTCTATCTCCCCCTCCCTCCCCTAGTCTCTCTCTATCTCCCCCTCCCTCCCCTAGTCTCTCTCTCTATCTCCCCCCTCCCTCCCCTAGTCTCTCTCTCTATCTCCCCCCTCCCTCCCCTAGTCTCTCTCTCTCTCTCTATCTCCCCCTCCCTCCCCTAGTCTCTCTCTCTCTCTATCTCCCCCCTCTAGTCTCTCTCTATCTCCCCCCTTTCCCTGGTGGCTAGTGGGGGTAGCTGGGGGATGTCTGCACGATACGTGCAGACATCCTCCATGCTGCCCGACACCTCCGTCTATTATGACGGACAGCTGGTCCGTCATAATAGACGGAGGTGTCGGGCAGCATGGAGGAAGTCTGCACGTATCGTGCAGACATCCCCCAGCTGCCCGCTTTTCCCTGGTGGCTAGTGGGGCAGCAGAGGAAGTCTGCGCGATGAGCGCAGACTCCCCTGCTGCCGCCTGGCACGCTCGCTGGGACTTCTGTGACGAAAGCGGAAGTACCCGGCTTCTTCACAGAAGCCCCGGCGGTCGTGCCGGGCGGAAGCAGGGGAGTCTGCGCTCATCTCGCAGACATCCCCTGATGCTAGAGAGGGGGATCCAGGTCCCCTGCAGCTCTGCTGGGGACCTGGATCCATGTCTTATAATCTGACCTCAATTTGAGGTCAGATTATAAAACGACCTCGAATGTAAGACGAGGGGGATTTTTCAGAGCATTTGCTCTGAAAAAAACCTTGTCTTATATTCGAGAAAATACGGTATATTTATTCTCTTTCCTCATCCCTCTTTTCTTCTCCTTTTAACCACAATTTCTCTTTACTTCCATCTTATGTTGTAAACATATTTGAAATGTAAACACTATTTCCTATTTGATCATATTTTTCCCATATTTTTTTTTATAACGTTTTTAAATGTGAAATAAAATACTTCAAAAAAAAATATTTATTTGTATATAAGCATAAATAATAGTCAGCATAACAATATTCCAAATATCCATATATTTATTTACCAAAACAATAACCAAAAAAAATAGGAAAATGGAAAGATACAATGGGTAATAGATTTGCACAGCATACAAAAAAAAAATTACCAAACTTGTAAAAGAGCTGATATTTAAATTTTTTCTGCAATTCAAGTTTCTGGCCTAAACAATCTCCTGAGAAAGTAGCATACACCACCTTCCTGTTTTACCTGTGCTAATCAATATCATGAGAAAAGCATGGTTTCTTATATACCGGTTATATATACATAGAAAATATTTAGAAATCTTTAATGTTATTATTTGTAAAATCACATTTTTTTGAGTGTTTTACAATTTTTAAAGGTTAATTATTTTGTGGTTATCTTTTACTATCTTTTTAATAAACAAAAATGGCAACGGTGATATCAGATGGTCCCGCATATGTCCTCAAACTAACTATGAAGGGCCTTTAAATGTATACTTTTTCTGCTACCAATATATGTGATGTGTACAATTTCAATTGTGTGAGATAAACTGATTTAAATGATTTGGCTTGAAAGAAAAAAAAAAACTGCTGCCAGAAACTTCATTTTGTTTGGGCCTATTCTTTTTAATTTATTTATCAGTGACTTGGAAGAAGGTTATGAAAGAAATGTCTCAATTTTTGCAGATTACATAAATGTATGACATTGTGCGTTGACTTTATCACGTTACATATCTCTGAAAAGGGTTTAAGCAAAATGGGAGAAGGACCGATAATTGGCTCTAGAATGCCATCCTCCTGACTATCAAAATATCAATGATCATCAACAATAAAACAATGGGATTATTCACATCCCAATAACAAACAATCTTCAATAAATTCATATGGAACAACAAACACTCGAGAATCACCATATCTACACTCCAACTACCAAAACAACAAGGAGCCTCAACATGCCAAACATCCCCACCTATTATAAAGCCATAGCAATAACACAACTCATTACAGCTTATAAAGCCTCAGGAACACCACTTTGAATAGAATTAGAATCCTCCTACATCTCTCCATATCACCTATTCGATTTACTATGGTTACCTAAAGAAAATCGCTAAACACAACCCCAAAATCCTTTCACATTTGGAAGTGATTCATTTCATCCCTTTGAAAACACTTACACTTCTCTTAACAAATCTTATACTCACATCATGGTATAACAAAGAAATAACCTCAAGCAACCAGATTCTTAAATAAGATAATGTGAAACCCTTTCAAGTCGTCCAATCAGAATACAACTTACTTGACAAAGAATATTACAACTACAAAAAAACTTAAGAATATTATTAAAAATATCAACATCAAACAGAGACAACCCTCCTACTCACCACTTTTGATACACAATATACACAATATACGTCTGCTACAAAGCTTCTATGATTGAAAACATACCAGATAAACTCCCAAACATGGAACAATGGGAACAAGAACTTAAAAGAAACTATTTCTCCAAACAATTGAACTCCGCCATCACCAATATGTTAGGTGAATCCAAATGCACCAACCACTTTGAATCAGAAAGAAAAGTTCTCCTTAGATGGTATATGGTACCTTCAAAACTAGCGTTACAATTCATCCACAGGAACCATGAGCCACATCTGATGGCACTGCCCAAAACTCAGAAAATTTTGGACAGACACCTTCACCCTAATCTACATACACCAATCCTTCCCTCGTTCACTATGGCACTTCTCGATATGCTACCACAAGGATTAAATATCCATACTAAAAAATGAATCCTCCACATTTTAGAAGCCACAAAAAGATTAATTGCCAACTCCTCTAAACTGCAATTGAATCAGTACGAACAATGGAATGTCTAACTGCAAGCAAAATGAAAAATATTAAAACCACACAAAAAAATTGGGACTTAATGCTTTTATATGCCCTCCCACACTTGAGCCTTCTACCCAATCATAAAACACCTAGTACCCAACCATAAAACTCACAGCATACATTGAAAGAGTAACTATTTAACCCACTATCACTTTTAAAATAAAAAAACATACATGGATCTAATAATTTCCACCCCCAACCCTCCCTCCTATAATCACACTGGAGGGCAAATTGGCACAATGCATTCTACAGAGTGTCAAAATTACCGAGATGAGTCTGTGGTACAGAATAGTACACCACATGTCCATAATCTAAGATTGCATTAACATTTGCTGCACAACACGTTTCCTTCCTGTGGAATCTAGGTTGTACTTGTTCCTATATAGAGAGCCAATCCTAGGATTCAGCTTTGACACAAGCTTGTCAATATGGAGACTAAAAGACAGCATGGACACAGTTTTTTCAGTGTTGACCTAAAGTTATCAGATACTCCCCTCTACATTGTTTATGCATGACAAAGATAGGTTAATGATAGATACTGGCATGTAATGTTCAACTGGTATGCAAATCTGTCTACACTTCCATTGTGTTCAATTATGACCCACGCGTTTTACCCAATACAATGATATTTGTATTGCCAATCAGCTTAACTTAAAATAGCACAGGAAGTTCAGTTTCACAGATACTTAACGTGGTACAGCACAGATTTTATATGGATTTGGCTGCAATGTTAGGCTTGGTATATATTTTGTGTTGACTTCTGTCACTCCTTCTGGTAAATGAAAGCTGAAGGTCTTCAGGAGAGTGGTAAAGAAGATAAACAGTTCAAATCGAGCTAGCTGTTCCCCCAAGCAAACCCGATGTCCTGTAAGAGATATTATAATTATTCAACCACAGAAAAATGCTAATAAGTTACTTAACTGATGAATTTGCTTCGAACACTCAGCAGCAAATTTCTCTTTCAGTCACTAGAAAGATAACTAATTATTTTGTCATCATTTGTAGAACTATTGAATTTGTGCGCTTCCCAAAACACTACACACTGTTATTTACCCTTTTTGGAGGCAATATTCTCCGTATAGTGGAAAGGGCAGGAAAAAAAAAATTAATAATATAGTGTAGTATGTTTAAACAAATTGGTGAACCAGTAAAATGAATATGAGGGTTTCACTCACATCTTCCTGAGCAGTACCCTGCTCAGTTTCATGGGTATCCGGGAGCCCCTCTAGGGGTCTTGAATTCTCAGATGTTACCAGATATTCTCAGAGGACATGAAAAATAGGACAGGGGAGGAAGGAGACAAATCTTCAATAAAACTTCCTTTAATTGTGCAGAATACAAAAATATAAAATCTTACATAATTGTAAACAGCAAGCAGCTTCAAGGTGCATGTAGTTCCAATCTTGTAAGGTGCATTAAGTTCTATCAAACTGCTCCTCTCCCACACACAACGCGTTTCTCCTTATTCAGGCTTTTTAAAGTGTTTTTTTTTTGACATTTGAAAAAGCCTGAATAAGGAGAAACGCGTTGTGTGTGGGAGAGGAGCAGTCTGATAGAACTTTATGCACCTTACAAGATTAGAACTACATGCACCTTGAAGCTGCTTGCTTTTTGCTTTTATGTAAGATTTTATATTTTTGTATTCTGCACAATTAAAGGAAGTTTTATTAAAGATTTGTCTCCTTAATCCCCTGTCCTATTTTTCATGTCCTCTGGGAATATCTGGTAACATCTGAAAATTCAAGACCCCTAGAGGGGCTCCCGGATACCCATGAAACTGAGCAGGGTACTGCTCAGGAAGATGTGAGTGAAACCCTCATATTAATTTTATTGGTTCACCAATTTGTTTAAACATACTACACTATATTATTAATTTTTGTTTTTTCTGCCCTTTCCACTATACGGAGTATATTGCCTCCAAAAAGGGTAAATAACAGTGTGTAGTGTTTTGGGAAGCGCACAAATTAACTCTGTTTATTTAAAGAACTATGTTAGTTAACCTCAGTTTAGGGAATTATTGTTTTAATATCCATGAAGAATCGACACATCAGAATCATACAGTGATGACAGGATGCAAAAACATGTTCAGATGTCCACTATGACCTCTTCTATGTAGAACTCACAGTCTCAGCTCTTTGTATTATATTGCATAAATATTTATCTGTAATTAATTGTATTGGAAAATTACTGATTTTGTGCATTTCCCATATTAGGATTGTGTAATATTGTGGGACCCATTGTATATTGCTGAGAAATATGATGGTCATTTTAAAATAAAATAATTCTCAATGGAAATCTTAACAACATGTCACTACAATAAAAAACATACAATACTACTTTATCAGCACAGCTATATACTCCATTTTAAGTAATAGGTATTATTAAAAAATGTTCTAAGTTGTCCCAAAAACTAACCTGCAGAGAATGGTAAGAAGGCCTCATTTGTCTTAAAATTCCCATCTTTATCCAAAAAGTGGTTTGGGTTAAATTTATATGGTGTCTCCCAGTATTGGGGATCATGCAGTACAGAGTCGAGATTTGGTAGAATCATTGTATCCTGGTAAGATAGAATGAAAAATAAAATTTCATCACAACATTATATAGATTCATTATAAAAGAAATTAGCAATTTTGTTTGACATCAAAACGCATGATTGATGCTGTAACTCCATGCATTCATATACATATACATTAATTATCTAAAAGTTGATGATCTAATAGGTAATGATCTATTTTTTAACAAGGTGTTGATCTACAAAGCCCACATTCCTTCATAAAAATAATTTACATTTATTAGAAATCCTTAGGTTGTAGTAAACCAAATATCCATTTCTGCTCTCACTTCTTCTGTAGACACAATGTTTTCTGAATACATACTAAATCTTGTTCACTTTATTTGTATCATTCTGAGAACTACATTAATGGTTATGTGGATCACTGGGGGGGTTGTGGATAACAATGGCTAAGAAACCTGACATCCACTATTTCTAGGGCTAAATATTTAGAATATTGTTGTTTGATCACTAAGCAGTTAATCAATTAAGGGATTGTTTTGTATAATCAAACCATGGTGTCCTCAGTTTATAGAGATACATTAAGACAGGTGTGTAGAATCTAAAAAGTAGATTCAGGAAAATGTAGGCATTGTCTTTGAAGGTCTTTCATCCACACCAGATGAAAATGACTTTTAGAATAACATTATGTTCTTTCTCTTCATTATCATTACTTATTCAACATTTTTACCCTGACTTCTGTCTATAGGAGACAAAAGTACACTTTAATAACAAGGCACCGGTTTGGAATACTTTCAAAGGCTACACTCGATATCCAGCTAGTACAGTGGTGTCAAACTGTGGCCCCCTGGCTTCTGAGGGTCTACATCTAATACATATTCTGTCCGTAAAAGGCTAGCAGGCAGTACGGGAGATGTAGTCCTCCAACAGCTGGAGTTTGATCCATCTGATTATTATAATCACAATAGGTGATTATTTCATTGAAAATCATGCAAAACATAAGGGATCATTCCAACCGGTAGCCCTAGTGTTTACTGAAGATAAACATATCTGTAGTTTAACCAGTATTGCACTGGTTAGCTGTGCAGTGACTAATTACTTTCACAGTGATATAGATTTCATTTGTTTTACAATGCTAAATTATGTGATTATACACAAACTCACAACATACCTTCTTTAAATGATACCCATCTAGTGTAATGTCCCTTATGTTACACCGTGCAATGCCTACGGCTGCAATGCTTGAAAAGCGTTGAATTTCATGAACCACTGCATTGGTGTACGGTAGTCTCTTCCGATCATCATAACAAATTACAGAAGATCCATCAGCAACAGCATCTAGCTCTTTTTGTATCTTCACTGTAAAGAGAGCCAACAACCTTTAATTTAACCAATACATTTGTAGATTGTCATGTTATGTAAAATCCAGGAAGTATAACTGACCTTGTATATCAGGATGCGCTAACATAAGTAACAGAGACCATTGCAAGGTGGTGGCTGTAGTCTCAGTCCCGGCTGTGAAGAGGTCAACCACTACTTGGATCAAGTTTTTTTCGTCAAATGTGGAGTCATGTTCACCCGTTGTCTGTAAAAGATCACACATTTATCATCCTATGTGGAGCACAGTAATTTCGTGGTAAAATTAGTTAACAGTAAACCTGGCAGGACAACGTTTGGCAAAAAAAAAATATGTTTAATTCAAAGATTTTCTCAAGTCTATGCATTTTAAATAGAGATGCCTTATGAAAGAGTACAAATAAAGTTTATTGGGTATAAGATTCTTCATCTTAACATTTGTCTTTACTTTGTTTACGTACTGGAGGGATACGTAAAAGGCTGAGTAAAGACACATGGGGGGATATCTCTCAATGCCCTGTCAGTTTTAATAGTGCACCACTATGATAATTATATGGCAGAGTTACTGTCAGCATCTTTGGCCACTCAACAGAGCACTGCCTACAGCTGTAACATCTCATTTAACAGGGATGTTGTCATGGCTGGATGTTGTAAAGCATGGACTTTAGGGGCTGCAGCCCCGGGCCTCAGCCTGTTGGGGGCCTCAAGAAGCCTGGGGCTGCCGCTACTTTAAGGATGTGGACTCTGTTGCCGCTTTAAGAATGCACCCACCACTGCCACTTTAATGATGCGACATTGGCGGCTTTAAGCACTGTGAGCTGCAGATGCAGCCGTGACAGTGCTCTCCCACATTCTCGTGGCTGCAGAAATTATGTCGCCTTGCCGGATATGACATAGAGTCATATCTGACATCTTTTCCCTCCTGCACGCACAAGTGACTTTTAGAGGTCCTGGTTGTATTGTGGCGCAAGTCATGTGAGTGCAATCTATGTACTGAGGAAAGTCCTGGGAGTGCAAGCTAAGTACTGGTGCAAGTCCTGGGTGCTGGGGCAAGTCCTGTGAGTGGAATCTAAATGCTGGAACAAGTCCTGTGGTAAGTCCTATGAGTGCAATCTAAGTGCTGGGGGAAGTCCCTTGAATGCAGGCTAAGTACTGCCGTAATTCGTGTTAGTGCAATCTAAGTGCTAGGGCATGTCCTGGGTGCTGGGGCAAGTCATGTGAGTGCAATTTAAGCACTGGGGTAAGTCCTGTGAGTGCAATTTAAGTGCTGGAACACTGGAACATTTGTCAAGTGACTTATGCCCAAAACAATATTACTGGGACCCTCACAGTACCTGTAACCCAGGGGCCAACAATGTCTTAATCCATGTTGCACCATCCATACTGGGTGCTATTCTGCAAAAGTGAACTGACAAGCAAACTACAAAAACCTGATGTGTGGAAGGTTGGGGGTAGTAATATATTGCCATAATCTTTACCCAGATATTTAAGCTAGTTTAAAAATGCTTCTTACTATAAGTTCATTTTAGAATGAAGAATTATTATAAGAGGACCATTCCAGTCTGAAAAAAAATCATTATTTTTTTGTAGCTTTTGCATGCTTTCTCTTGCAGGCATATTCCCATTCTTCTCTTGGAAGCCAATCAGTGGCTCCCATGGAAATTCATAGCGATGCCCAATGCACATGTGTGTGATGTCGGCATTGGTTGCATTAACATTAAAAAACCCTTGTGAATCTCAATGAAGAGGAAATGGGATGCACTACATATGCACACAAGTGCAGTTCTGAGTGTCCAATTGTACTTTTTAAAAGGTGGGCATTGAACTCAATATTTTCAATTACAATTTTTTTCTTTCTTGTTAATAATAGCCATAACATTATTATAAGTATTTACTTTTGTTATCTGTGCCAGATAGTGGTCAATCACATCTTCTGGTTCCTCTGGTGTGCCATTTTCCTGATGATATCTGATTTCACCTCTCACAAAAGTTTCCAAATATTCCATATTCTCAAAGGCTTTCTGGTGGGGACCTGGGAGACGCCGCATGATCCATGGGAATGCGTCATATAACTAGTGAATACAGAGCAATTGCTGTCAAATTCTGTAATTTATTAATTAACCAGTATTATTATTCTGCTTGACAGATTTAGAATGAATCCATTATCACTTACTCTTCCCCATTTGGAGCCCATACTTTTAATTAACTGGTCATTGCCTGCAACCAATTTCTGGAAAGTTACATCATCAAATGAAAAACGATGTCCAAACACCACGGCAGAAATGACGTTTGCAACTGCATATGTAATGGTGTATGACACGTCCATTGGTTGGCCTAGTGAGATTTAAAATATATCAGTCAACAGAATGTTGGTCACTCAAATACAGACACATGTATATAACAAAATAGTTTTTTTTTATATATATACTTATATACTTTTTACCTCTGCTGCTATAATATCTGTGTACATACTGCCCCACACCTATCTCTTAATAGCAACATATATAAATAGATAAACAGATAGGCAGATGGAGAGCTAGACATAGATAGATAGATAGATAGATAGATAGATAGATAGATAGACAGATAGACAGACATGTAAGCAGGCAGACATACAGATAAAATTCGGACAGATGGACAGACAAACATAGGAGAGGTAGAAAGGTTGCCAGACAGACATAGGTATAGGATAGGCATAGGTAAGTAGGTAGACAAACAGATAGTGATCTTTTTTTGTGTTTACAAAGGATGAGAATTGATCTTGATTTTACTAACCATTCTTGGTGGTAAAGATATCCACTAAACATTGAGCCTCCTCCTGTATCCGTGACTCCAGCCCACGCTTTCCAAGCCCTAAGTTTCTTAAAGTCATAAGTCCAAAACGTCTTTGCTGCTTCCAGCTATGCCCATTGGCCACCACAATACCTAGTGATAAACATGAATTGTCAAATGTTCAGTACTTGATCTAATAAATTTGCTGAGGTACAGTAAAAGTAAAAGCAAAGCAATACCTTTATAATGTAACATGTCTACCCTAGAGTGGTATTGAGCATAGTGGGAGGCATTTATAAACACAATGCACACGCAGATTGCACCAAATACTGGCGCAGTCAGAGCATGCGCCAATGTATGAAGCAAACTCCCAACAAATTTTGCCTCTTTGCAGCCCATATATAAAAAATCAGAAAGCTCAATCGCCATTATATGTAACAAACTGCGAATGCACCTTTGTATAAAACTCCCGACACTTGCAGTGTGGGAGTTGTATACGTAAATCCCTGTATGTTCTTATTTTTTAGTTAAACATAGCTATACTTTTGTTTTTCAGGCACCGAGTTATAATTGGATTTAGAGCAAACATGATATCCTTTGTTTTTACCACAGTACAAGTATACTTAATAATTACAAAAATATACATTTATATAAACCACCCAAATTATTTGCTATGCAATAAATTGTATATGTGTAATTTCTTTCTTATGACAGAAAATGTATCTGTACTAGCCGGCATGTATTTTAATTATAAACATGTAGCCCTTGAACATGAGGAGTGGGAATATTACATGTGAATGTCATTCACCCATTTTCCAACTTGTTGAATTTTTAAAGAACCGTTGAACTATAAGATGGCGTCAAGAGTAGGCATTTTGAATATAGATGCTTTCATGAGTGGGCTTAAGGCCAGTAGTCATCTTAACAGGACATGTTTACTTAAAGCCCTCCTGAGGCCTACTAGGATCCACCAGAATCGCCGGGCTAAATTACCCATTTGTGTGCGATATTGGATAGGTTAGTTTCCCACATCAAGGGGTACTCAACGACATCTCAATTTTTGTTATCCACTGCCAGAAGATGGTCCTGTGCAGTTGCTTGGTCCGAATTTCAGAGCAGGTCACTTCACTGCGATTTAAGCCTTCTACCCTATGTACCATCCCCCTGAGGCCTTCCAAGAAGAATCCAGGCAGCATCGTTCAAATCGTACAATACGTCTGCCATTAAGGGAGACATCAATGGTCTATTCTTATATCTATGGAGAATCATCAACACGATTTAGCCAACCTGCACACTAAATAAGATTCTGTTCTATCTGAAGTGGGCACCCTCACCGCACAGTCATTCAACCTACAGCGCAGGATGATATTATTGGTGGACTACAATACACTCCAGTTTAGAAAAACACCCTCATTACTGATCACATCCTACACCTCAGCTATTACCTTTTCCACTTGAGATGTCCTGTAAGAAGCTGGCGACAGGACGGCCAGACATTTCTTCGGAATGAGAGACAATGGCATTTTTTACAGCTTCATATCCATTTAGCACCACCATGGGAGTTTGCCCCAACCAGATTGTGTACATGTTTCCATAATTTTTTGCCATCTGAAAATATATGAATTGAACTTAAAAAGTAGTAACAAACTTCAAAACAGAAACAATTTTCATGAAACAAACTAAGAACTGCACACTTCTGTAATGTTTGAATTTAGTCCACTAACTGTACCACAGTCTGCTAAAGAAACCTTCCATATCTTACTGCATACTGATATATTATACAATATTTGGTAACTGCTTTGAGATGAATGTACTAATGAAAGTAATTTTTGCTTTATTGGTGGAGCATACTTAAATCTATTTGTTTTTAATAATAAGAGAATACCAGTAATTGAAAATAAAGAGGATCACCTGTCCTCAAGTGATTTTTTTAAAAACTGAATTACTTAGTAGGTAAATCTAACTGTGGAACAATATATAATAGTGATTAATATGTGTGTGGTACCTGGCTGAGCGTATCCGGGTAGAGGTTGAAGTTCAGTGTCCACATGTTACCAATAAGCGGGAGAGGTGAAGGTCCAGGGGGCAGGCTTCTTGCTTTCCATTTCATTTTGAGATATTTGATGAAGAACATGCAGCCCAGGACAGCCAGCAAGAGATGATGCAGACTCCACATGTTCTCACAGAATGTCAGTCAAGGTGCAGCACAGTGTAACTCACACACAGAATATGCTTAGTCTTGGATATCACAATGCTCGCTACTGTACTTTCCCCTGTCTGTGCTCATTTCAGATATGTGATTTTTATACAGTATTAAGCTCCTCCCACTGTCAATCATTAGAAAAATATTGAATTCCAAGGTGCACGCTATGAACTTGGTTTACATAGAATGACAAACACTCTACTCAGATTACATGATACCTGCTTTCCAATATTTGGCAGCAAGTAGAAAAGGTAATGTTGTATGTGCAGATTTAATGTCATACAACACTGAACAGTCTACTTTTATTAAAATGCTCCTGTTAAGCCTATTGTCCTATATAACTTCTTATATATATATGCATATAACATATATGTGTGTGTGTGTATATGTAGGTAATGCATATAAAAAAAAATATATAGATATAGATATACTGTATTTACAAAATTCTAATGCGCCATAGAATGTAATGCAAATTTGGACACCTTGAAGACAGAAAACGTTTTTGCCGGTAAATGTAATGCATATTTGTAGAAGAAGTTTTTTTTTTTATATTAGTTTATTCTACCAACTTATGATAGTTTTATTATAAATTACAGTGCTAAACAACATTATGGCATTTCTATAAGTAAGAGAGGGTAGGAAACATTTTGGGGTTTTTAGATTAAGTTGCAACATAAAACATACGCAAATCTAATGCGCCATTGATTCTAATGCACACTCATATTTTGGAGACAAAAGTTTGCAAGAAAAGGTGCGTATTAGATTTCAGTAAATATGGTATGTATCTATCTGCAGGACCGCAATCAGAAATGTTGGGGCCCCTTATAATCACCACTTTTTTTTAATTAGAAATTTATTTGAGTCATAGTCAAAAAAACAATGTCACTCCAAGACATAGTACAGAATAATGTGTATATGGTAGTGGACTAACAGCATAGACTCGTTTAGTAGTTTAACGGAATAAACAGTCTATTTTTTTTTGTGCTCAATTTTTTATACCGTGAGACACGGTATAAAAAATTGAGCACGAAAAAAAATTGCAGCACTATGTGGTCCCCTCACAACACTGCAGCATCGACTGTAATCGCCCCCACTGCAGCACAAACTTAACTCGCTATTTTCCATTTGTCATACCTGAGCGGCTGCCTGTCGGAATGTTGCTTTGGCCCTTTGGTGTGAGTGGGTGCGTGACTGTGTGTGTTTCTGTGTTAATGTGACTGACTGTGTGTATGTGTGACTGGTATATACATGTGACTGTGTTTCTGTGTGGATGACTGCAAGCGTAATTATGTGACTGTGTGTATGTGTGTGTCTGTGTGCGATTATGTGACTGCTTGCAAACCCATTGTGTACATGAGACTCTGTCTGTGTATGTGCTTGCATGACTGTGTATATGTGACTTTGTTTGTATGTGATATGTGTGCTGGGCGGAGCAGCATTTCAATTCTTGACACATGCAGCACAGTGTCTTAGACTGGCCCTGACTACAATAAATATTATAGGGTCTACTCAATAAAGAGAGAATTGTAGGGAACTGAGATGGGCATTTCAAACGTTAGGACAATGTAGCCAAGTTGGAAAAAATCTCCAGTGCCACTGAAATAGGAGAATGTTATCAACTCTCAACAGTTACGTTGGCCTTAGGTTTGAAATTCCCATGTCAATTCCCTGCAGTTCTCTCTTTATTGAGTAGACCCTGAAGATTTATACACAATTTTTTTCCTGGTATTGGGATTTTGTAAACTCTTGTCAACTCTGTTCACCTGTGTACCTGCACACTTTCACATTATTTCATGTGTTTGCAAACCTTGCACCTAAATTAGGTAATAGGCTGGTATATTAAACATAAACAGGAAGCTGGCCTATAAACTCAGCTGAACCTTGTTCATAAACTCAAAATAAACTCAGCTGACCTCACCTGCCAGTTGCAGGTAACATGATAAATCTGGATATGCATCTGATAAAATTGGAAAGCAATATTTAGTATGAAATTGCTGCATATTTGTAATGGAAGAGCCATAAAGACCATATATTGTGCATTGCATTCACATGAACAGTGCTTGACTAACTTCTAACCTGTTTATCTTCTCAATCTTTAAACATTATTCAGCATTATTTATAAGCATTGAAAAGGGAATTTATTACAATGTACAAAAATGTACATACCAGGGATGAGTGTACAACATAAGATTAGGGTTGCCACCTTTTCTTCAAAAAAATACCGGCCTTGGTACTGTCTCCATTGACTTAACATTGGCCTGATGCCAATTTTTTTTACCGGCCAGGTGGCAACCCTACATGTGATGGGGTCTATTCGCTGACTAGAGTTCATTTTTCTCATGTCATTGAACCCAATTGATTGCAATAGAAAAATTGGAGTTAAAAAACAGTAATAAGTGAAAATCAAAGTCATTGAGTCAATACTGCTAAAGGGGTATTTTCTGGATTGTGTACATGGTTCTAATACATGTGACATGCATGCTTTTGTATTTTAAAACAATTAAAGTTTGTCTATAGTTTTACAAATTCTCTGGGGCCTCAACATTCAGGGGTATCAAATAAGGAGGGCTTGTTTCTATAACAACAGCAATACATATTTTGCACTTTATTGGCAGTTATTAGAAGGTAGGAAGAGTTGAGGAAAAACTGATAAGACAGATCTGTTTCTTTTTGTATTTTTGTACTCTTTTGCAGTACTAAAAAAAAATTCACGTGCTGGAATTGCCCTTTTAATAGATAATACATTTTCTTTATAGACATAATAAATCACTATCTTCTACTTCAACAGTATCTTGTTAATGGCATGTACATAGGAAGACATTGCCCATAGTGCCAGATCTGCCCATTGTTAAGATAGACAAGGCCCCAGGACCAGATGGTATACACCCAAGGGTACTTAGAGAGTTAAGCATAATTCTGGCCAGACCACTATTCATGACCTTTAGGGATTCATTCAGTTCAGGTACAGTGCCAACAGACTGGCGAAAGGCGGATGTCATCCAATATTTAAAAAGGGATCAAAATCTCTGCCAGGTAATTATAGGCCAGTGAGCTTGACATCTGTAGTGGGGAAACTATTTGAAGGATTGCTAAAGGTATACACTCAAGAATACATCTTGAACCAGAATATAATTAGTAAAAGTCAACATGGTTTTGTGAAAGACAGGTCTTGTCAAACAAACTTAATAACATTCTATGAAGAAGTCAGTAAAAATATAGATCTAGGTGTGGCAGTTGATGTGATCTATTTGGATTTTGCGAAAGCATTTGATACAGTTCCACACAAAAGGTTACTCTACAAATTGAGAGAAATAGGTTTGGGGGCAAATGTGTGTATGTGGATTAAAAATTGGCTAAAAGATAGAACACAAAGGGTAAATTCTCAAATTGGACAAGGGTATTAAGCGGAGTACCTCAGGGGTCTGTTTTGGGCCCTCTTCTTTTTAATTTGTTTATTAATGATCTGCCACATTGTGCTGAGAGCCATGTCTCCGTGTTTGCGGACGACACTAAATTAGGTAAGGCAATAAAGACTAATCTTGATGTTTTTTCTTTACAGGAAGATTTGGACAGAGTGGGGGACTGGGCAGTAAAGTGGCAAATGAGGTTCAATATAGACAAATGTAAAGTTATGCATTATGGGAAAAATAATAACAAAGCAACATATACGTTAAATGGTTTTTCCCTGGGAAAAACTACTAATGAAAAGGATTTAGGAATAATTATAGACAACAAACTTGGCAACAGTGCCCAATGCCAGTCAGCAGCTGCAAGGGCCAATAAGATATTGGCATGTATAAAACGAGGTATAGATTCACGGGAGGAGGATATCATCTTGCCTCTTTACAAATCAATGGTAAGACCTCACCTTGAATATGCAGTACAGTTCTGGGCACCAGTCCTTAAAAAGGATATTAAGGAACTAGAAAAAGTGCAAAGGAGAGCTACAAAATTAATAAGGGGTTTGGAGGATCTTAGTTATGAAGAGAGACTTAAAAAATTGAATTTATATACGTTAGAAAAAAGGCGTCTCAGAGGGGATATGATAACATTATATAAATATTTGCTGGGCCAATATAAAGAGCTCTCCAGTGACCTGTTCATTAACAGAAAGGTACAAAGAACAAGAGGTCACCCCCTGAGACTGGAAGAGCAAAGATTTCATAGACAGCAAAGGAAGGGATTCTTTACGGTTAGGACAATAAAGTTATGGAACTCACTGCCAAGAGAGGTAGTGCTAGCAACCACAATAGATGCATTTAAAAATGGTTTGGATGTTTTTTTAGGAAAGCAGAACATACAGGGCTATTAATAATAGAATAAGCATTAATAAAAGAGCTTATTGATCCAAGGAGAAATCTGATTGCCTCTTGGAGTCGAGAAGGAATTTTTTCCCCCAGGAGGCAAAATTCGAAATAGCTTCCTTAGGGGTTTTTTGCCTTCTTTTGGATCAAAAGCTGTAATGATAGGTAGAAGGGTTGAACTTGATGGACTTGTGTCTTTTTTCAACCTAAATTACTATGTTACTATGTTACTATGTTACTATGTACTAGAACAGGGGTCCTCAAACTTTTTAAACAGGGGGCCAGTTCACTGTCCCTCAGACCGATGGAGGGCCGGACTATAGTAAAAACAAAAACTATGAACAAATTCTAAAACAATCTCTCTCTCTATATATAACAGACAATTTGCCCAATTATATGCCAGTATCATTTTGTCATTAATAAGCCACAGCCAATTTGCCCACTAATATGCCAGTCTTATTGTGCCAGATGCCAATACCATTAAGATGCCACTATTATTGTGCCATTCGTATGCTTGTAATATTGTGCCAGTCAGATGCCTGTAATATTGTGCCAGTCAGAGCCCAGTAATATTGTGCCAGTCAGAGCCCAGTAATATTGTGCCAGTCAGAGCCCAGGAATATTATGCCAGTCAGAGCCCAGTAATATTGTACCAGTCAGAGCCCATGAATATTGTGCCAGTCAGATGCCCATGAATATTGTGCCAGTCAGATGCCAGGAATAGTGTGCCAGTCAGAGCCCAGTAATATTATGCCAGTCAGATGCCCAGGAATATTATGCCAGTCAGAGCCCAGTAATATTATGCCAGTCAGAGCCCAGGAATATTGTCTCAGTCAGAGCCCAGGAATATTATGCCAGTCAGATGCCCAGGAATATTATGCCAGTCAGATGCCCAGGAATATTGTGCCAGTCAGATGCCCAGGAATATTATACCAGTCAGAGCCCAGGAATATTGTGCCAGTCAGATGCCCATGAATATTGTGCCAGTCAGATGCCAGGAATAGTGTGCCAGTCAGAGCCCAGTAATATTATGCCAGTCAGATGCCCAGGAATATTATGCCAGTCAGATGCCCAGGAATATTGTGCCACTCAGAGCCCAGGAATATTATGCCAGTCAGAGCCCAGGAATATTGTACCAGTCAGATGCCCAGGAATAGTGTGCCATTCCAGTGCTCGTTATACCTCCCTCCTCCCCCCCTTCCCCATCACTTACCTCCAGCTGCTGTGTCCCCTGCCGGACGTCTTGCGCAGTGTCCTCCTGAACGGAGGAGGGAAACACAGTCACCGGATACGGATGTGACGTAACATTTTTTTTTCTTCTTCTAAAAGGTAAACAGTGCGGCACGGGGGGTGCCGTATAAATGTGCTCGGCGGGCCGCATGTGGTCCGCGGGCCATAGTTTGAGGACCCCTGTACTAGAACGTCTAGTGAGATAAGTGAAAACATAGTACAGTGTTAGCTGTGGAAAAACAGGAAATGAGTAGAGTTCAGTAATTAGCTAACTGAGAGTTTTATTGCAGTCTTTCAAGACCAAGTTGCTAGGTCACACACTCAGGCACTAGGAAAGGTACATAGTGTGTGGATAATCCAGCCTCCAGGCCGCATTGATGTAATTCATGCCACTTCATCTTTCTGGAGCCATGCAGGGGGTGACTTAAGAGTATTTGGCACCCAGAGTTAAATGTGTCTTTGCACCCACTATTTTTAAATGTAAAAATAGTGCCATCTCTGTCTCCAAACAGCTTGCCAGTGCCATCCTTGTGGCACCATGGGCCAGGGAAAAACATAGGGATTTGCTCTTTTGGGAGGTATTAGAACGGGGAAAACAAGGGACACCCTTGACATCACATTCATGGGTAAAAAGTCTCTTCCGGCCGGCTCAGCTCCTCAGGGGAAGAAAGTGTTAGTCCGGGGTCACGGTGGTTCCTTCAAAAACTAAGTTACCTTATTTAATGTAGGGGTTAATATTATTCAAGTGTTCCACAAAAATGTTTTGAGAATCACTGGTATAACTAAATTATGTGTGTTGATATATGCTCTTGATTCAATAAAACTTAAAGGCACTATATAACCTAAACATGTTTTTTTACTGTGATATAAAAGTGATATAAAAAAGTTAAATTTTACATTTTTCATGATTGGGTGCTGGGGGGAGTTCCTCACCAAGCCCCATCAAAATCCTCAGGACCAGGTCCATGATGTTCTTAATACAGCCCGTAGTACATACCTGTTTATTCTCTGACCAGCAGCTGCCATGCTTCCATGGGAAGAATCCGGGCCTCCATTAGGTGGGAACAGGCGATACACCTGTCCCAAGCGTGGCAGGCCCTATAAAATAAAATCTATTAAAAAAAAAGCGTGGTCAAACGTGGCAGCTTCCCAGGGCCCATTTATTTCTGGGGGCCCAAAGCAGCTGCCCTGTGGGCCCCTGCTGCTCATGTGACTGTCTCCAGCTTTTAGTCACAGCAAATTATCAGTGCTATTAAGTAAATTATCAGTGGCATATTAATGAGCAAATTATCAGTGGCTATTAATGAGCAACTTATCAGTGGCATATTAATGAGCAAATTATCAGTGGCTATTAAGCAATTTATCAGTGGCATATTAATGAGCAAATTATCAGTGGCTATTAATGAACAAATAATCAGTGGCATATTAATGAGAAAATTATCAGTGGTTATTAATGATCAAATTATCATTGCCATATTAATGTATAAACTATCCGGGGGGAGGGCCCAGAATCTTTTTCAGTAAGGGGCCCTGAAATTTCTGATGGTGGCCCTGGGAAAATGCAACCCATTGTGGCCGCGACTGGCTGGATAAGAGACCCTCATTTTTGCATGGGATGAGCAGAGGGGACCTCTTCTAATCAATCAGTCTGCAACATTACAGTAAAAAAAAAAATAAATAATATATATATATATAGCCATAGTTAGTCTTAGATCTAGAGTTAGGGTTAGTGCTAGTTTTAGAGTTAGAGTAGTTGGGGTCATTGTAAGCTCACTGTATGAGGAAATTGTTAGTAAAAGCAATGAGCTACTTCCAGTTATTGCCCTATAATTTGGAACAAAAACAACAGTATAAATTAAATATTGGGTATATCTAAACTCGCAACAAATATTAGAATCTATTTAGCTACTTTTTTTAGCGTTTGTAGATGTGAAAATGATTTCTCAATTTATCATTATTTTATACTATTTTTATTGTAAATGATATAATATGATCAATATTATGTTATCTAAAGCTACTTATAATGCTGAACAAATATACATAATTTGTGCTGGTACATTAAATGAGAAAGAAGAAATTAACAGCTAAACACAAATATCACAGAAGTGTTAAAACCATTGTCACGAAGGGTACAAACTATTAAAAACAGCCTGGTCATGAAAGGGTTAAGGGCACACTGTCAACCTAAACATTGCTTATTCAGTGAATGTAGAGAATAAAAAATGATGAAAAATTATCTCTATATTGTGTAAGCAAAATTGCATGCAAATGCAAAAAAATAAGAGAAAAATGTGTTTTAAAGGTGTCTGTATTTTGTTCTGCTTATAACATCACCTGTGACTTCATATTCAAATTAACAAATTTTCAATGAGAAATGTGTTAAAACACATTTTTGTATTTATCATAAGGTTGAGTCCCTTTAAATGGGATACCGGAAAATGAATGCTACGCAGTCATAGACTTGTATGTATGGAGAGTAACAATGTCACCTTGACACTCCCTCCAAGCCACGCCCCATTATAAGTAACCCCCATTTTCTTTTAATTTATGCATTTGCTTACAATTCAACTAATTCAAACTGCTATGATTACCAGATACACAATGTTTATATTATGGAGTCCCTTTAACACATACCTATTACTGCAGTAAACCTTGCCATAAACTGTAATGCATTCCCCATTCCCACCTTGTAGCCTAGTGCCTCTGCTGGCAAGTGTTACTACTATAAAAGGCAATTAATTACACCTGCACACCATTAATGCACACACTCCTCTTGGTTTTCAGGTAGGATCATAAGTTAACACTGCAGCTATTGACACCAGGCATAGCGATCTATACATATATATTTTTTTATTTAGTGGCTAAATTCAGGTGTGTATATGTTATCTAAGCACAGATTTTGCATATACTGCTATGCTTTAGTTAGAAATAATCTCTATAGATGTGTTTATAGCTGCACTCCTACAGTCTGCAAACACTAGTTATATGGATGTATCATATAACTAATATATCTGTTGTGTTATAATATTTAAATACAACATTACTGATGTGAAATTATCAATGCTTTGGACATGTCATCATTTACTCCGTCCTGCTTTCTGCTCCAGTTAACAACTTACAAAAACCTGCAATGATAAACTTTGCATAACCAATCAAAAAGAGGAGTTATATGTTAGTATGTTCCCATAGTGTGCATGTAGTTTTACTCTTGTAACTGTTTAAAGTTTATAAAAATCTTCATGCCAAGTTGATTTCATGTAAAGGATACCTTAGGAGACCTTTTTAAAGCTGTATTTCTCTTTTCAACCCAATTAAGTCTGTTTAATGAAATAAACCTGCAGAAAAGCATTGTGCATTTATAAAATCCTTAATGTCCTATAGAAAAATACTTGTCAGAAAAGAGATTTTAAAATAAGAGCAGATAATTGCTATGTGCTGTGTGGGTTTGCAAGTGTCTCATTTAATCCTATTGCCTCATGTGTTTTAAGTACCATCTGAATTTATTAGATGTTCTTTCTTTGGTGAGAACCACATCATTTGCAGCAGCATTGATACTAATATTTTACTTTGCAGACAAGCTTTACTTTTTGTCCATTATGGTTAGTAGTTTGTTGCTGCTACTATTCCATTGAAGCCACTGTACATATTCATTTCCATTGCTCTGTTAGAAATTATAAAGCTGTGGTGTGGTAGTTTTGCTGCACGTCACACATATACATAGAGGGGCATGTACTAAAACAAATGTAAAACTATTTTTGCACTGTGCTCCTATTGCAATGTACTAAACATTTTAACACTCAAATAGTACATACAAGCAAATTGCAAATAAAAATGGACATAATTGCGAAAAAAACATGCAATTTTGCGACAATTTTTTTTTATACCTCTTTTGATAGCACTTGCTAAAAGCTGGTGTTTCACACGCAAATAAGAATTATTTTTCACAAAATATTCGCAAAGCTCTTTAGCATGCACAGATATAATCGTAATTTATTAGCGCAACCGGAAAAATGCACACTACATAAAAATAAACGGAAGAGGCGCAAATCGGGGGGGGAGCGCAGAATGTTACAAATAGTGGCAAATTGCTCCTTACCTATGTTTATCCTACTTTTCTCCCCACTGCACTTGTTTAGTACATGACCCCCATAATGACCTGTCACTATATAGACACACTCAGGATGGGAATTTTTATTTTGCATTTTATGTGCACACATAGACTATGCAACTATTGTTTTGTGAAATTCCATAGGATGCAACACCTAGATGTCCATAAAAACCCTTTAACTGTACAATGCCAGTGCTTAGATGTAGAAAATTCTGAGAACTGGACAGACTAGATAGGCCCGACTGGTCCTGATCTGCTGACATATTCTCTGTTTCTGTAGGTTGTTTGGTGCTGACCCTTTAATAAAGTAGCTGGTTCTATGTTAAATGTTGTTTTGCACTAACACTGTTTTGGATTTCTCTCATTTGCAGTTACTCCATCTTGTTCCATCCCTGCATTCTAACTGGAGCCATTCCTGCTTGCACCATGCTGACCTTTTTGCTCCAGGCCTTGTCAAATTTCTCTGCCTGGAATGCGAGCAGCATTGAAGTTGGTCAGGAGCAGGTGTCAGAAAGGTGGTGGTGCCCAGGGGGAGACCATGCTCTTAAGATTGGCATCATCACAGTCCTGGGTTGCCTGATCATTTTGGGAAACTCCTTTGTACTGCTTGTTATTGCCTCTTCAGTGTCTGGATGGTCTCGCAATAGTCGATACATCCTTATTTCTTTGACTGGTACTGATGTAACACTGGCCTTGATTGTGGTTCCTCTCAATCTTTATGGAAGTTTGGTCCTGGAACCCGTGGAGGAAGATGAGTCCCCAATTGGACCCTATTGCCACATAGTGGCTTTCATCAATTCCTCTGTGTTTGCCTCCTCCATTTACTCCTTGGCTACTATAAGTTTAGAGCGTTATGTTGCTGTATTCTTTCCATTGCACTATAACAGAGTAATGAGCCGCTGTAGGGTCAAGTTGCTTATTGCTGCAGCATGGTTGTTGCCACCTATCTTCCTCATCCCAATATCCATCCCTGGTGGCACTGTAATACGTGTTTATTTCTCTCGGGCCTCCCTTATTTGTAATCCAGACTATGCCAGCAATGTGGCTTACTCCCTATTGCTTACTACGGTGATATTTTTCCCCTGCTCAGCTATTGTCACCTTTGCCAATCTAAGACTTTGGCTCATAGCAAGAAAGCAGAGCAGACGGATGAGTGTAGGCTGGGCTGGGAGAAGCCCGGCTTTGGATGTACCCACAGTATGTAGCAGACTGACTGAAAGCAGAATAGGTGGAACCAATACAGACCCCTGTACAAGCAAGGAGATTGGAGACAAAGGTTTACGCAGAGCAGATGCTGCCTCCCGAGTCCTGGTTCCTGTGGTCATTGTTTACTACATGTGCTGGACACCGTGTATGGTCACTATCTTATACAATGGTAAGACACCTCCTGGTACTGTATTCATGTTTTTCTTTTATTCTTTTTAATACCGGGAACTGCAATTGTAAGTTTATAAAACTGTGGTATTTGAGAAAAGCAGACCTACTTAGAATGGCTTGACCACTCTCAAACATGGCTTCACGGTACATTATAGCATCACTTGAAACTCTTGTAATTATGTCACTGAGCAGGGCTCATAATAGGTTGCACTATGAGTACGCAAACTAATAATGCAAATTATCCTTTTATAGGGAAGAAATGAGAGGCATTAAGTAACCTCTTTCAAACCCACCCTCCCTTTTTCGAGCCCTCTTGGCTCTTCATGTTCAGTGACTTGGGGGGTACATCACCTGTGCACTTGGCCTTCTCTGGTTCTGAGCCTGTAACTGGAACAATTAAGTTTACAAAATATACATGCCTATACTGTGCCTTAGTTGGGAAGCACTTTTAGGGTTGGCACACAGCTCTTAAAGACTTGAGGCCAATATTAAGCAATAAAGGCAATAGCATGGCTGGTATTTTATTTATAAGGTGGCTACCCTAAGCACTTCAGTTATTTAAAAGTTAAAGTGCCCTAAAAAAACAGCATCAAGAGAATAAACAGCTATTTTCTCCTCCTTTTCCTTCTCAGCTATCACTCAGGAGCGAGTGCCAGAATGGGTGGAATTTGTGGCCTTGTGGCTTCCGAGTGGCAATGGTTTCCTAAACTGCTTTGTGTACTTCTGGATCAACAAGAGTTTCAGACAAAAATTTCGACAGCTTGGACGAAAACTGTGCCCATGGTGCTGCCCATACAAGAAACGCAGAAAGGCTGTCTCCCCCATGGGCAACACTATAAACTACATGAATGACAGTGCTATTGCTGCTTTGCAGGAGAGGTCGTGCAGTATGTCCTCCACCTGCGTTCTTCTCCCACAAGCTGGGGAGACTCTCTTGTGAAGTTGGGGCTAGATGACCTGATTCTCGTGATATAAAAGGTTTACATTTGTACAAAATTCTACTTTGCATATGTTCCCCTTGTAAAGCCAATAATGCACCTTAATAGTCGAGCAGACAGTCAAGTAGTGGACTTGTTAAATCATCAGACAAATGCAGTCTATTGTGACTTAAACTCTTGACTATAAAGAGAGTGTAGATGCTGTGCAGCAGTTTTAAGCCAGGGTTTCTTGAGGTGTGAAGAAAACCTTTAGGCATCCTCCAGCTCCTAATCTAAAGATTATTTTAAATCCTCCCACTTTAAAGGATACTTATCCTGGGATCTAGATGAATGTGGTCCACCACAGAAATGTAAAAAAAAAAAATTTTTTTAATATATGAGCTGATTTGATGCTGGGTGTGCATTTTTTTTTTTTTTTGTTTGGGCTGGCCCAGAGTTTCTCATGTTTCATCAGTAGTGAATGCTTTGGAGAAAAGGAAAGGGGAGTTTGTGAATAAATAGTATTTAAACACGTGAAAACTGTTTGTGGTCTGTAGCAAAGAAAAGAGAATTGGAAATGATTGGATTTCTCTGTGCCAAAAGAGAGCATGTCTGGTATTCCCAGTGCTTCCTAAAGTATAATAAACTAAAAACGGGGTAGACTTAATTTGTGATCCATTAGGATGACCGGTGCATGGTTCAGAATTAGGTTTTGAATGTAAATAATGTATATAGCTGCTTCTTGCTTGAACTATTGGACATTAACAAGCATTAAAAAAGTCCCTTTAATCCAGTCTCTATGCTACATTGGTATTTTCCTCAACCTCCAACTCCACAGGAAAAGCATTAATTAAAAAAAAAAAAAAAGCTTCCAGTATGAAAACTAAATCCTCCTTCCATTTCAATGCAGTAATGGACTATTGCAATGCACCTTTTGGTTAAATAGGGTAAGATGACCCTGAAATGGCTAATCTTATTGTTAATAACCCTTTGCAAGAGGATACAACTACTCCTTTTGTGGAGCACACAGTGAGCAAATTGGAAATACACATTGATTTGCACTTTAATATGTCCACCTGCTGCATTAATGGGATATTCAACAGAACATGAGGATTATAAATTGTTTAACTTTTTTCTTCAGAATTTTGGGGGTTTTTCCCTGATTTTCTTTGTATTTTATTTCTGTTTAAAGCGATTTTCAAGTTTTTATTGTATTTTTTTTTTCAATGTTCTTTTTGTATATATTTGTTATAAATAAGACTAACTATATTAATGAAAATAAAGCTTCAGGCCTTGGATGGAAACCAGTGTTGTTGTATTTGCTTCCTAGTTACATAGAGAGTTCATTGTTTTTAAGCCATTCCCCACTATACTAATATAGAACTTTACTGCCATATTTGTATAGAAGGATAGCCCAGTGGTGTATTTAGGTTTGTGCTGCTAGAGGTATGCCTAAATGACTTTACCCCTCATTTGTTGCACCCCTTCCTCTTTAGGTACTGCCCCTTCCTTTCCAATGTATTGTGCCCCTAAAAGGGATAGGCAAAGAGTACCTCCAGTACTAGAGATAACCCCAGTGTCTGTTAAGGCCCATAGAACATAATTATATTGTTGGTCACCAAGTAAATGTCCTCCATGACAACAATGATGCTGACTCTTTTTTTTTTGTCCCCAATCACTTTCCACCATGCCATTTGTGCTCCCAATCAAAACTCCCCCTTCTGGGAAGTCTGGAGTCACATGACCCAGTGTTCAGATTGCACGTGGGCTGCTGTAGGAGAGGCCTGAGCTACATTGAAATATAAATTAAACTCTCCAAGCGGTCACTGAATAAATTGGCACTTGGAGAATGATGTAGTGATGTGTTGCATGGTAGGGCCCCAGGACAACTTTCCTGCTGTGACCCAGTGGTTTCTATAGGAATCCGGATGTAATGTACAAATGTGATATTCACGTGTATACATGGCAACCAGAATTCCTTGCATAAGGCGGTCAAGCAGCTACTGAAAGTACAAATAACACTTTCTATAAATTCAGAGCCACCATGTTTGTGAAAGGAAGGCACAGGGCATCAGCACAGTCACTGACCAAGGCCCTTGTGTAAGCACCATCCATATCATGCCCCAGGTGTAAGTGACATCTTTTAAACAGGTATGCAATTATACACAAAGCATTGTGCATTGGTACTTTTCAGTGACCATTAATACTTACTGAGCTATGCAATGGCCAGTTGGTAATTTTTTTTTTTTCTTCCCCTGAGTGGATAAATTCTATATTCTCATTTGTCAATTATCTATAGGTTAAAAAGCCACTTGAAGGAAATGTGCTTTCTTTTTAAATGTATTTGTTATTCCCTGTGCTCTGTATCCTTACTTCAAGTGTATCAGGGGGTTTCATAGCAACATCAATAAAGACCATATCCAAAGAACTATTTGTTTCTAAAGCAATAATTGAGTGTGATTAACTGCAACATGCAAGCATTACCCATCTGAGTATTTACCAACTGGCGTTAAACAATCTGTTAATTCCCAGGCTGTCATCTCAAATCTCACTAGACTGGCTTTTAGAAAGTAATGCTGTAGTGAGGTACATGATATAGAGTCTTTGGAGGGTCAGCAATCACCTTTACCTTAATAGTGGAACTTGAATGGCGAAACCAGTTGGTCAGGAGTTTGTGTACTTGAGACAAAGAATTGATTAAACGTTGATATTCAGCCTCATTGTTTCCCAGCTGTTTGACAGAGAAACTAATGTGTCCAGGAGAGAAGGTGACATAAAGAGCAGGTTGGATAACTTGTTCCCATATATATATCATAAAACCATTAAATAACAAATCCATTGTGATCTTCTTGTGCTTGTGCACAACACATCAAAACATCAAAACATTTGAAGAGGGCTAGATTGGTAGCCAAAAAATCCACAATTTGGCTACTCAATATGGCGAGATCTTCAGCCATATTTAATTAGAGGAACATGGCCTGGCTATGGGTTCCCCCTACGTGTAAATAGCGGAAAAACCCTAAATTCAGCTGCAATTGCCAAAATCTGGGCATTTCAATTTACAGCTTCTAGCAGGGATTTTCATATAAGTGATGCAGAATAATTGAAATATTATTATTTTTTTAAAATGTTAAATATTAAAATTATAATAACATAAATAACATTTTTTATATTATGGAATCAATCACATTTAAGCTTGCGAGCAGGGTTCTCTACCCCGTGTACCAGTCTGTTCTAGTTTGTCTAACCTAGTATGTAGTTCCCTTCTATGCCCTATACCCAGCACTACGTAAATTGTTGGCGCTACATAAATGTTAATGTTATTTCTATTGTAAAGAAAATAAGTCAAATGCCTTCAGTTGTTTGGTGAATTGTTACTTCCTATTGTATCCCAATACATTTTATTTTTTTATTTTATGCGCTGGCAATGAGAAAAGTCACAAACTGGAGTTAATTTGCTCATCATCACAGTGTCTTTTCACAGATTAACACCTGCATCCTTACAAATTCTGAAATCTGTGTAACAGAGGCCTTGGCTATGGGAGCTCCACAGGAAGGCTGCATAAGGGAATGTAACACTTAAGGACTGTTGTAGAAGTAGGGGGTGTTTTAGCAGGGGACACTGGGAATGAAACCTTCTTGTGAATAAGAAACAAGCACTGTGTACTTTGTTACTTTTACCTCTTTGTCGAGTGTATTATTGTGAACAATGCTTTCCACAAACCAAACAAATGAAGAGGTCAACAATGTGTGAATAAAGTTAGTGTCCAGGCATTTCCATACAGTTCTCATCTTTAGTTTCTCGAGGTAGGTTTGGGTAACCAGAAAACTATTCAAAATACCATCTGGCATAATTAGATTTTTATTATTTGAATTATATGATTTGGTAATATCTTTTTAGCTGATGTATCAAACTATTACATACTTTTTGAATTACTGTATTAATATTTGGCTTTTCTGTCACTTTAAGAAATATTACAAATACATGTTTCTATCCCCGATGCTATTTTTTTTTCTATAAATAAAATTTGGAACTGGTCAGCTCCATCACTAAGATTTTGTTGTTGTTGTAGTTTTACTTTTTAAACCCCTTTTCTGCTACTATTTATATATTCCCATGTTTTAACTATTAACCTATTTACTATGGAATATTTTGTTTGTTTTAAAATTTCTAAATTATTATTATTTTTTATTCATGTAAGCCATAATATATATTTGTGGGCCAATTCAATAATCTTTTGGAATACTTCACTATATTGCTGCCTATATCTTCCTTCCTTCCTTCTATGCTCATTCACCAACACAAGTCAACAGGACTCCTAGGTTACCATCATTTTCTGCATACACTTAGAGCAGGCATTTTTCGCTCTATTCCATGTGAGTGTATTCCCACTGGCGTGTATTTTGTTATATAGTGTCACACATTGTTTTGTTATTTGTGTTCTATTTCTTATATATTGTGCCGGATCACACATCATTGAGCAAAAGCTCTTATTTATGATAAGTATTACTTTATTTTTACGTAACAATTTTTTTTTGTATTCTATTTCACCATTTTTGGGGGATTTGCAAGAGTGTTTGCAGCATTTCTCATTTAAATATTTTTTTTAAACACCTTTAGCACCTATCAATTATTTTTAATTCATGCATAAATATACCACATATCATGGTAAAGGGATTCTGTAAAGCTAAAAATTGCTTATACGCTGAATGTAGAGAATAAAATTGATTTTAAAACAAATGATGTGTACATTGTAAAGGAGATGGTATCAGTGCTTGAATGGACAAAACATGCTGCAAGCCACAAAACCCTTACATCAGAGGAAAAAGACAAGACATTACATAGAGTGAGGATGCACTAATCATACATACTATATTTATTAGTGCAACCTATATCGTGTGTGTTAACAGAATTGGATGCAAATCTTTAAAATAAGAGAAATATATTTAGACGTGTCTGTGGTGTCTTCTGTTTATGAAATCACCTGTGGCTTGATATGCAGATTACACATTCCCCATTGAAAAGTAATTTATTTGCATCAAAACACAGATGATGTAAACAGGAGACACCACAGTCCGGTTTAAAACATATTTGTTTATGTGCTTGCAATCCTACTAACAGTGTACACATACATTTTTTGTTAAATCCATTGCAATGCGCTATATTCATAATATAAACAAATGTTTTTCCGCTGACATTGCATTGACTGTAAAGAGGAGATGCATAGAAAGTAAGTTTGACTGCTTTTTGTGGAAAAACTGTAATGTAGTGTGTTTATTGTAACCCAGCTTCCCATGGCAGTGTGGTAAATTAAAAGCTTCTTAAATTGCACTTATCTATGGAGGAGATTTAACAAGTGGTTGCATGTAAAAAGAGTACTTAGTAGTGGTACCATCTTCTGTGTGTGTCAGTGTACACTAGTATGGGGAGTTTGCTGTAAACCAGCACAACCCATTTATTTAACATAAGGCCTACAAAAAATTGATCCTAAAAATGGAACCAAAACAATGGTGCACAATTTTAAGGAGGTATAAGGATATATAAATAAGGTGCACCACTTCTTTTTTTTTTATTTTTTATTTTTTTTACTTTTCAGACATTTTTTATATATTCCTCTGTTATAAGACCCCCTGCATGTTGGAATTTGAATAGTTAAAAAGCAGCAGTTTTCTTGCAAATCCACCTGACTGTTTCACACTGAATCTTATTGACAAGATAAGAAGAACTAGTAATCAGAGCTAGACTAAGGAGTCAGAAGGATGAACAAGTCTTTATCCCAATAAAATTCCATTTGTGATTGTGACTTCTCTTCTCCTACCAAAGTCTATGTTTGTCATCAATACCTTTCAACTACAAAGAAATTGTGCACTGCTTGTTAAACATATTTATTATACTACAACGTGTTAATGGCTTTTATTAGAAGACGCATCCAACATTGTGGTTGACTCAGTAACATGAACCTCACTGTGTGTATTGTAAATGTTACTAAAAATACTGCGGGCCAAATTGTTATATTATCTTTCCTTTCAGTTGAATTGGGTAGAGATCAATTCTAATTGAGATCCGCAGGAATCCCTTGCAGCTTTCTAGCTCCACCGCTGAGAGTTTTGCCCTTGTCATTGCTATGTTACTCTGAAAGCCCCCCTGGGTGGTTTTGTAAACCCGGCCTACTGAGCCGTTTCCTCTATTGCCTTCATATGTAAAAATGGGAGGCTAATGCACTCTTATAACAACCTTTTATTTACAGCCCACAGGTGGGTGTCTTTTCTATTGACCATTTCCATGGCCAAAACCACCTGCAAGTTATCACAAGTTTACAAACACATGGAAGGCAAAACGGGGGATGAGGACACAGACCTCTTATTGTCATAGTAGGCGTGGATTCTCAAACTCTTTTCAAATGCAAAATAGCCACTTCACTCCCACCCTCACAACCTATATTTATGTATTTAACTACATTTCCTACTAGATTAAGTCTGTTAATAGTGCAGAGGGGTATTTTATCCTTACACTTCCCAAAATGAAAAGAAACACACATGAAAATAAAGTATATGTATAACTATGACCAGAAATCCCTTTGTGAGGAACTGGGGATCAAGCCCTCTATATCAGTATGTACGTATATTTATTTGTATTTGGCACCTTGGTCCGAGATGATTTTATATATTGCTAACATTTTACACTTAGCGGAGGAAATAAGCATTGGGAAGGAGGAGAACCATCAAAGTCAGGGCCGTCTTTAATATTGATTGGACCCTGCATGCAATCCCCCCCCCCCCCCCCCCCCCACACACTCACACACACACACAAAAAACATAATAATAAACACACACACAATTGGACTTGCAGTGAGTATTTTTATTGCATTGTATAAAATGTGTATATTACGTGTATAATTGCAGTGTATAAACTGTATATTTGGATACAAAATGTATATATATGGCAATATGTATACCATCTTATTATGCAACACTGCACTACAACTACTCATTACCTAAATGACAAAAACATACACAGATATTAGAGAGCACTTACATATGTTCATATATATTTCTAGATATCTATACACATCTCACTCTCTCTCACTAGTTGCATTTATACTTATATGAACTTCTTAATATTATATTCAACTATTTTCATACATAATAAAAATGTTATTGAAACATTTTGAATGCATTTCTTGTTTTTATTCCCTTTTTCTGCACCCACATTGCACCTAAAGGACTTAACACAGCCCCATAGAGTAGCCACAGCACTTGTCATGCACCTATATTGCACCCACAGCACTTGTCATGCACCTATATTGCACCCACAGCACATGTCTTGCACTCATATTGAACCCACACAATTTTGTATGCTACAGTGTAAATTTGCCCCACAGAACATACCACAGTTTCACTTTGTTCCACTGAACTGCCCATGCAGAAAAAAGCCACATTGTCACTTTCCCCCATAATACATGTTATTTTTCCCCACAGAACATGTCTCAGTCACTTTGTCATTGCATATGCAACAGACAGTCTGCCTGTTAAAATATGAGACCATTTGTCCATTAAATATGCCACAGTCAATGTGCCCATCAATATGCCAGTATTATTTTGCCATTAATATGCAGTATTATTTTGGCATTAATATGCCACAGACATTTTTCCCATTAATATGCCAGTATTATTGTGCCATTCAGATACCAGTAATATTGTACAATTAAGATGCCCCAGCCAATTTGCCCATTAAGATACCAGTATTATTGTACCATAAAGATGCCATAATTGTTGTGCCATTCAGATGCCAGTAATATTGTGCCAGTCAGATGCCTGTAATATTGTGCCATTCAGAGCCTAGTAATACTGTGCCAGTCAGAGCCCAGTAATATTGTGCCATTCAGAGCCCAGTAATATTGTACCATTCAGATACCAGGAATATTGTGCCAGTCAGATGCCTGTAATATTGTGCCTTTCAGATGCCAGTAATATTGTGCCATTCAGAGCGCAGTATTATTGTGCCAGAGCCCAGGAATATTGTGCCAGTCAGATACCAGGAATATTGTGCCAGTCAGAGCCCAATAATATTGTGCCACTCAGAGCCCAGTAATAGTGTGCCAGTCAGAGCCCAGTAATAGTGTGCCAGTCAGAACCCAGTAATAGTGTGCCAGTCAGAGCCCAGTAATAGAGTGCCAGTCAGATACCAGTAATATTGTACCAGTCAGAGCCCATTAATATCGTGCCAGTCAGAGCCCAGTAATATTGTGCCAGTCAGATACCAGGAATATTGTGCCAGTCAGAGCCCAGTAATATTGTGCCAGTCAGATGCCTGTAATATTGTGCCAGTCAGAGCCCAGTAATAATGTGCCAGTCAGAGTCCAGTAATATTGTGCCAGTCAGAGCCCAGTAAAATTGTGCCAGTCAGATGCCTGTAATATTGTGCCAGTCAGATGCACTGCACGGAGGAGGGAAACATTCACCGCATGTGACGCGACGTCACATCCGGCGTCAGTTTATTATTATTTTTTTTTGGTCGACGCATCTAGCGGATGCGGCTTGCCGGACAAAAAATGTTCACAAGCGCAATGCGCTGTGAACGTGGCAAGCAGGGGCTGGGGGCCCACGGGACAGCTGCCTTGGGCCCCCCAGGAGTAACTGGGCCCAGGGCAGCTACCCCGTTTGCCCTGCGTTAAAGACGGCCCTGATCAAAGTTGCTCATGGTGGACATCACTGGACTCTGTGACAGACAATTTAATGATGTTCTATGGTCCTTCACAGATGTTGTAAAGGAAACTGGTTACTCACATATATCAAAGAATGTACAGGAAATTGGAAACACAGGCAGCAAAAGGCAGAGAACCAGGAGTATAAGCTTGACCAGATTTTGAGACCTTTTTCAACAGAAAGGAAGAGCAAATGCTAAGTTTCACTTCAGTTAGTCAAGCCTCCAAGTTCATGCAAAATGAGTGTGTGGGATTCAAGCAATGTTTATTTTCTTCATCAGCAGTTTGGACTTTTTCTTGGTAAACTTAAAAATCCCTACACTCAAAATCTGTACCTCTATTATTCCAATTATTCAATCAGGATTGGCTTGGAATACCAAGAAAAGGCTCAACAAGTGTTTACTTGTTCCTTTGATTTTCTTTGATTTCAAATGAGTCTGCTTTCAAGGAAGATCTTGTTTTTAAGTACCGGTAATTTATGGCAAGTGGCCTCTCCTTGCGCTAAATATAGATTCTATATTTGGGAGATATACTTGTGAATGGTTGTATCTTTTTTTATTACTAACAGTGTTAATCGTGATGCTATTCTATTAACTTTAATGTATTTGTTTATTTTGTAAAATTCTAAAACTTGGTTATGTAACAGTTCTTTAATATTATTTAACAGTAGGCTCACTATTGCCATAGTATTTTATTCATGCTGTTTATTTCTTCACATTTCTTTCACATTAAGCATTTTTTTAAGCAAAAAAACCCAATTCTGTTTATTTGAAAGATTTCATCAAGTGTAGTTATTTTAATTAGAAATGTTTTAATGGAAGAATATAAGTAAAGTACATTACTGACTTCTGTTTGCTTTAATAGCTCTGCCAGGAAGCTGACATCTTGGGGCAAATGAAGGAAGATAATAACCAAGATTCTAAACAAGGTGTCTGCCCACAGGTAGAACCAAATGTAGCAATGAAGGTTCAACTATGTACTTAATTTTATACACTAATTAAAACATTTCTACACTTGGTGCAATTTTTCCATTAAAACGTCATTTTTTGCTGACATCTGTCTTTTAACTAGAAGGGTTGCCTACATTATCCCTAGCATTACTGTGCTTGTCCATTCCCTCATGTATTCTCGTGTGCATGGACATGCAGAAGCAGTTTTCAAGAACACTGCACAGCCATGTGACCATCTGGTCATGCCAATCAAGTGAATGTCTGTTCTACATACAAAAGGTTCCTGGCCACTGGGCAGACCCTACAGTCATTCCAGTTTTGTCCTCAAGAGATAGGGTGACTACATTTTATACAGGGATGCTTAGGATAAATGACTGGCCCAGGGCTGTAAAATGTAGACGAGTCTCCAGGTATGGGAGGACTGGCAATAAGAGAAGAAGCCAATTGTACCAAGTGCTGCTCACTAACCTGACTCAGTGGGCTGGCTGCACCACTTTTCACTCCTAATTGCCCCAGTGTGTAGTACTTCCTATATTTCTATCCGATTGTCTTGTCTATCAATGTCTGTACCTTATCTGGTAGTATATCTGTCTGCCTTGTCTACTTCTGTCTATCTTTGATGATAATGGGTGGGCTGATGGAGTTGTACCATCCAACACTAAATTGTTTTTGCCCCTGGGCCAAAAGTTGCCAGCCCTCCTCTGTCTCCAGGCTTCATTTTATGCAAAGAAGCCCTGATCTATGCATTTTTGCTAACCATCCTTGGATAAGACAGCAAAGTAGACTAATCATGAAAAACTCCTAGTGGAGAAGATTGATCTGAATGTCTCCTTGGACAATAACACTCCAAACTAATAAATATTAAATGGACATTATTCCTCACACCATTACAGTTACAGGCAAAGTCTTTAGGCTGAAGTGTTTCACACTACAATGTACTTAATTGTAAACTTACCTAAGCTAACATCTTGTCACTGATAAGCTAACAAACAAATAGTACTGCCAAATGTGTCAAACCTCTGCCTGAAGCCTCAGCCTAGTATTACTGGCTTGGTTAATACAGTTCATGATAGATTTATTAGTTTCATGTGTTATTATCTGAGGTAAATATTGTGGATATAGTTTTCTAATGTATACTGAATTTGTAACACAGGTTGTGTTGTCCTGTGTAATAGATAGCAAATAACATATGTATTATCTGGATTTTTCTCAAAAATACCAGAGTATATTGGCAATCAGAAATTAGTCAAATGTCATTTTAATTCATGTATTCAGTCAAATAAACTGTACTGGGCACTGTATATGCATGCTGGAAATTGTATGCCACAAGACAATGAACTGCAACTCCCACCATGCTCAGACAGTTTCGGTCTGGCCTTGATAGACATTTAGTATCAGTTGATGTGGACTTCAACTCCCATTCCTAGTACAAACATTGTGCTGATCATACACATTTTAAATGACCATTTTGTCAAAGGTATCAGAGGACATTTTCTTTTGAAATTTACATTGCATATTTATGTTATTGGCATAAAAAAATGCAAGAAAATAAGCATAATATCCAGATTTATACTAATATCCTTAAACCGGTTATTAATGAGAATCTGAACCTGTAACAAAGTAACCACTATTCTACTTTTGTTAATTGTTTTAAAATAAAGCATAACATATTGTTTAAAGTGTAGATAGACACTAGCTGTAAAATAAAGGTTAACATTATATCATAGGGCTTACTGGGTCTTTCAAAGTAAAAATTATTTGGCACAGAAAGGGTTACATTACATATATTATTCCAGCAATCCAGATATTATTACCTCTGCTGAAATATCAATACACCCTTCACAGTTTATATGCCCCATCAACTAAGCCTCAATTATACAGTCACACTCTGTCACATAGTAGATAAGTGGCTTTGCAGGGAATTTGTTCTGGCATTAAAAGGGTCAAAAAGATTTTTTTTACAGGCAACATAGTGTCTTGACTATTATGAGCTCTGGGGATGTATGGATGGGCCAAGATAAATGTAAATTTGCTGGATCAATTTTGATGTACATAAAATTGTAGCGCATACAAGTTACACATGTGAATACAAATACTGTAGGTGCAGTGGTCGAGTGGTGAAGGAGTGTTAAATTACAGTATTAACACATTGAATGGTGTGAATTGAGAACAAGACCTCCCCACCAGGTGCAGACCCTATCACAAAAGCCTTATCTGCAGATTATCCCCAATTCAAGTGCAGATGACTTGCCTGGTGGGTTGAGGTGTCTGAAATCTCATGGGCTCTGCAGCTCTATTATAAATAGGGGGGATAGCTGGGGAATCTCATTAAAACACTGAACACTTTCAACAGCGCTCCTCCAGCAGGAGTCACGAAGGGGACCTAGCATGGCTATCTGCAGACCACCAGCCACCCTGAACTTCTGCAAGGACGCACGGCAACATCTCTTTGAAATGGTATCTGATGATGAGATAGATATACTAGGTGACAATGAGAGCTGTGGAACCCAGCAGCAGTCCTCTGATACATCGGATACAGATGATGCTGGGTTGGTCCCCCCCGCATCTTGCTTCGTGGAGACAGAAAGCGACTCTGGGGAGAGTGAGAGCGGGTTTTCTAAGGAGCCCACGGATGTCCAGGCAGGTGATAAAGCAAAGAGGACTCTGGTGAAGCCACCCTACTCATACATCGCTCTGATCACCATGGCTATCCTGCAGAGCCCGGGCAAGAAATTGACTTTGAGTGGGATCTGCGATTTCATCAGCAATAAGTTCCCTTATTACAAGGACAAATTCCCAGCCTGGCAAAATTCCATCAGGCACAACTTGTCCCTCAATGACTGCTTTGTCAAGATACCCAGGGAACCTGGTAACCCGGGAAAGGGTAACTACTGGACCTTGGACCCAGCTTCAGAGGACATGTTTGAGAACGGAAGCTTCCTCAGAAGAAGAAAACGATTTAAGAGGCACCATCCCGAATTTTTGAAGGATGGCGTATTTGTCTATCCTCCTTTCCAGTATTACCAGCCTTTCAGACCAGTCCAGCCACAGACCTTCCTTCAGTCAAATCCATTAACTTGCATGGCATCTCCCGAAAGGTTAATGATTCCCAATCACAATCAGGTGTCCTCTTATCAGGAAATCACAAGAAGCAAGATGCCCGTTTCTTCTCTGGAGGGATGCACTGTATCCACAAGCCACACTACAGCGACCACCCGAGACACGAAGCAGCAACCCAAGTTCTCATTCAGCATTGAAAGTATTATGGGGAAGCCAAGGGAGCAAGAAGTTACTCCTCCAAGCCTTCCATACCCTTCCCAGCCTTGGAACTGTGGGACCATATTCCAGATATCTGCTTCTAATCTGCTACCAACAGTATTAAATACATTGTCTTCTGGGTCACTGATAAATCCCTATGCGTCCAGGCAATACAATCAGATGGTGTTTCCTAATGGGTTTTACTGAGGAATAAATGTGGACAATTGGTTTTATGCAATTCTATTGCTCAGTAAAATGAAGATCAATTGTCTATATGACTTTAACTGCTTATTACTAAATAACGACTTGCTAGTTTCCAATGCAAATATCTTGAACAAAGGACTTAAAGTACTGTCTTAAGCCGCATCAATTTACTGCCCATGATATATTTATTTCTTGTTTAGTAATTGAGACTCAATGGAACACATGCATAAAAAGCAATTCTGAGTCAAAATACTAAAAGTAAAGCAATCACCATGGAAACAAATAGAATGTTTCTGTTGATTGCTCCACTTTTAGAAGTTTGACCCCGGCTGGCGCTTTATACATTATTTCCATGCAGAATATTCAAAGTTTTAATATGTGCAGGACGTGGATTATTTGTCATTTCATGGTCTTAATTTTCAAGAATGTATGTAATGTATATAATATCAAATATTTATCATCACTGTCGTGATTTGAAACATATATGTCGAAAAATATATATATAAATATATGAAATAAACTAATTAAATAATACTATTTATGTATTTGTGAATTATTGATTACTGATTTACATTGTTAAGAGATTATCTGGAAAAATATTTTATAATTTTGGTAACAGTAATTGCTATAAGGTTTTAATTCTAAAACAGATTTTTCACACACAAGGCAAATAAGCTTTATTCTTCATAGATACATGCATACAAGTATTTAGAAGAGTTAACTATTTAACTATATAAACAAAATAATATGAGCAAAACCCACAAAATAGTTTTAGATTTGCAGGAAACCTAATTGCATCTTTCATTTTATGTATTTATTTAACCTACTGCTGCCTATCTATCTAACATTTGGTATCTCACCCTGTATCAAGCATGTTCTATTTTATTATTATTGCATGCCTCTCTAATGGGAGCCGTTTTATCGGATCCCAAACTATGCTGGGAATGCCCATTTTAAGTCAAAATGGAATTCTTGGAGAAAGCCTGCAGATTAGTAAATTTTAAAAGTAAAAAAAATGAACAAATGAAGTCATATTTTGTTAGTTTTAATATGGATTTATTTGTTTCATTTTATTGTTTGAAGCTGGAGCGGTGCTTTTAAAAACCAACTTCTGTACGCATTCCTACAATGACTCCAGCACTGCACTCTCCTGTTTTTCTGTTAACAATAGTAATAATTTTGTATTAACGTCTGATATAGATCTGATACTAACATCTCACATTTAGAACACTGTATGGATTTGTAAAGCGATCTGGACACACAGAGAATATAAACTATATATATATATACTATACTATATATAACACATTTTAATACTATGGGTACATAGTATATACACTTGATATACCTATGCTGTGCAATTCTACCCTTTCATTGCCAGAGACGGATCTAACAGCATTGCTTAGCAACACATGGTTTTCCTTTATCATATGTGAAGGGTTAATGGAAGTGTAATTTTTTGACATTGCGGGATTTATAAAATACCGATTCTGGGGTAAAGTTATTTATGTAGAGCAATCAACATACAGACCAAAATGATCACCTCCAGAACTTCTCTTTATAAAGAATACCCAATGTGTGTGGCTGATTCTGTGATGTATATATCGGAAAGCAAGCGTTCGAGGCTATCCTCCCTGAAGAATAGCCTTACTTAATATTTCAGACTTGGACTCAAATATACACTGTCAAGAAATAAAATAATAATTGTTACTCCTCATCTCATATTACTTAATGGGAGGGAATATTTAACATGTAGATAAGATTAAGGTGCCACGAATTAAACTTGGTTATAAATGAAATAACATATAGACTTTGATAATGTTATATTAATTAATATGTGTAAACAGTCAAGTTTTTTTGTGTAAAAGCGTTGTAATATACAAGCGTTTAGGCATACACAGAGATACATGTTTAAAAACGAACTCTACGCAATCATGGAATAATAAACCAGACCTGTCCATTGGTTTCCATAGTGATTGCTGTTTTTTGCAACTTAGCCGCAGAATAACACTTTCGCCCCTTTCACATAGCATAAGGGGCACAATACTCCGTTGTAAAATAACTTGCTTTGCCTGAAGTCCTGGGCAGAAGTGGAAATAAATCTATATAGTTTACTTTACCCCTATATTTTTCAAAGCCTTTATTTGTTACTGTTGTTTACAGTTTTCTGAGATTTCTTTTCAGCTCGATATCTTTGTTGATTTGTTTGTTTTAGGCAGTGAAGGGCAAGGTTCCTAAAAATCTAAATGCAAATGTTCTTATTCAGTAAAGACAAAACAGGTCCCGATTCCTTTTATTCCTTTTTCAAAGGACGGTGTGCCAGAGTCTTTTCACTGGTTTATATCTTCTATGCTTTGATGAGCTTTGATCCACTTTTTGTTTGTAATTACCACTATCAGATTGAAGGACTTCAGTGTATTTATATGCTGTGTAGCTATTTACATAGTGTGTAAAGATGTGTAGATGGGTATTAAAGTTTGGGGTAAACACATTTACTTTCACTTGGATAACCCCAATATAGCATATTTGCAATTATTTCCAATTGATACCTCTGTATCCAGCCAATATATTCCAAATGCTATGTTGTTCAATTACAAATAAACTATACACTTCCAAGTTAACTTCTAATTATCGCGCACGTTGTTATCCGAAAAAAAAAAAAAAAAAAGATATTGATTACACTTTATTTTTTTTACTTAAAAAAAACGTATTATTCTAAAAACAATTCATTACCTTGATTTGCTTATATCTTTTTCTTTGACAAAATATCAGTGTTTTTAGAACGAGACTTTAGGATTCTAAAAACATAATGTTAGCGCAATTAGCATTTTTAAAAAAAATATTTATTGCTATAATATTGTTTATTCTTTTTCTTGTGAATAAATATACTCAGTTCTAAATTATTAACTATAGTGACAACATTTTCTTCATATAGCTCATTGGATATACACTGTATAGTATACTTTTTATTTATATACCATAGTATCAATAATATTGGAGTTTTTGCGCTTTTTTCGTTATATATGCATTGTCTCTATACTATTGTAGCTTTATTACACATTTTCTTTATGTACCATGGTCTCAATATTGGAGCCATAGTAAACATTTCTTTATAAATACATTGTATCTATACCATTGTAGCTATATTATATATTTTCTTTATGCACCAGTGTATCAATAATATTGGATCTATGGTATTCATTGTCGTCATGTATACACTGTATTTATAACATTATAGCTATATTATAGATTTTATTTATGTACCATTGTATCTTTAATATTGGAGCTATAGTATACATTTTATTTATAAGAAAATCGTGTTGGTTACCATTAGTGCAATTTAACTGATAAACATGACAGACCGTTTTCCTAAAATAAAGGTATTGTACGTTTATCAATATTGTGAGTGTCTTCCCGTGAAATGAACTTACAAACACAAACAAATTTAATTCATTATTTTTTTCGCAATAAGCTTGAATACTACAAAATCGAAAAATGTAGCCAATTGCTGAAATCAATTTCTTTTAAAGTACTTTTTTTTTTTTTATAATTTAAGCACCATGTACGTAATTGATCACCGTAAGTAACAATATTATAGAAACATAGAAACATAGAATGTGTCGGCAGATAAGAACCATTCGGTCCATCTAGTCTGCCCAATTTTTTTTTTTTGAGTACTTTTATTAGTCCCCCGTTCCCGGTCTTATAGCTAGGATAGCCTTGTGTCTATCCCACGCATGCTTAAAATCCTTGACTGTGTTTACCTCTACCACTTCTGCTGGCAGGCTATTCCATACATCCACTACCCTCTCAGTAAAGTAATACTTCCTGATATTACTTTTAAATCGTTGCCCCTCTAATTTAAGACTATGTCCTCTAGTTGTGGTAGTTTTTCTTCTTTTAAATATACTCTCTTCCTTTACTGTGTTGATTCCCTTTATGTATTTAAATGTTTCTATCATATCCCCCCTGTTACGTCTTTCCTCCAAGCTATACATGTTAAGATGCTTTAACCTTTCCTGGTAAGTTTTATCCTTCAACCCATGAACCAGTTTAGTAGCCCTTCTCTGAACTCTCTCCAAAGTATCAATATCCTTCTGGAGATAAGGTCTCCAGTACTGCGTACAATACTCCAAGTGAGGTCTCACCAGTGCTCTGTACAATGGCATGAGCACTTCCCTCTTCCTACTGCTAATACCTCTCCCTATGCAACCAAGCATTCTGCTAGCATTTCCTGCTGCTCTATTGCATTGCCTACCTACCTTCAAGTCCTCTGAAATTATTACTCCTAAATCCCTTTCCTCAGATGTTGAGGTTAGGACTGTACCAAATAGTCTATATTCTGCTTTTGGGTTTTTACGCCCAAGGTGCATAATCTTGCACTTGTCCACATTAAATGCCAGTTGCCACTGCTCTGACCATTTTTCTAGTTTAGCTAAATCATTTGCCATTTGGCTTATCCCTCCATGAATATCAACCCTGCTGCAAATCTTTGTATCATCAGCAAAAAGACATACTTTACCAACAAGACCTTCTGCAATATCGCTAATAAAAATATTAAAGAGAATGGGTCCAAGAACAGATCCCTGAGGTACCCCACTAGTAACAAGACCTTGCATCGAATATACCCCATTGACTACAACCCTCTGTTGCCTGTCACTCAGCCATTGTCTAATCCATTCAACAATATTGAAATCCAAACTCAAAGATTTCAGTTTATTGATAAGCCTTCTATGTGCGACAGTGTCAAAAGCCTTACTGAAATCTAGGTAAGCAATGTCTACTGCACCACCCTGATCTATTATTTTAGTTACCCAATCAAAAAAATCAATAAGATTAGTTTGGCATGATCTCCCTGAAGTAAACCCATGCTGTCTCTGATCTTGAAATCCAAGCGACTTTAGATGTTCAACAATCCTATTCTTTAACAAGGTTTCCATTATTTTCCCCACTACTGAAGTAAGACTTACTGGTCTATAGTTGCCCGCCTCCTCCTTACTACCTTTCTTGTGAATGGGCACAACATTAGCTAATTTCCAATCTTCTGGAACTACTCCCGTTAACAATGATTGGTTAAATAAATCTGTTAACGGTTTTGCTAGTACACCACTAAGTTCTTTTAATAACTTTGGATGTATCCCATCAGGTCCCATCGACTTATTTGTCTTTACTTTAGACAGCTGAAGTAAAACCTCTTCCTCTGTAAACTTACATGCATCAAAAGACTCATTAGTCTTTTTCCCTAAATGAGGTCCCTTACCCTCATTTTCATTTGTAAAAACTGAACAAAAATATTCATTAAAGCAGTCTGCTAAGCCTTTATCCTCTTCTACATAGCATCCTTCTTTTGTTTTTAATCTAACTAATCCTTGTTTTACTTTCCTTTTCTCATTTATGTATCTAAAAAATGTTTTATCCCCCTTTTTCACTGACTGGGCTATAGTCTCTTCTGTGTGTGCTTTGGAAGCTCTTATAGCTTGCTTTGCCTCTTTCTGCCTACTCTTATAGATCTTTCTATCTTCCTCACTCTGAGTATTTTTATAATTACTAAATGCTAGCTTTTTATTTTTTACTATTTTAGCCACCTCTGCAGAGTACCACAGTGGTTTCTTCAATTTTTTGCTCTTACTGACAAGCCTTATGCAATTTTCTGTAGCCTTCAGTAGTGCAACTTTTAGATAATCCCATTTCTCCTGGACTCCATTTAAATTGCTCCAGTCTGATAATGACTCCTTCACATCTAATCTAATTTTAGAAAAGTCTGTTTTTCTAAAATCTAAAACTTTTGTTTTTGTGTGGTGTGACTGCGTCACTGTTCTTATATTAAACCACACTGTCTGGTGATCACTAGATCCTAAACTTTCACCTACAGTAATATCTGATAACAAATCTCCATTTGTGAACACTAAGTCTAGTATGGCCTGCTTTCGAGTTGGCTCCTCCACTACTTGTTTTAGAGATAATCCCAGTAGGGAGTTTAGGATATGTGTACTCCTGGCACAAGTAGCTGTTTTGTATTTCCAGTTCACATCAGGAAGATTAAAGTCACCCATGATGATCACTTCTCCCTTCATTGTCATTTTAGCTATTTCCTCAACTAGTAGATTATCTAACTCCTCTATTTGTCCAGGGGGCCTATAAATCACACCTACCCGAGTTACCATATGATTACCAAATTCTAATGTAACCCAAACTGACTCTATGTTCGCCTCACTAACTTGTATTACGTTACATTTTAAGCTATCCCTCACATACAGGGCCACCCCTCCCCCTTTTTTACCTTCTCTGTCTTTTCTATATAAAGAGTACCCTGGTATTGAAATGTCCCAGTCATGTTTTTCATTATACCATGTCTCAGTAACAGCCACTAAATCTACATTCTCAGTTGCCAATATTGTCACAAGTTCATGGATCTTATTCCCTAAACTGCGAGCATTTGTAGACATGACCCTAAGCTTATCATTTTTTAGCACGCTGACTACAGGTAACTTCTGTACCTTTTTTGGGGGGCAATTGGATTGATGTTTTATCGCCATTTTGCCCCCCTCTTTTAGTTTAAAAACCTCCTAGCAAAACCTCTGAACTGCTCACTGAGAACATTCGTTCCCTTTTGAGAAAGATGCAAACCATCTTTTTTGTACAGTTCCTTTCTATCCCATAGTGAACTTCCATGAGAAACAAAGCCAAATCCTTGCTCCCGACACCATTCTCCAAGCCACAAGTTGAAGTTCCTAATACGCATCCGTCTATCATTCTGAATGTTGTGCACAGGCATAACTTCAGAAAAGGACAGCGTGGACACAACCTGCCGTATATCATTGGCAAGAACACGAAAAGCTTCCTTCACCTCTGAAACCTCATTGCAAGCCAAATCATTTGTCCCTAGATGAACCAGTACATCCAATTCTCCTTCCTGATTTGCGTGCTTAACAATATTAGAAATACGCCTCCCGTCTCTGCGAGCAGTAGCTCCAGGAAGACATCTCACTAAGCCAATAGTGTCCAACTCCGCACCTCTTATGATAGAATCGCCCAACAACAACTGCTTTCTATCAGGCCTCACCTTCTCCTTGCACACCTTAGCCACATAGGAGAGTGGTTCCTCAAACTCTGCGTCTGAGCCTGCCTCCACAACACCACTGCACTCTGCAAGTGCTGAAAATGAATTCTGGACAGCCACAGACTGTGGGACATGCCTTTTATCCACAACTCTAAGCCTACCAGATCCAACAGTAATCCACCTGCCATTCCTAGGAAGCCTCTGCGGCAATGGCCTCTGTGGCAGTGACTTCGCAACAGTCTCAGCCCGATATTATAACAGATACATAGCACCAAACCAGATCTTTGTTAATTTACATATAGATTACACATAACCCCAAGAATCCGTATTTAGTATGCAAACACTGTGTGTAGTAGTGATTTATTAAACACTTATTATGTTTTAAATATACTTTTATAGTTACAACTATATCTGTATCTTTGGTTTTAACTGTACATTGTACATAGTATTGATTCAAGTTGTTTTTTTTAGTTCTGTTAATAGAAGATTATAAATATATAATGTATGTATAAATATATGTATATGTATTTATGTGTATATATATATATATATATATATATATATATATATATATATATATACACACACATAAATATATATATATATATCATTTTATAGTTTTACCACAAGAAATCTGTGCGTGCAGAAATGAAAGCCACGATCTATCGAGTTTGGTTCTGAAAAATAAAAATATAATAGTGTGGAATAAGTTAAATCTGTAATATCATAGTAGTTTCTCTTTCACAACACACACATCACCAGAATAGATCTGCATGTCTGTACATATTGGACTGTTTGTAAGGTATTATTTGATCCGTCAATATCGCTGCAATCAACCTATTATTATAGGTAACATATACCTGCGAACTACATTTCCCATGAAGCTTCGCTGGCTCTTTTAGCATGCGCATAATTCGAAATTTAAAAATGTACCTGACTGAGCATGATGGGATATGTATTTCACAGTAGTGGAACTTCAAAAGTTAGTCATCACTGCTGCAGAGTAGCTGTGTGATCACTTTTAAACATTGTCACCTGTATTGTTTCATTGGTCAATTAATTGTTATTTATTTTAGCCCTGTCTAGTTTACTCAGTGAGTGGAGATATTGTGGACACCATGCGATACCTGAACCAGGAGATCCATACGACTATAAATGATATTGTTAGATTAAAGGAAGGATGAATAGATAAATATACATTGGGGATATTGGTCAATAATCAGGATTATACTGGATGGTAATCAGAGTCCTATATGGCTAGTGCAGCTAAGTGATTGTGAGACTAATGTCGTAGTCACTGACCTTTCTATACAATATACAATGTATCCAGTTACCTAACATGTATACTGCAGAATTAAACATACAGGGGTATTATGGGACAAAGATCTAGAAGGTTAACAATCAGCAGAAACATTCCACTGGTTACATGAAGACTGCTCCACTTTTAGAACTCTCAGTATGAATAGATTTTACAGGACTTTATTCAAATGCCAGGTTTGCTGACTTGTACTGATCCTTCCACTCAACTTTCAGTGCTTGGCTGAATGGTTCTATGCCATCCTAATATACTGTGCCCAAAAGCCTGTAGGATCAGAGGCGGTTCTAGACTATGTGAGGACTTAGGCGAAAGTCGAACATGAGGCCCTCACGGAGACGCATTATTAAATAAAATATATGCAAGTGATAATAAAAATGAACTGTGTCCTAAATATGAACACTAACACATATCACACAGTCATTCATAGACATGCTCAGCCAGCACACAGTAATTCATAGACACACTCAGCCAGCACACACTAACTCACAGACACACTCAGCCAGCACACACTAACTCACAGACACACTCAGCCAGCACACAATCACACACTAACAGAAACACTCAGCCAGAAGGAAAGGTGCTCAATGTTGAAAGTGGTCTCACAGACCACGTTGTGCTGGAGGCATGACACTTTGTTCTTCCTCACAGCACCAGATGAACTGGGACAGTGGGGGCCCAGTGCATCGCCCCACCTACCCTCACAAACATGTTATCCAGGTCTAGTATAATATGAAGGGTGGTAAGGAGCAGTTGGTCCATATGCCAGTATTTTGCCACTCAATATGCCAGTATTTTGCCACTCAATATGCCAGTATTTTGCCATTCAATATGCCAGGATTTTGCCATTCAGTATGCCAGGATTTTGCCACTCAGTTTGCCAGGATTTATCCATTTAATATGCCAGGAGTTTGTCACTCAATTTGCCAGGATTTAGCCCCTCGATATGCCAGGATTTAGCCACTCAATATGCCAGGATTTAGCCACTCAATATGCCAAGATTTTGCCACTGAATATGCTAGGATTTTGTCACTTAATATGCCAGGATTTTGCCACTTAATATGCCAGGATTTGCTTGTTTTTTGCCACCCTCCTCCCCGCATTCCCCAGTACTTACCCTACTTGTTGCTCTGACTCCAGTCATCTCCTCCGTGCATCTTCCCTCCTGCATTAAGGGAGGAAACTCTTAGACGACTAAGGTTAGTGTGTTACATCAAAGGCTGTAAGGTGAGTTAGGCAGCCGCGAGGCCCCTGTGAGTGCGAGGCCTTAGGCGGTTGCCTAACTCGCCTAATCAGAAAGCCGCCCCTGTGTAGGATGATGCCATAAAGCATCCTGACTCCTACAGCTCATTGGCTCAGTGTGATGAGCTGTACTGCAAATCCCACTGCAGGAACCAGTAGCACAATCCCCTCAGTCAGATGAGGTCAGATGTGACATTGCAAAGTCTTGCAGTATTTCAGCAGGGACCCACAGGATCTGTAAAGACCGTGGTCACATCTCTGAATTTGCACCTATGGCTCTTGATCGCGTTTGTGATCAGAGCCAAGGGCAAAAAGACTGTTTTGGGCCTTAAGCATCGAAGCACCATTAGGTCGGAAGGGGTTAAGGTAATTCGAGAATGGCCCTGTTGACTTCTTGTTCCAGTATGGTTAACATTGTTATTCTACCTTTTATATCTATGCTTTTTTTATGCATGTGCAAATTTCCTGTCTTTCTTCCCAGTCGACTGATAAGGAGTTAAGAAATAAACCAAAGTGTCTCAAATAAAACCTGGTCTGCAGGTCATAAGTCTAACGATCTACTTTGGAATAGCAAAATACAGGACTAAGCAGAGGTTTCTGTACAAATTTTCAGAGAACAGATAGTGGTCTCTTACTATATATTGAATATTAAACATCTAAAATTAACATTAAGGGTGGACATATCTGTATAAAGGAAATGTAATGGCTTTTCTCTAATCATAGTTTATGACAACTTGAAGCTGATGCACACTCCAGGGTAATACCTATATACTGATTGGTATTATATATTACACGTGAAAAACCCATGATAAAGGATTTACATCGACTATATATCAGTGACAACGACCCACCTGCATTCTCATAACCCTCGGTGGCAGACACAGGAGTGTGGAGAGAGAAAAATAAAAAGGAGAAGTGTGGAAAATAAGAAAAAAATTACGAATTATCATAATGACCACAAAAAAAAACACAGACTTAAAGATTCTCTCGAAGAGAGATAAAAGGGAAACAAAACAAGACAAAAATCTTTCAGCTTTCTTCTCCCCGCAGGGAGGTAGAGAGCATCCTGAAAAAACCGTATCAGATATTTCAATGAATTCAGATACAGCGGATGCTCCCCAAAAAAAGGAAAGAGGGACAGTGACTATCGAGTTACTAGATACTAGCCTGCAAGGCCTACTAGCAGAAATTAAGAAGGAAATTGCTAGCCAGGCAGTCGACATCAAGAAAGAGATTAATTCTTTGGCAAGCAAGATCCAAATAATAGAAGAAAAAAGTGAAAATTTGGAATTCAGACTAAATGATCTTAAGCATGAGAATGAGGCTCTAAATAAAAAAAATAGTCCTCCTGGAAGATAAAGTCGGAGACTTGGAAGATCGCTCTAGGAGAAATAACCTTAGATTCCGAAACATACCAGAAGAATCGGGACAGGAAGATATTAGATCAGTCCTTAAGGTGTATTTTGAAGCTATGGGGTTAAAAAAGGACGAACACGAGGGAATAATTGAAAGATGCCACAGACTCAACAAACCAAAAAATCTGCCGAAAGACACCCCTCGGGACATTATTGTCTGTTTCCATTCATATATCTTTAAAGAAAAGGTGCTAAAAGCTAACAGAGAACAAAATAGACAGGAAGGCAAATATAAGAATGTATTGGTGTTACCAGATCTATCGTTTGTAACAAGGTCAAAACGGAAGAAATTTGCGCCGGTTGCGGCTATACTAAGGAAACACGAAATCCGATTCAGATGGGGCTTTCCAGTAAAAATGATAATATTTCATCAAGAGCATACCGAAGTCTGTGAATCCTATGAAACAGCCAAAGCTTGGCTAGCAGCTAATAACTTATCCTAGAAAATATAGACCTGACAATTTTTTTTTTTTTTTCCTCTCGTTTGGAATAAATGTGACAGTGTATGTTAAACACCTACACACTTGAAACTTCAAGCAAGCAATGACTATATGAAAGTCAATTGATATATACGGGTCTTCTTGTATAACAGGGCCTATAAGAATAGATATGACTGCATAAAATAAATATCTGCTCATCTCTGCCATCTGCCATGAAGATCGAGAGAGACCTTTTTTTTTTTTTTTTTTTCTTTTTCTTTTTTCCTTCGTCTTTTTTCTCTCTTGGATCAAAGATGACATTGAAGGCTAAATACTTACACACTTCGAACTTTAAGCAAACAAAGACTATACGAAAATTAACGAATATATATGGGTCTCTTTGAATAAATGCGCTTTAACCAACACTTAATATACAACAAAAAAGGGATTACCCTTAATTCGGTAGCAATCCACTTGGTAAATACATGGAGGGAAAAACAGAAACAAAATAATGATAATATAGTGTAGTATTTTAGTGCAAAAACAGGGAATGTGAAAAAGTGAAAATACACTCACATATCCCTGAGCAGTATACTGCTCAGTACATCAAGCCTCATGGGAGCCCACGCAGGGTAGATGATCCAAGCGTATCCCAGAAGATGAGAGAGCAGAGGAGAGACGTAAGTAAGTATCGATCCTCAAAGAAAGGCTGACGATAAGAGATTATCCCGAAGGTAATATAGATAGGGCTATACAAGAAGTCAATCAAGTGGATAGAGAGTCCTTACTTACTTATAAGACAAAGGAGGAAATTAAGAAAGAACCCCCACTTTCTATCATTTTAGATTTTAATAATAAGAATCTTCGGTTGAAAAAAATTATCCAGAAGCACTGGCCAATTCTAAAAAAGGATGATCTCCTGAAGGAGATCTTACCGGAAAAAAGCAAAAATAATATTTAGAGGCGCCCCCAATATACGTAGGTGCATTACTAAGAGTTTTACGAAACAACAGAATAATATTAAACCCACCTTTTTAACCCAAAATCCTGGCTTCTATAGATGCAACAACTGCAATGCATGTCGTCAGACAAAACAAAAACAAAATAAAAAGATCTGCAGCTTTAAATCCAACATGACAGGAAAAGATTATGTGATTAAAGATTTCATGAACTGTCAAACATGCTCAGTTGTGTATCTACTTGCATGTCCGTGTGGATTACAATATGTGGGTCGCTCCTCCAGAAAACTGGGGAAACGAATAGGGGAGCATTGTAACAACATTAAGAACAAACTCGTAACACATTCTGTACCAAAACATTTCTTACAGCACAATAGTGACCCCCGGGAGTTAAGTTTTACCGCAATTGCAAAATATAAAAAACATTGGAGGGGGGGTGATTTTTGGAAAGAACTAGGGAAATTAGAAATGCAATGGGTTTATGAGTTGAAAACCTTAACCCTCAATGGCCTAAATTCTGATTTTGACCTTTTTAATTTTTTAGAAATCTTTTTTATAATTTTTTATAAGAATTTTTATAATGTTTATTGTTGGGACATATTGCAATACTATGTAAGTGGTTTTATATGACTCATATTTACCCCGGACTCTGAGCAGAATTAATTGTTAATCTTGTTTTAAAGTTCATATTACTTATTGTTTTATATAATGTTTATTGTGTTATTTTTATATTTAATGTGTGCCAGACCCCATAGGGTTAAGATTTAATATATGCCTAAACCCAAAGGGTTAAAATATCTGTAGCACATAGTTCATGGAGAATATTTCTATATCATCCCTGAGAGGGTTAAAAGGAACACTCTATACCTTGGGATGTGCAATTTGGTTTTGCCCAGAGTCGAGAGGGTTAAAAGAACTGGAATCAGACACAAAAAGAGATTCTGAAGGCTTTTATTATTGTTTTTTACATAAACTGGAACGATGTGGAATAACATTACATGTAAGGAGGAACTGCAGAGGCGTACTGACGGGGAGACGCGAGCTGCAGAATGAAGATGCCGGCTAATGGACGCTGAACGTGTGACGTCATCACGCGCGACACCCGGAAGTCGCGCGTGGCGGGAGATTTAAAAGTGGAAAAGAAGATATGGAGAGAGCACACTTGAAAAAGCCCATTTCTACTGGGCGAAACGCGTTGTGGAGAGGAGGAGACTTGCTGGGACTATCTGAGGACATTGGGACTTATTGTATTCTGCATATTCCTGCTGGATCCTGTTTATTTTTAATGTAAGATCTTTTATACTTTGTCTACAATAAATTTTATACCCTTACTTACGTCTCTCCTCTGCTCTCTCATCTTCTGGGATACGCTTGGATCATCTACCATGCGTGGGCTCCCATGAGGCTTGATGTACTGAGCAGTATACTGCTCAGGGATATGTGAGTGTATTTTCACTTTTTCACATTTTGGCGCAGTGTATTTCTTGTTTTTCTCTCTTTGAATAAATGGTCGTATAAGAATATTCACAACTGTACAAAATAAATATTCGCTTATTATTACCAATATTGGTAAAGATAGAGAGAAATAGTTTTTTTTTTGTTTTTTTTTTCTCCCTCCTTCTCTCTCCTCCATCATATTACAGGAGGGAACTAAATGTGAAGTATACTAAACTAAGTCTAAAGGGATTAAAGGGATATAGAACATTTCGAAGATTACTAAAAACCATACTAATTGCAATAGATAAGATGTACAGTAGTAAAGAGAAAGAGAGATGATATGGTTCTAACTTAAATTTTATCACTATTTGTACGTATTCATTTTGGAAGTTTGACAATCACGAAAAGTAGACTAAAAATGAAAATGTAATTAATTTTTATTTTTTTTCTCTTTTTGACATAATATATAAGGGATTTAAATAGAAGGGAATAATGGGTTATTCCACACTCTTAGATTAAATTTGATAACATAAATAATAATAGATAAAACTTATAGTAACAAACAGAAATTAAATGAAACGCACAATTTTAATTAGTATTTTTTTTTTTCCCTTTCTCTCCTTTTGATATAATACACAAGGGATTTAAATGGAAAGGAATAATGGGGTTCTACACTTTTAGATTAAACTTGATAACATAAATGATAATAGATACAATTTATAGTAACAAACAGAAATTAAATGAAACGCACAATTTTAATTTTTTTTATTTTTATTTTTATTTTTCCTTCTTCACCAAACCTAGGCACCTCAATAGTAGAAATTAGAAAATCACGAAGGGTGGAGGAGAGGAAAAATGAAAGAGAAACATATATAAATACATTTACATCTTCCTCTTTCTCTATTTCATTTATACACAATTCAAGAAGAACACCATTTAAATTATCCCACAATATATTTAGGTTTAAAAATCCCCTGAAGTTTTGCCAAAGAAAGTTACCACTGACTTAGCTTATTAAGAAGTGATCAATAAAAATAAGGAGAATGATAACTAAATGAGAGGGAAGAGAGGGTGGATCTTTAAAATTATTATAATTTTTTTTTTTTTTTGGTAGGGTATATATATATATATAATAGGTCATTAGGAGATAGGGGGAGAAAAATGTTGGGAAAGTCTCACGTCTACTGGGGGTCAGCCCCCCCCGCCTGGTGCGGGAAATGGTTAAATGTCTGTACTGTCGACCATTTTTTCTGCACTAAGCACAGTTGAATCCTATTTTAAGACGCGACTGTTCTATGTGTTAAATTATGTAAAATGTAATGTTTGTTGTTTAATTGTTAAATGTGCCGGGTGCTTGGACTATTCTCAGGGTCCCAAGTCCCGACAAAGGAAATATAGCAGATCTGACCGATCGAGAGACCTGAGCAGGGGAGGAAGAATGATAAGGGAGAGAAAACTTTTTAATTTTAGGGATGAGGGTTAAATGTATATCAATTAATGCACAAGGATTAAATTCCCTTTTTAAAAGGAGAATGGTCTATGATAGTCTGTCAAAACAATCTGCCGATATAGGTTTCCTGCAGGAAACCCATTGGCTCAATGGAGAATCTCAGAGGTGGGGGGGGGGAAAATATCCAAATATATTGCATGCATCCCTACCAAATAAAAAGAAAAGAGGGGTAGCAGTGGTGATCTCCAGCAAACTAAAAACAGAAGTTATTATGAAAGAACTGGATCCGGAAGGCAGATTTATTATTGTTGTAATTAAAATAGATGAAGAATACTTTACTCTTGTAAATGTATACCTTCCAAATAAAAATCCAATAGGAATGCTATCAAAAATCCTAGAAAAAATGGACAGGATTAAGAAAGGTACAGTGTTAATAGCTGGGGACTTCAATTGTGTTTTTGATACAGTAATGGATAAAAAATGAGTTAAAACAACTCTTGTAGATAGATCAATTATCAGCCAGGCTAGACGCCTAAGATCTTTATGCAAAAAATACGGTCTATTGGACCTGTGGAGAACATTACATCCAAATGATAGAGATTTTACCCATTTATCAAGGATCCATGGATCCTATTCAAGGATAGATCACTTCTTAAGTACCCCCCAGATAGTCAAAAGGATAGAAAAAGTGAATATAATTGAAAATACATGGTCAGACCATAGCATTTTAACTTTAGAATTAGGAGAAAGCCATCCAAAGGGTAAAACAACATGGAAACTAAACGACCTTTTGATAAAAGATCGAATTAACAAAGAATATATTACCAAAATGTCTAGGTTGTTTTTTGAAGAAAATAAATCAGAAGAAATCTCCAATCTAACCCTATGGTGTACCTACAAAGCGGTAATAAGAGGTTACTGTATAAAAATGGAAAAAAATTATAAAAGAAAGGGAGGAAAAGAACTATCCGACTTGTATATAGAATTATTTGATATTACCAATAAAAATAAACTGGCGCCGTCTAAAAATTATGTGACCAAAATATTAGATATACAAACCAAAATAAACAGCAAATTAGAGGAGAAGATGATAAAATCCCTGGAAAAGCTGAAGATAAAATACTACTACAAAGGTAACAGGGCAGACAAGTTACTCTCAAATAAAATAAAAACATATTATACTAAAAGAACTATAGATAAACTGATAGTCGACGATAAGGTTCATCTGACCCCTGAAAGTATTGGCACCCAGTTTAATGAATTCTATTATAAACTATACAATTTATCACAAAATTCTAATACCAAAGATATAGACCTATACATAAAAAACACAGCTATTCCTAAGATATCAGAAATACATCAAGTAAATCTGAATAGTCCTTTTACCACGGAAGAACTTGAATTGGCAATAAGAAATCTAGCCACCAATAAAACTCCCGGACCAGGCGGCTATACTCATCTATTTTATAAGACCTTTAAAGACGATATTGTAGGCCCATTGACTCAAAAATTCAATGAAATGGTCTTTGCCAAAGATATACCAGGCAAGTTACTAAAAGCCAACATTTTACCTGTTTTGAAACCTAACAAAGATCCTACAGAACTTAAGAATTACCGACCTATTTCACTTATAAATGCTGATATGAAATTATACGCAACCATCCTAGCCAATAGATTAAAACCAATGCTTGCCTCAGTGATACATCCGGACCAAATTGGTTTCATACCAGGCAGATCATCAACCAACAATACCAGAAGACTATTAGATATAATGGACCAGGCTGAGCTACGGGGAACCCCACTTGCGACCCTAGCGTTAGATGCCGAAAAGGCTTTCGATAGGGTCGGGTGGGATTACCTAGAGAGAGTACTGAAGGCATTCGGCATAGATGGGTGGATCTATAATGCTATTATGGCACTCTATAAGGGCCCAACAGCTAGGACAGTGGGGCCTAATATCTGTGCAAATTGGTTTCCATTATCAAATGGAACAAGAGAAGGTTGCCCCCTCTCCCCGCTGATATATATTCTTACATCCCCGTCTCACTCTCTACCTTATCTGATGGATGAAATAAATAGATATGCCTCAATATCAAATTATAAATTAAATTTAGATAAAACAAAGGTTATGACTAAAAATTTACAGAAATACACCCTCGATAATTTAAAAAGAAAATTTAATTTCACGTGGACTTCAAAAGGCTGTGAGTACCTAGGATTACAATTTCCGGATGAGGTGGAGAGAGTGATGGAGGTAAACTTTCTAAGATTATTGAGAGAAACAAACCAGAAGCTGCAAGATTGGAGGAATACCGAAATATCGTGGTGGGGTAGGATTAATTTAGTCAATTACTATATCCTGCCAAAATGGTGCTACCTCTTTAAAATGATACCTTGGGGGATACACCGATCCTGGATGGATATGGTCCAAGAAAGTTTTAAAACATTTATTTGGAAAGGAAAACCCCCAAGAATCAATAAATTTAATATGGCAAGAAAAGTAAAACAAGGAGGTCTTAGCTACCCTATTATTGAGAATAATTACCATTCAAGTATGATAGTTCATGCTCACAACCTCCAGAATCTCTCACTCCATAAAGAACCATGGTACCTTATATAAAAAGAGGCATCGGACAAAGAGGATCTTGAATACTACCTATGGTTAAATAGTAACAAAATTCACTCTAAAGGCCTGATGGGCAAATCAAGGATTCTAGGCCAGGTGATCAAGGAATGGGACACTATCAAAAAAACTATGAACCTACAAAATAAAATGATTCCTTCATGTAAACTAAAAGCAATACAATATAATATAAAAGACATCACCTTAAAGAACTGGGATAAAGCTCATGAATGTCCAATAAGAGATTTGTGCGAACAAGGCAAATTATTGCCTTTTGAAACACTGAGAGAGAAATATTCCCTTCCCTCCAGAGAGATATTTTCGAATCTGAGAATTAAAAATTTTATGAAGAACAATGTGTGTCATAACTTGGATACACTAAAACAAGAGCTAACTAAAATTTTCTCATACAAACAAATACCTAAAATCACAGCAAAGACAAATTCTCTAGTAACGATGAGAAATACATGCCCTATAAAAGTGAAGTCGATATGGGAGAGGGAGCTAGCAATCAAAATTACAGATGAGGAGTGGGCAGGCTCCTTTGCCCAGACAAATAAAACAACATGATGTCTCAATCTAGCAGAAAATCAATTTAAAATAATGTATAGGTGGTACAGAGTCCCATCTGCCCTGACAAAAATGTACCCACATTTATCATCTAAGTGCTGGAGATGTGGGGTGGAAAACGGCACTTTCCTTCATGTCTGGTGGAGTTGCAAGGCTGTTGCTGTCCTATGGGATTGGGCTTTCGAATTGATTAAAAAACTTACAAACAGTAATACGACCTGGAAGCCAGAATCTGCTCTCCTACATTTAAAGCTAAAAGAATCTAAAGATAATCAGCAGATAGCCATTCATTGTTGGGTGGCCACAAAGGTTCTAATAGCTAGAGCGTGGAGATCAAGCAAACCCTTTAAAGAAATCCAACTGATAAATCAAGTAACGTATCAGGCAAGGATGGAAAAGAGTTTGAGTAATCTACAACCATCAGCATCTAGGAGACTATGCAAACTCTATACATATATATTAGAGCAGTTAGAACAGATGTAGATAAATAGGAGAGAGATATGGCTATCTAATACCATCTTAATACAACAGGCCCAAACCAATATCAAAATAAAACTTAAAAATAAAAAGGGGAAAGATGGGAAGAACTCCTCAATAAGGATATGTCTGTGAAACCTTGAAATGCTCCCCCCTGGGTGGGGTAAAGGTCTCTCGATCGGTCTGTAAGATTACAGTACATTTTATTGACCTGTGCAAAGAGGGGGGGGGGAGGGATATTTTGCCGAAAGAGTCCGGAAGATACTTATAAGACTCTTTATAGAAGTGAATCTAAATATAATAAGCACTTTAAGAAGGGATCGGAGCGGCCACCCCTCGTTGCACTGGGACATAATAATTTGTTGTATATATGATGTTTTTTGTATGTCTGTCAACGTCTTTCGTGTTTTATATGTTATGGAGAAAAAGAAAACCAATAAAGATATATTAAAAAAAAAAAAAAATTATTAATTACGTTTATAATTTCGCCTCTAGAAATAGGCAGATTTAGTTCAGTCAGCTGTTCCAGAGACAAAGTTGGTAAGTCTATTTTTTTTAAGGAATTCAGTAATATCTGTCTTATGGGGGTCGAGTGAAGACCATAGAGTTGCGAATAGAAACTATTGAATGCTTCTCCTATTCCCTTAGGACTTGTATTTACTGAGCCATTCCACACTATTTTCTCCATTCGCGTCCTTGCCCTCTTATTTTTCAATTTCGCTGTGAGCATTTTGTCTGCTCTATTTCCCTTATAATACCATTTCTGTTTTAATTTTTGTAAAGCTACACTTGTTTTAGACATAAGGATTAGATTTGTCTTCCCTGTTATTTCATCTATTTTATCTGAAAGGTTTTTAGTAGGAGAAAGTTTGTTATCCCTTTTTAATGAGCTCAATTCAAAGTATAGTTGGTTTAGTGGCCTCCAAAATGTTGTTTTATTCTCAGATCCTAGTTTTATGAGACCTCCCCAAATGACACTTTTAAAGGCGCACCAGGTTACAGAATTAGATATCGATTGTGATTCATTCTCCTTAAAGTAGTATTTTATCATCTCGGATAGGTAATCTAGGTTCTCTTTTTTCAATAGTAAATTTTAATTTAGCCTCCATGCGGAGCGGGTCTGAGATAGTCTATTTATCCTCACATCCAATAGAACTGCTGAATGGTCTGTCCAAGTTACATCTTTGATTTCAATACTTTGACAGGATTGCAATGATAGTGCTTTGACCAATAAATAACCCAACCTTGAATAGGACAGATGGGGTTTCGAATAAAAAGTATAGTCCCTTTCCTCTGGGTGGAGGGCACGCCAGACATCATATAATTCTTGATTAATATTTCCTGAAAAGAGCCCTTAGATTTTATTCTACGTTTTTTAAATTTAACCTGGGGGGTTTTCCTGTCCCAATCTTCATCATTCACACACTTGAAATCCCCACCGATTATCAACGTGCCCTGTATCAGATTTTCAAATTTGTTAAGAAGTTTGTTTATGTGTTTTTGTGGGTGTCTATTTGGGGCATACACATTGAGTAGAGTGAAGATCTTTCCCTGTAATTCACAGACCAAAAAAACTAATCTACTGTTCTCATCGACATCTCTAAAGATTTCTTTATATGTGATTTCTTTAGATATAATGATCGCCGAGCCCCTTCTCTTAGAGCAATATATCTGGACGCAATCACCGTGGGGAAATTTATGTTATTTATACTTGGACCGTCCATTCTCCAATGAGTCTCCTGGAGAAATGCGATTGTTACCCTATGCTCTCTTAAGTAATCATTAAGCAGCATTCGTTTCTTTGGGGTGTTAAGACCCTGAACGTTCAGGGTTAATATCGTAATTTTATCCCAGCAAATTGTACGCGTCCGGCCCTCGAGTCAACCCTGTCCGCAACAAAGTTTTAACAAACACATAACAACAAATAACACTACATATAAAACAATACTGTACATACATAACCTCACTTAGGATAAGTAAGTAAGGAGGGGAAAAAAAGAACAAGGTCTCGGCCACCGCACACTCTGCGATGGACTGACCCAATGTATATCCAACCCCCAATTTGTTAGATACATATATAGCTTTACCAATAAAAGCTTAATTGTGGATCAATGAGAAGTAGATGGAACCTCCGCAGTGGGGGGTGAAAGAAGAGTGGGGTGAAGAGGAATTGGGTCTCTAATCAAAATCGTTGCCTAAAAAGAGTTGGGAAAAACTAAAAAAACCAAAAAAAAGGACTAGGACGTGGGAAAAAAGAAGAAAGGGAAGAAAGGGGGGGAGGAGGGGAAGAAAGGGAGGAGGGAAAGAAGGAAGGGGATAAGGAGAAAAGGGCGTATTTTAAACCAATCATAAGTCTTAGCCATGGGTTTTCTTTTCCCCTTTTTCTCTTTCCTTTTTATATATACCACTCTTCAAATTATGGGACCTGTTTCTATAAATAAATAAATACTTAAGTGCATTAAATTAACCTTTGGAATGAATCGTCCCCTATAACCCCCCTTCCCCCCCCCCAAACATTCGTTAATTTGTGATATTGCATTGTATTAAATATAATTATAAATCGTGTATTAGTTTCCTATCATTACTTCTTTATTAATCAGTGGTAATATTTTATTTCTAAAGGACGTTAGCCCTTAGAGGTACAAATTCCTTAGTGCTAAACGATTTGACAGACTAATGTGTTAAATGTGAATCAGTGTAAATCTAAGTGGTACTAGTGTGTTTAAATGAATTCTAAATTCCAATGTATCTTATTATTTCTCTCCCCAAAAATCCTCACCCCCATCCCTCTAATAGTGATCATCACCCAAATATTCCCTCAAAGTTTTTCCCCTTCCCTTTCATCACAATGAAACTATTATTCAGGTCAATGGGTGTCCCCTTCTCCATCCACATATCACAGGGCCATCACTGCCTACCCAAAAATTCTTCCCTTTCTCTTCCCTTTATGTATATCCCTCTCACATCTCCACCACCCCAGCCACATCCCCCCCAACCCCACCTCCCCCACAACCTCAGTCTCCCAAAAATTATTCCTCTTCACTATACTTCCCCTTCAGCCGTGCCAGACCCCCTTGAGGAGAGTCAAAGACCACCGAGGAGTTCTCATAGCTCACAATTAATTTGGTAATTTGGCTGGGAAACCCCATTTGTATTTTATATTTTTCTCCCTCAATCCACTAGTGACCTCGTAGAAGGATCGCCTATACAATCTTGTCCCTCTGGATAGATCTGGGAAGCATTTGAGCTGATCAAAACTTCCTCGGAAGTCCTGACACATCCCGAAAGACCTGGGCAAATTGGTCTCTTATTTTATAAGAGTGAAACCGTATAATTGTGTCTCTTGGGGCCGACTCTGAGACACCCTTCGGTTTATATAGTCTGTGGATACGTTCAAATAAAAAGTCAGTATTTTGCTGTCCTATCTTCAGGGCTAGACAGAGTTCCAGAAAGTATGCCTCTAAGTTCTGATGGGTAATGTCCTCCGGAACTCCACGAATTGAAAGGTTTATTCTTCTTTCTCGGTCTTCTAAATTTTGCATATTCAATTCCAGATCTTTAACTTGGGATTTTATACTGATAACTTTCAGTTATCGTTTTTTGTTTGATTCAAGCTTTTTCTGGAAGTTAGCCATAATAATTCATTTTTTTTCGATTTTTTCTTCCCGTCGTCAGACTTCTGAAGTAATTCCCTTGGTGTTTTTATCCATATCCTTTTGCAGTTGAAGGAATTGAATGTCCAATTTTTTTTTTTAATGAATCCATAGTTGTATTCTGAGTTCCAGAGTCATCAGAGGTATCTAGAGGAACCTGGGTATTCTAACCCTCTCCTGCTGTAACGGACAGATCTGCTGAGTCTTGGGTATTATCCATATTTATCGTTGTAGTCTTGCTGATAGAGGGTGAAAAAATCTAAGCCAATTTCTTTTCTTTTTCCTTCCTCTTCTCCTGTGGCTTATCTTCCCTTTTCTTATTAGATTTATTTTCAGCTTTACTTTCTGCCCTTTTTGAAGCCATCGCGGAAATCAATATAAGTTAGACTGTTGTAAATAGTCTTCGTTATAATTATTTATGTTATATATATTTCCTCTTCCCTCTACGCCCAGAAGATTGAATCAATATGCAAATCCACAGCTATTACCGTATTTGCTCGATTATAAGACGACCCTGATTATAAGACGACCCCCCAAACTTTGGATATTCCATTAGGAAAAAAACTAAAAGCCTGAATATAAGACTACCCTATAGGAAAAAAGTTCAACTTGTATATATTCATATGTAAATTGCTTTTTTAATAAAAAATTATGATATAAAAAAATGTATTTCTAGTTTTTATTTCTTTTTATGTGCCAATGCTGCCTTTCTCTTTCCCTTGCCCCCATTTTTCTCTCTCTCCCCCCTCCCCTTGTCTGTCTCTTAACCCCCTCACTCCCCTTGTCTCTGTCTCTTAACCCCTTCCCTCCCCTTGTCTCTGTCTCTTAACCCCCTCACTCCCCTTGTCTCTGTCTCTTAACCCCTTCCCTCCCCTTGTCTCTGTCTCTTAACCCCTTCCCTCCCCTTGTCTCTGTCTCTTAACCCCCTCACTCCCCTTGTCTCTGTCTCTTAACCCTTTCCCTCCCCTTGTCTCTGTCTCTTAACCCTTTCCCTCCCCTTGTCTCTGTCTCTTAACCCCCTCCCTCCCCTTGACTCTGTCTCTGCCCCCCTCCCTCCCCCCTGTCTCTCTGTCCCCCCCCTCCCTCCCCCTGTCTCTCTGCCCCCCTCCCTCCCTCCCTCCCCCTGTCTCTCTGCCCCCCTCCCTCCCCCTGTCTCTCTGCCCCCCTCCCTCCCTCCCCCTGTCTCTCTGCCCCCCTCCCTCCCTTCCCCTTACCTTGATCCCTGGTGGCTAGTGGGGCAGCAGAGGAAGTCTGCGCGATGAGCGCAGACCTCCCCTGCTGCCGCCCGGCACGCTCGCCGGGACTTCTGTGACGAAAGCGGAAGTACCCGACTTCTTCACAGAAGCCCCGGCGGTCGTGCCGGGCGGAAGCAGGGGAGTCTGCGCTCGTTGCGCAGACATCCCCTGCTGCTAGAGAGGGGGATCCAGGTCCCCTGCAGCTCTGCTGGGGACCTGGATCCATGTCTTATAATCTGACCTCAATTTGAGGTCAGATTATAAGAAGACCTCGATTATAAGACGAGGGGTAGTTTTCAGATTTTTTTTTCTGAAAAAAACCTCGTCTTATAATCGAGCAAATACGGTAAGTACCATTTATATACAAACAGTTTATGTACAGGTAGTAGTACTTCAGAAGTGACCTCCAGTCCAGATAACCAAGGATTAGAGTTTATGAGAACACTGTGGGAATATCCTCTGTTTACCTTGTGTCCATATGTAAAGAGGTAGGGAGAAAAGCACCTCTAAGTACTTTCGCGCTAATCAGCCACTTCCTCAGATATTACATGTATTTAACCAGTAAGCACAGAATTAGTGTCGAAAAAAAAAATATATGCAGTGTGTCCATACTTCACATTAATCCACTTCAGTAAGTTATCCGGGTATTGGTGCCCAGCAATTTTCCCCTAATGTCTTATTTTCCCAGGTAGTGCAATGAAACCCCCATTAGCCTCCAAATTGAAGAATGAGCATATCATATAAGTGTAGCTTTGAGGGACATGGACTTCAACTGGATTTTTGTTGTAATGGTGATTATCTCGATGTTTCTTTTCACTGGTTTGTTGGTAATGTTTCCAGTGATCTTAATCCATATAACCCATTAGAACTGTTTTAAGCTCCTGGGTGGTATAGGGTTATTTGTCCGGTACACCCATGATAAAGAACAAATGTAGGTTCTAAGTTGTAGAATGGGTATAGAGTAACATGAGCTCTTTCAGCTTAAGTAGATAAACTTTCAAAAACAAATAAAAAAAACAGTCAGTTTATACAAGGACTATTAGTATATACTTTAGTAATCCAGATAAGTAACAGTGAGAGCAAAAAAAATTATTTTGTAGCTGTTAAAAGCAGATAGGATTAAATATCATCGCACTCACGGTTTGCTGGTTCTTAAGAGGGGGTGTATACTCTGCTCTTCCCCTTCAACGACTTTAGATCAGATAGTCGGAAAACAGGTCCGTAATGTGGGGACAGATTTTAACCACAACCCCAGGCAAGCAGTTTATCCAGCTGATTTTGTTTGTCCGATGTCTTGCGTAGGCAGAGGAAACAAGTAGTCACCCCTCCGCCATTTATGCAGGCTCTATCGGATGTCACGGAGTCTCCGAAGGTGATGTGCCACTTTCTGCTTAGCCTTGCTGGTATCCGTGGCTGACGACAGAGCGGTGCCAATTTAATGAAGGCTTGCTACAATTTTCGCTATTTTACATAGCCCTGCTGTCGACGGTTACGGAGGCTTCACTCTGCTCTCTTCCCGATACTCCACTCACCCTCGTCTTCACCACCAAGCACGCCAAACGTTAAGATATACAAATTTCAAAAGCTCAATTTTGTTATTACTTAGGATCAGAAGTAGGGGCATATGATGAACCTTTTTGAAGCACTGTAATTTCAGTAATATCCAGTGTTCCTGATGATAAATTAACCATATTGTTCTCTAGTACTGTTGATGTCTGGATCTGAGTGTTCATGTATTTTGACTCCTTGTCAATGGTCTCCGTTGTAGATCGTGTTTTTTCGTCTTTCTCCCTCTCCTGTGTCTGGGGCAGGATCCAGGGGAAAATGGGAAGATCTGTAATAAACCCATATACAGGTAAAAAAAGATTTATTTGAACCAATTAATAAATTGTTCTACAGAATATCTTGTGTACATTCTTTTTTCCATTGTGCCAAATTTTAGAGGTAGGACCTGTACAGATGTGGGGCCGGAGTAGAATCAAAGCCCTGCTGTGCAGTGAACTGTTTGGATAGGTGAATTGGGAGCTTTTGCAATGACAATAATACTACCAGGTTAAATCGAGAACTCAGTTGAATCGAGAACTCAGTGGTCTTATGAATATTTAGTAAAGGTTTGGAGCATACTATTGATTGTATAGTGTGTATTATATATATTGTTTACAAGTTAGTATTGTGTTTTTATTGTTTAATTACACTTGTGACAAGTTATGTTATTACAATGCAATACATAAATTCAATGTTCAACATACAACATAATATCTTATCATTATTTGTTAATTATTTAAAATTATTTTAAAAGCAACTCACTTAGATGAAAAATATTGGAGATTTAGTCACAATATATGGCCATATTGTCCTTAGCCCATCATTACGCCAAAGTACTCCAAACTCGGTGAGTCCTATCTATATATATTAATTACAAATAATTAAAAAATATAAAAATAATGTTAACATTATATGTTGTATGGTTGCACACTGAATTTATGTATTGTGTGAATTTTGGTCACTCCAGTCCTGCTCTATTTTACATATGCCGGTTCTGGGGTGCTGTCCAATTTCTATTTTTTGTATGTTTACATGAAGTCTGACCAGCTTCTGGGCATAGACTTACATGTGCTCTATTTATGGCAGGGATCTAGTGGGCCACTTCACCTGAAATTTATGTGTGCGGGGCTACATCCATTTTTCATTGCGAAAAAAATTATAAATATATATATTAAAATTATAATATATATATTCATGTGTACAGTGTGAGGGCATCACAGACTCAACAGCAAAAAAAAAAAACCTCACGGCAACATGCAGTATGTGAGTGTATCACAGACTGTACAGCAATACAACAGCAATCCAGCCACACACAAATACACACACAGATTTTTTTGATACTTAGACACATACATACACAGTCACACTTACACACACAGAGAGTCACTTACACACACACATTAGTTATCACTTGGTTACACAAAGTCACTTACACACACACACACACACAATACTTATCACTTGGTTGCACCGAGTCATCTACACATGCACACACACACAATAATTATCACTTGGTCACACAGAGTCACTAACAGACACACACATACACACACACACATACATTAGTTATCACTTGGTCACACAGAGTCACTTACACACACACACACGCACGCACACAAAGAGTCACTTACACACACACACACACACACAGTCACTTACACACACAGAGAGTCACTTACACACACACACAGGGGAGGGCTGGCAGCCTTAGGCCTGGGGGGCAAATCCAGTCAAGTGGCCCATTGCACCATCGAATCGCCTCCCCATCCACGGCCATCTTTTCCTTGTTTTATAACGAATATTGCCAGGATTTTCCCCCACAATATGCCAGGATTTGCCATTTAATATGCTAGAATTTTCCCTTACAAAATGCCAGGATTATGCCCCTCAGTATGCCAGGATTATGCCCCTCAAAATGCCAGGATTATGCCCCTCAATATGCCAGGATTTAGACACCCAATATGCCAGGATTTTCCCCTCAATATGCCAAGATGATGCCCCCTCAATATGCCAGCATTTTCCCCTAAATATTCCAGGATTATGCCCCTCAATATGCCAGGATTATGCCCCTCAATATGCCAGGATTTAGACACCCAATATCCCAAAATTTGGGCACGCCCCCCTACCCACGTTGCACACCTACGACATGACCCATAACCCACGTTACACACCAGGACATGCCCCATCACCACATTTACATGCCTCCATCACCCCATTACATACACATTTCCAATATTATTTGCCATTAATATTCCCCAGCCAATTTGTCCCATAATATGCCAGTGTTATTCTGCAATTTAATATGACTCAGTAAATTTGCCCAATAATATTCCAAGGTTATCTGCCATTTAATATGCCCCTGCTAATTTGCCCAATATGCCAGTGTTAATTGCCATTTAATATTCCCCAGCCATTTTGCCCAATAATATGCCAGTCTTATTCTGCCATTTAATATTCCCCAGACGATTTGTCCAATAATATGCCAGTGTTATTCTGCCATTTAATATGCCCCAGTAAATTTGCCCAATAATATTCCAGTGTTATTAGCCATGTAATATTCCCCAGCCAACTTGCCCAATAATATGCCAGTGTTATTTGCCATGTAATATTCCCCAGCCAATTTGCCCAATAATATGCCAGTCTTATTTGCCATGTAATATTCCCCAGCCAATTTGCCCAATAATATGCCAGTGTTTTTTGCCCCCCCCCCCCCCCTCCCCATCTCTTACCTTTTTCCCTGGTGGCTAGTGGCAGGACTCCCCTGGTGGCTAGTGGCAGGACTTCCCTGGTGGCTAGTGGCAGGAGGACTTCCCTGGTGGCTAGTGGCAGGCAACCTCCCGGCGGTTGTGCCGACAGGTCACGTGATCGGCGCGCGTCTGACGTCAGACTGTCGGCACACTGCACGGGGAGCCGAACAGGCAGCACGGAGGTTTCTCTGTGCTGCCTGTTCGGCTCCCCGTGCAGTTTTGCAGGCAGAGCGGAGGTGAGAGGGGATCTTCCGGCGGCCGTGTTTTACAAACATTAGGGCGGCCTGGGGGGCAATTGCCTCCCTTCCCCCCGGCCCAGCCCGCCCCTGCACACACACACACACACACACAGAGTCACTTACACACACACACACACACACACAGACAATCACTTGCACACACAGAGAAGAGTCACTTTCACACAGGCATTAATGAGGCTAAAACAAAATTCCTAATTACAAAACATAGTTGACAGCTTTAAAAAAAGATATTGAAGAATGTTCTCAGCAAATCAGTCAGTTCTACAGAGTTTCAGCAGATATAATCAGTTCAGTCAGAGCATCTCTGATCACTTCACTGCTTGTTTAGGGTATGGGGACTATAAAAGCACTAGATTATCATATAGTAAGAGTATATCGGGAAATACATTCACTGTCTCTATTAATGTCAGTAATTAAATAGGCCAGTAGACACATTAAGTAATTTGTTATTCTTCGGTTCTCCCACCAGAGAGCACTGGTTGTCTGCTTTACAAATTGAGGGGTAAAAAAATCCCAGAATGAGTGTTCTAGATGCAGAAACAACTAGGGCGACCACATTGTTTTTTTATTCAAGGACTCTTATGAAATAACATTATAAATATCCAGGAAGAAAAGATTAGTGTATTCAGCCTAGATTAAACAGCACAAACATTCCTGCTTCTATTTAGAATAATTACATCTATATATCTGCAAGCCTTTATACTCTCCTGATTTGCTCAGGACAGGCCTGACATTTGAAGGCTATCCTGCCATGCTCTCCCTCTGTTCCACTTTCATCTTTGGCCCAGGTCAATAGGCTCAAAAATGGTAAAACGATATGTAATATAAAAAAAACAAATAACTTTAAAACCCTGGCTGCAAGGGTTTAAAAAACACACAAAAAAGCTATGTGCACAGTTTGGTAGCTTAACAAAAACATGCACCGGTAAAATTTCATGTTCAAAATGGTTGGAAGCGCAGGGACCTGACATCACAAGTCCGAATTCACTAACTTCAAAACTGTTGGTTGATGTGGAGCATGTGCTTTGTTTTGCATCTAGACGCGTGCACAATTTACCAAATGCAAAATAAGGTTCAAGTGTACCTTTAAACCTGTAATCCATTTCAATCCAATGTGTGTGTTCTAAATGCAGATTTTCACATTTTATTTAATTAAAATATAGGTCTAAACACTAGCCCATTTTTCAAGTTTCCTTAACTCATAGTCATCTAAATTATATACAGTAAGCAGTTCCAAACAGACCACAGTATGTAGTGTCCCATAAAATATGTTCACACGTATCACCATGAATAATAATTCAGAATAGTTTATAACAAATTCCAAGGAAACTTGACAGATTCCATTGATGTCACAATAGTTGACTTAGCAGGTGAATTTCTGTTCTTTTTCTTCAGTCTCATGGCACTCACGCTATTAGCAAAAGATAAATGACTTACTTGTTTGATAGCTCTTACAGTAGTTCCGTGTATTTAATCTAAATATTACTGCGTAGTTTGAATGTTCTCGTGCTGGGTCCTCTTAAAATAATTTAAACTAAGAGCATGATGTTGAGGCATTGTGTGGAGGACTGTATGTCACTGGGAAATATATAGGGCTTTATTCAGAGGGATTGCAGGAAATAAGAGGGAATGGACAAGGGACTTTCAAATTTAAGGCCAAAGTAGCTCTCAACTATACTTCAAACTCGACTACTTTGGCCTAAAGTTTGAAATTCCCTTGTAAATTCCCTGCAATTCTCTCATCCATGAATACAGTCCATAATACAGACGTTTTAGCATAGCACTTATACAGCAATTTGTACCAGGGCTAAAAACAACAACCTCCCCATGCCAGCTCAACTCCCATTATGGACAACCATCTGCCGATTGGCAGACTGGCAGAGGTTGCTTATCTCTGCCTGTAGTTTAGTGACTCAACTCTTATTTTTGCATTAGGTCAAGGAAGGGGTATTTGAGCAGTATCTACGGGTTAATATCTGATCAGCCTACTTAATGTGGGTAATGTCATCATACAACATCAGGCTAATCTCTATAATTCTCGTTCACCCAAGTTCACATATGCCTGCCATACCTAATGTCAATATTTACTGCAGAGGCTTAACTCGGGTGTGCCAGTGACGTGTTATCTTGCTTTATAATTAGATAATGCTGTTTTATAAGGAGTCACCCTTCTCTGAAGAGGTAGTATAACATCATGACTTACACTTTTCTGTAGTAATATTATATACAATACACGGATACACAAACTGAACTTTTGGATGTGCATTGATACACATATACACTTCTGTGACACAAAACATCTTCTCACCCTCTGGCACAAGAGTTTTAAACACTGCAACAAACACTGGAAGAAACTTATTTTGAATATCCAAGGGTACAGATTGGCCAGAAGATCAAACTCCAACTACACAGTAGGAGCATACCAACATGGTGGGGAGCATCGTACATGAAGTTATCTGTCTGTCTTCTGCAGTAATGTAACTCCATTTATGGTGGCCCAGTGATTGAATATTTCTGTCCCCCTATGCTGTAGAAATGTCCTCCATACATTTTTTTTTTTACATTCATCCACCTCTGACAGTGCTGTATCTCTATAAACATCACCCGGTGACATAACTATTCCTTTCCATATCCCTATACAATCAGTTGTGTGGGAAGATACTTGAAAGCACAGTCTTTGATGGGCTGTAGTAGCAAGAGCTGAAGGGACATTTCTTCCCTGGTCCCACTGATAGAGGCAGTGGATGTCAGGATATGACATTCTTAGTCTACAAATTATCAGAGTGGAAGAAGTAACAGAGTGATTGATTGGTTTTCTTGCAAATCTCCTATTCTTTAATAAAATATAGGTAGTCCCTATTGACACAAAACATATTGGGAATCATGTATAAACACTGCACACGCCGATGTACTAACGGCATGTCCACTTATATTTAAAGCAGACTCCCAACTAATTTTGGAAAGCTGTGCTACTTCCGCCACTTACGTACTCTTCAGTTGTGTGGTACAGCCAGACACACTTTGGTGGAGGTTCATTTCCCACACTGAAAAGTGTCAGGATTTATAAAGAGGCGCAATAGCAGTCATACATAACAAATGGTTATTATGCTTTATTTTTTTACCCCTCCCAACACTTTAGTTTGTGGGGGCCTTTATACATGACCCACATAATGTCACAATAGAAAATTATCCATTAACCACTGTAATTATTTCGGCAATACAAAGGGGTTAAAACGGAGAAAGAATATGAGAAAGACGTGTAGAAAGAAAAGGTGTTTTGAGGTATTTATTGACTACAGAAATGTGGAGGCTCTGTAGTACATTCAAGAGATATGACAGTAAGTGAATGAGAATCGCAGGTGAGGTAGATATTAAGAGCTTAATGTTGCAGGATGTACTTATTTTCATACAACCACCATTCAGATAAATGGGACACAATTTATCTAGATTAAATTTATTTGATGTTTAAACATGGTGACAACTATTTAGTTGGTGTTTAACTTTATTGACATCTTTCCTTAAAGACAGGAGTGAAAAATGGCAGACATTTCCACTAATGGAAGGCTTCTCTACAAGGAAAACATCCGTCGATGATGTCAAATATTAACTAATTATTTTACATCCCCGGGATAATAGAAGCAAATCCATATGGTGTAAACATTTGTACACAGAAAATATGCTAATGTAAAAAGTGTTTTATTTATTTATTATAAATTTAGAGTGGTAAAGCTGCTCGTCAATTTTGCATATCACAGCCCAATATCATATTTTACTATTTTTCTTTAAGACTGTGCTCATTAATGAATGTGTAGTTAACCGCTGTGCATTTTTTGTACCTTTCAGAAATGCAAACACTTTGAATCCCACACCAAAGAGCAGCTGATATGCTGTCTGTTTTTAATGCATCTTTCTTGACAAATGACATATTGATGTTATTTTTGGTGTTGAGATTCTATTCCTATCTTCCAACGTCAAGATATGACCATGCTAACTTAAGCCGTAAGACATGCATACTTAGAGCCACAGATTGATAGAAACTACCAAGCCATAAAGGCTGTCGTTTATGACTCATCCTCAGTAATCTCTAGCTTTAGCTGACTGTCTGTATCACTAATAATGGTGCCGGAGTACAGACACATTACTGATCGACAAAAAGAAAACAGCCTATAGAACCACTGTTATTTGGTGCTATGGACTTTATTTGGGAAGAATTACAATATCCAAGTATAAACTTCACCCACTATCTATCTAACATTCCAAGTCATTACATACCAGAATTAAATGGGCAGTAATGCCTGTTTTTTGCTGGAATGTCTCACAGTTTTTCTCACTACCAAGGGGTTCAGAGGAAATCTCAAAATATCACTTTAAATTCATCCTCTGTTATGGGTCCACTGATGGAGGAGTAAAACAAGGCAGTATATACAAATGCCTTATACATGCTGGTGCTATTTGTATATGTGAGTATTTATTGTTGTGCTTTTGTACTAATCATGTAATTTATTACTTGGATTATATTTTTTTATAGCTTTTCTTTAATAATTTTTTTTGCAAACTTATGGCACTGTATGTTTTGTCTTATTAATTTTCGTTCTGTGTGCTCCTCCTGCCCTCTTTGTGTATATACTATTTTCTTGGGGTGCTTTATGGGGTGATGCACCACATTAGATTTATTGATATTACTTTGGAGTGCTTCTCTGTCTATTTTGTGTTTTATACAAATGCCTTACCAATGTAGGGATGGGGGATAGGGATAGGGAAAGTGTGTGTACCAGTAGTTAATCTGTCTGTTACAAAGTCCATTAAATGTCTGCTATGAAAAATGTTTGTGCCAACCAGTGGCGGGCTGGGACAGGTGACACAAGGACAATTGCATCCCTGACTGCCCACAATCTGAACCAAAACGTTTGGCGTGCACTGATCCTGCCTCCAGCTGGCTGCCATTGTCAGAGAGCAGGAGGTCTGTTGCTGCAACCTGCAATGAACCTCCAGCCTGCAACTAGATTGTATTGAGGAGCTCTCTTTTATTATGCCAAGTGATAACCATACCATCTCTGTAGCAGGGACTCAGATATCATAAACCACAATAAAAACAAACCTACAGATACCAAACTGGAAGAGCAATAGGCATCCAAGATCTTGACTGCTTTGTAAAATCATTTGACAACATGTGTGGTTTAGCTAGCGTGCAGCTTTTTATTCATTAATCAATCAACTCTGCAAGTGCAGCCTTGTGGTCAATCAGTTTGTGCAGGATCTTTTTCCTTGGTATCCCAAATAAGTGGTTCTACAGTGACCAAATCACCAATTTATTCAAAGCTACTTATAGAAAACACATGCGTCAGGTCTACTCTGGCTAAAAGGAAGATTCCTTACTGTTGTACTTTCTACTGATTTTCCGAATGAATCGTTGATTTGGTCACCACAAGCAGGACGCACAGAATGTGTAATTAAACTATTCTTCATTCTGGGGACTGATCTTCAATGCACTTAGAACATTTAGATCATTTTCATGTTCCACATTTATACTGTAAAACCTTTTTTGGTATCAAGGTCCCTTTAAGCACATAGAACAATGAGATTGCTTGCATTATGTTTGTGTTATTAACTTATCTCTAGGGCAGGCCCTTGTTGGACTATTGTTCATTTAGTTTCAGCCTTCTTAATGTATCCTGGATTAAATGCCTTGAACTGAAATTTTCAAGCCTAAAGCTTTAATCTTTACAATTGGAACCTCTGACTCACACAAGCTAGAACATTCACTCCTATTTGGCATTTAAACTCTGTGCCAACCTGGAGCAAAATCATGGGGCCTCTGCCAACTATGAGAAGAATATCATGTAAGTGCAACTAGAATGATAAAAAAAAAAAAATCCCACTGGCCTTGTGTTTAGTAGGTCACTTGTAAAAATAAAAAGACTTAATTATGTAAAAGCATTGCTTTTTCCTAGACAACAGTCAAAGGCATATTGTTTGTTATTCTTATACACAAGACTTGGCACAGGTTGGGTTGACCAAAATAGTCTAATTGATTTGTGCTCTGTAAAATTTGCAGTTTCTGTCAAATCCTGTCAGAAATCTCTCAGTGCACTGTAAAGTTTTCAAACCATATAGGGAAATATAAGCCATTTTGAGCTACACTAAGCCTCCTATAATATATCAGTAACTGCAGGCATGTTGATTTCTTGGCAGCAGTGAATGTTCTCTTAAACAGGATAAGTGTTTGTCACATTCTTTGGAGAGATATACAAAAAGGACTGTAGAGAAGCTGACTAAGGTGCAGGAGGAAAAAAAACAATAGGCCGACGTTTCTTATATATGTTATAATCATATAAAGTCCAATTTAAATCTTCATAGAGCCGGAGTGGAACGTTGGAAATGTAACTTAAAAACACAATAAAGTTTTTTTTTTCCCTTTTTTCTGAAAGAGGGATTAAACCATGTATTGTGACTTTAAATCAGACTGAAGGCAACTACTTCTGCCAGGCTACCATACTGCAGTACTGAATGCTTCGTGGTAGGCAGTCTGTGACGCCAAACACACCTCCGGCACTACTGACGCAATGACAAAAGCTAATGACAGAAAAAGATGGTCATAAACAGGAGAATGTGCGTGTATGATGCCAATGAGCATTTAATGCATTCACTTTGTATACTATGCCAATGAGCAATAAATACATACATTTTGTATATGATGCTAATTAGCAGTATATTCATAATGTAGTATGTGATGCCAATGAGCAGTAAATGCATAAATACACTTTTAGCTGGTCTGGGACTGGGAGATCTCCTCACTCTGCTGTTGCCTTGTCTCTGCTCTGGAAGTGGTAATTGTGCTCAGTTTGCATGTTCTAGTGCGCAGACATCACTGCACTGGGTTGTCAGCCTTGGGATTGGTCACTGAGAACTTTGCACTCTCAAGACCATGTCCCAGCAGGCTGATGTGTTTTAGCCACACGAGAATTTAAACCTCCTATTCTGAGACAATGTCCTGGAAGGAGGGAAGCTCCAGCCATACTGGATTAAATGAAGACATTGACACACTAAATGCTCACACCTGAACTAAGTTAAGTTTTGGTGGCAAAATGTAAATGTGCCACCTGGGTCCAATGGACCCACCGGGACAAATGTAAGGGCTGACTCTTGACACAGTGGTGGATTTATACCTACGGCACTCAGTGTTTTAAGAAGGTCAAAAAAGGGTCTATATAACAGTGATTTCCCCTTTAACATACATCCTGACTCTTTACTCTAGTGCATCTATTCCCCCCCCCCAAGGTTATCCACCAATTTTAAGGCACATTTTTGTACACAAAATACTTAGCAGACGTGCAGTTCTGGGGCACATGGCACTCTCTTCCAACTTTTTTTGGGAGTTAAAGTTATATATTGGGTCATTTGGTGATAGTGACATCTAGATTGGAGTGAGCACTCACTACAGTGTACCCCTCATTGATTGTGCTCTCTTTATGCATTTGGGAAATGCCCAGTGGCATTCTTCTCTCCTTTCCTGGCGCAGTCCTATACTACATGTTGCATGTTGTGATAGCGCTGCTATTGGGCACTATTCTCATGTGTCCCCCCAATGCCTATTTGCTTTTTATGTTCTACTTTATTTCCAATAATGTTAAGTGAAGGAGTCTGCCACAAAACATGGAACAAATACAGATTTGACACATTTCCCATTATGTAGCAAAAATAAGTTTCTTTGTGAAAAACAGGATGGAATTCGACACCCCTCTGTACTTGACGTTGTTGTGCCCACATGTTTGTATTTCCCTGTCTATGTCCATTATATTTAATCTGCGGCAGGAGCGAAAGAAATAATAGCGTTATCCATTGGTCCAAAGTTTTGATTTTAGGATAAATAGAAGGTAAAATAAATCATTATTGATGAAAAAAAGTGGAAGAAACATTACATTGCTGCAGTGCAGCGCAGTGCGCCTTTCCCATGCTCTGACATGGCTGGCATACGATCGCTGTGACTCACAGAGCAAGGACGTATAAATATATACATCTACATAGACCACATGGACCATTCTATTGCAGACAACTGTATGTGTCCTTTTGGCACAAGTGGTTAGGTAGAATTCTGCAATGTGTTTAAAAAAACCCACTGAATTAAATATGATTTTTTCATGCATGTTACAGTTAATTACAATAATAGACGCATTCATACAAATCTGGATTCTAAATATGTTTACTTTACTCACAGATATCAGGTTAGCAGCTAATATTGATCCTCCTACTCCACCATACAAAGTATCCCACGTGATGACTGTGCATTAAATGTGTGCATACTTCTAACGCAGAGAAGCCTGTACTGAGCATACATTCTTTTTGTTTAGATACCACTATTTTCATCATAACATATAATTTACTATAAAAAAAATCATAAAATATGATGAAAATATAAAACCCCCCACCTTTTCTATCTTTGACCTGAAAAATCGTTTACACAATCATAGCTAAAAATTACTCCATCTAAATAGTTTCTACATTTTGCCCTGAGTTTAGAAATTCCAATGTTTACATGATTTTCTGTTTTTGTTCCCCAAATTATAAGGCAATAACCAAAACTAGCATCTTTTTTTTCCTAACCATTTTCTCCTACACTGACCTTTTTGACTCAAACCGGTGTTCTGACAAATTTCTGGAGCAAATTCTCCTGCGCAACACGGGGCGGGGGGACATAAGGGGCCAACAGAGGGGTAAGCACCCTGGTGAGGGCTGCCTCATCTTCATGGGAGTTGTGATCCTCCTGCTGTATTATTGATGCAGCAGGGGGATCACAACTCCTATCAAGATGAGGCAGCCCCTCAGGTACTGCCTTAGTTTCATTGGACACGGGGGGGGGCTCATATAAATGGGGCATTATACACGAGGTGCTCATATAAATGGGGCATTAAACACGGGGTGCTGATATAAAGGGCACATTAAACACGGGGTGCTCATATAAAGGGGACATTAAACACGGGGGGCTCATATAAAGGGGACATTAAACACGGGGGACTCATATAAAGGGGACATTAAACACGGGGGGCTCATATAAAAGGGAACATTAAACACGGGGTGCTCATATAAATGGGGCATTAAACACGGGGGGCTGATATAAGGAAGGGCAGTAAAGACGGGGTGCTCAAATAAGGGAGGGCAGTAAAGACGGGGTGCTCATATAAGGAAGGGCAGTAAACACGGGGTGCTGATATAAGGGGGGCAGTAAAGACAGGAGGCACATTTTAAAGGGGGCAGTAAAGACGGGGGGTGCTCATATAAGGGGGGCAGTAAAGACGGTTGGCTCGTATAAGGGGGGCAGTAAAGACAGGAGGCACATTTTAAAGGGGGCAGTAAAGACGGGGGTGCTCATATAAGGGGGGCAGTAAAGACGGGAGTCTCAAATAAGGAGGGCAGTAAAGACGGGGTGCTCATATAAGGGGGGCAGTAAAGACGGGGTGCTCATAAAGGGGCAGTAAAGACGGGGGGCTCATATAAAGGCGGCATTTAAACACGTGGTGCTCATAAATAGGGGGGCAGTAAAGACGGGGGGGGGGTTAGAGTTGTGTTGTGACTGGAGAAATGAAAGGTGTGTGACTGGACAGTAACAAGGGTTGAAGCCTTGACGTGGCGTTACTGCTCACATGAGTATCCATGTGCCAATTCAACCAGGGTGAGTGACTGTAATATTACATGATTACAATCATAAGTTTAAAAATTTACTTTTCCAATTTTTCTTGTTTATTTTACATAACAAATATACTCATATAATAATGGTATTTTTAATCTTCTGAGTGTGAAGAAAAAAATTGGTTTTCAATGTCTTTTTTTTAGATCGTGCATCAATTAACATGAACACAGTGAGACAAGCATGGGAAACGTGTGACAGGAAGAAAAGAAAGGGGGAAGTGAATGCGATTGAGAAGAGCATGGGGCAAGTCTGACACAGAGGGGTCTATTCATTAAAAGTTGAGTAGCAGGTGAGTTGGGATATATTTACTCTCACCAATTTAGCTATTTGTTTGGCAGGGACACACCTGCCGAGTTACCCCCACATAGCAAGCTCGTCGGGTTTGTCCGTGCACAATGTACAGATGAAGCGGTGACATTATTCACTAAAAGATTAGATGAATATGTAATCTTCAGAGAGTGTGAGAGAGTAACACAGACAGTGGGACAGAGTGACCAGGGCCGATCCTAGGGTCACAGACGCGTGAGTGGAGACATGCCCACACAAACCCATCTCTCTCATCATTTCCATCCTGCCACTCACTCACACACACACGTGCTCTGCTCAGGGCCATCTTTAACATTGACTGGACCCTGGGCAAACATTTGTTTGGGGCCCCTGGACCCCACCCCTCATTCCCGGCATGCAATTACACCCTCCACCCTAATACCTCCATACAAAAAAATAAACACACACACTTATATGCTATATATTATGTAATTATATAATTATTTAAAACTAATATATATGTATAGGTGGATTATATAATATTTAGTGTGTGAATATATATGATTTACACAGACAAATTTACACAGTCAGATAGACACACTTACACACACAGACAACCTTACACAGTCAGATAGACACACTTACACACACAGACAACCTTACACAGTCAGATAGACACACTTACACACACAGACAACCTTACACAGTCAGATAGACACACTTACAAACACAGTCAAACTTAAACACACACACTCGTTTGTCCCCCTCCCTGCTCACTTACCTTACATTTGCAGGGAAGGGGCTGTTTCTTCTGTGCGTGGCTTCATGTGTTCTGAGCACCGTTATGTCACAGACATCTGGTGCTCTAACATGCTCTGTGAGGGGGCGGAGATTTCCCCCCCTCACGTGACACACTTACACATATACATACACTTACACAGACACCCTTACACACTTTGTATCCTCTTTTTTTCCCCATGTCTGTGTCTCTCTCCTCTGCCTTCCCAGTTCACTCTCTTTTCTCTTCCACATGTATGTCTCTTCTCTCCACCGTCTGTATTCTCTTCCCTCCCTTCAGTGTTCTCACCTGTCCCCCCTGTGTTCTCTCCCCATCCTCCCCATCTCTCCCGTGTTCTCTCCTCTGTCCCCCAATGTTCTCCCCCCCAGTGTTCTCTCCTTTGTCCCCCATTGTCTCCCCAGTGTTCTCTCTATCCCCCTCTCCCCAGTGTTCTCTCTATCCACCCCTCCGCTCCCCAGTATGTTCTCTATCCCCCCTCCCTTCCCCACCCAAGTGTTCTCTCCTACGTGAGTGGAGCGCGGGAAGACGCAGGCAGCATGGGCTCTGTGTGTGTTATACACCCTGAGAGCTCAATCCATGCTGCTCGCGTGTAGTAATGACGCAGAGCATCGTATTTCCGAGAGGGAGCCGGGGAGAGGAGAGAACGCTGGGCGCACCTGTACTATGCGATCAGTGCTGATCGCATAGTGCAGGTACAGAGGGGCAGCGGGACCACCGGGCAGCTGCCTTGGGCCCCCCAGGAGTAAGTGGGCCCGGGAGCCCCCGGGGGGCAGCAGAGTCAACCTGAGGGGGCATTGACTGGGTTAGGAAAGGGTTAATGGCTTGAGTGTAAGGAAGTGGGTTGGTGTTATAACAGGGAGGAGTTAGGTCCTATATAAGGGATAGCAGCCATTTTAAGGATCACTCATTTTGTGAAAAGATTCACCTACCTTGATTTTAGTCTTTTGTTTTGCAGGTTCAGTTTGATCTTCGCCTGTCAAGAATCTGATGATGGAGTCTGATCTGGATGGCTTACTGGAGGGGATCCGTGCTGCTGTGAGGACCAGAGGAGCGGATTGGCTGCGGGAGCAACTTGGGCCCGAATTGCAGATGTCAGCGGCGGGTGACGGAGCACCGCGCCCGGTGCGGCAGACAAGGCCTCCGCAACGCCTGAGTCCAGAAGCGGGAGGGCGGCGGAGGCGAAAACGGAGCCCGGCGGTGGAGCTAGAGGTGGGCCGGAAGCGCCCACAGAAGAAAGGACCGTGTCAGGCCACGAGGGGGACGGTGCCTGCGGCGGGGGAAGCAGAGGAGGCGAGACCCGGGCCTTCGGGCCTAGCGCGGAAGGCAGGTGGAGCTGTGACAGCAGGCCGCGGAGGTCGAGGCGGCGCTGCGGCCTTACCGGGAGCAGATGCGGACCGCATGACGTGGGAGACCCAGGAAACTGAGGTAACGGCCGTGTTAGGGCCTAGGGATCCGGTTGAGGCAGGCCCCAGTATAATTACCCCGGGGATCGTGGAGGACAGGGATGAGGATGGAGAGTCAGGCATCCCCCCATCGGGACAGAGAGAGGCTGGACGGGGGGTGGCCCTGGGACCCGGTTTGAGGCCTAGAGCAGGGACAACCAGGAGCCCTTCCAGGGGTTCCTCACCTTTACTTTGGAGTCAGTCCCCAGTGAGAGAGGAAGGTTTTGCAGTGCACCGGAGGAATCGGGTTTCGGTTAACAGGGATAGTGAGCCGTGCAGTCGCAGGGAATCGGTGGCAAGGGAGCGCAGGTCCCAGGACAGAGGTTCATCAAGGGCCCAATCCAGCGGAGGCAGGTCAGAATCGTATAGGAGGGAGGTCCGGTCCGACAGGTACTACGCAGACAGGTCTGAGAGGGCCACATCTAGGGGCGCATCACCCAGGAGGGGTTGGGAAGATTGGAGGAAGCAGCAACGGCAGGAAGCACAGTGACGGTCGGCCCGTACTGCAGGTCTCCCCGGCAGGGACAGGGGGAGTTGGCAGGACGAAGAGGAGCAAGCCCACGGTCAGGTCATCGGGGTAGCCCAGGGGGTCACCGAAGTCGGACACCTACCCCCCCACGGCGTTCTTACGGCCCAGCTCACGTCAGGGGTTATAATACCGTGGAGAGGATGGAAAGTGACAGGGAGCGTACAGGGAGGCAGTCAAAGGGCAGGAGTCAGGTGGTACGGAACCTGGTACCAAGTGGAGTAGCTCACGACCCGGCCCAGGCTGGGGTTAGTGTTTCTTCCAGGGCTGCAGGACGGAACCCGAGGATGTCGACACCTGTGGCAAGGGACCGAGTTACGGCTGCAGGACCAGCGGAGGCAGCCAACACAGCTTCTACAGGGATTTCGGAGGGAGGACGGACAGAGAACACGGCCCAGAAGTTGCCGACTGCTGGGGGCCCAACTGGTGAGTCCAGAGAATACACTTCACATACGCAGAAGCTAAGGGACGGCTTACAGCTACTGTTAGACTCATTGAACGAACACGGGTCCACACCAGGGGTGGGTGAAGTGTGGGCACCAGGCAGGGTGATGGAAAAGGGGGTAGTTAGCAGTAGTCCTGGGGAGGGAATCCCGACAGTGGCTCCCCCTAATACTCCGCAGGCAGCGGAAATATCAGGGCCTTTGCTGGGTGTTGAGTTAGGTGAGAATACTGCGCAGGTAGGGGATATTTCAGAGGTAGCGAGGCTGGGCGGTTACATGTCATTCGCGGGCCCCTTGGGGGCGCATTTGAGGTCAGAGATTAGGGAAAAAGTGGTGAAGGGAGAATATGTGGAGATTTATTCTCTTCTCCCTCTTGAGGAGTTCCTTGACCTCAAGGAGGAAGATAAAAAGGACTCCAAGAAAGAGGAGGAAGAGAAAAAGCGGAGGTATAGGAAGATTCCCAAGACCTTTGGGACTTGGTTGCGCGCTTTTTGTATCCTGGCAGGCATTACAGTACGAAAGTCCCCTGAGGTATGCGAAGCTTTGTTTTGCTACCTGGACGGGATTTGGGAAGCATACCGCACCTACGGCGGATTGGCGTGGTGGCGGTATGACGAGCAATTTAGGCAGAAGTTGGCAGGGACCCCGAGGATGCGTTGGGATCAGATTGATCTCCCACTTTGGCTAAAATTGATGATGGCGCAAAAAGCGGCGCCCTTTCATGGAGGGGTCGGCGGGGGGAATGCGCCAGCTTCGTCGGCCACACACAAACCGGGGTTTTGCTGGCAGTTCAATGAAGGAATTTGTAAGTGGGGAGCGGGGTGCAAATTTAAACACGAATGCACCTACTGTGGAGGCTCCCACAGTAGTCTGCGCTGCTTTAAGAAGGGTAAGTCCGGTCAGGCAGGGTCCGCCACAGCTTCAGCAGGAAATGCGGTTCCCATTGGGGGCCACCCCGGTGCGGCTAAACGCGATGCTGCCTTGGCTAAGCCTTTACTCTAATGTACAGGATGCAGCGCTGTTGCGGGAGGGTTTTTCCACAGGGTTTTTCATTCCCCATGTTGACAGAAAAGGGGGGCGTTTCCATAGGAATTTGATTTCAGTTGATTCTTACCCAGAGGTGGTTAGGGAAAAGTTAGGGAAGGAAGTCATGTTGGGGCGCATGGCAGGGCCTTTTGAATCCATTCCTATGACAGATCTTAGGATTTCTCCTCTAGGGGTGGTGCCAAAGAAGGAACCTGGGAAGTATCGGCTGATACATCACTTGTCCTTCCCTTATGGTACCTCTGTGAATGATGATATCGACAGAGACCTCTGTTCGGTATCATACACCTCCTTTGACCAGGCGGTCGATGTGGTGAGAAAAGCAGGGCCCGGGGCCCTCATGGCAAAGGCTGACGTAGAAGCTGCCTTCCGGCTGCTTCCTATTCACCCTCAATGTCACCATTTATTGGGATGTTGTTTTGAGGGACGGTTTTACGTTGACCTCTGTTTGCCTATGGGGTGTTCCATTTCCTGTTCTTACTTCGAAAAATTCAGTTCTTTCTTAGAGTGGGTGGTCCGGCAGGAATCGGGTAGTCGCAGGATTGTGCACTATCTGGATGATTTTTTCTGCGTTGGGCCGGCGGGCTCTGACGACTGTGGTTTCTTGCTGCGCACACTGGAATGGGTAGCTGGCTGTTTTGGGGTTCCCTTAGCGGCTGATAAAACGGAAGGGCCCAGCACTTGCTTAAGCTTTCTGGGCCTTGAGATTGATTCTTTGGCTGGGGAGTGCAGGTTGCCTCAGGATAAGTTAGTAGCCCTTAGGGACGGCGTAGCTGAGATGCAAAGGGCAAAAAAGGTGACACTGCGGCAGATGCAGTCTTTACTGGGGAGGCTTAATTTTGCTAGTAGGGTGATCCCCATGGGGAGAGTCTTTAGTAGGAGCCTTTCTCGGGCTACGGCGGGCGTGTCGGCTCCCCATCACTTGATCAGAATTACTAGACCATTGAGGGAAGATTTGGAAATTTGGGATACCTTTTTGTTGCACTTCAATGGGAAGGTTTTCTTTCGGAAGGCGATGGTGTCTTCGCAGGATTTAAACCTTTTCACTGACGCTTCTGGCAGCGTGGGCTTTGGGGCATATTTTGGGGGTAAATGGTGCGCTGAGAAATGGCCTGAGGAATGGAAATCATGCCCTTTGATTAGGAATGTGGCGTTCCTGGAGATGTTCCCGGTAGTGGTTGCGCTGGCTCTATGGTGAGACAGGTTAAAAGACAGAAGGGTGGTCTTTTATTCTGACAACCAGGCGGTGGTAGAGGCAATTAATGGGCTTTCAGCTTCTTCTATGCCGGTGATACGGCTCCTTAGGCGGCTGGTGCTTTTGTGCATGTCCCTCAAAATAGCCTTTAGGGCAAGACATGTACCGGGATATTTGAATGTCATAGCTGATTCTCTCTCTCGGGTTTTTCTTTCCCGATTTCGGCTGGTGGCTCCGGAGGCTGAGGAGGTGGGGGTGAGATGCCCGGAGGAGATGTGGAAGCTAGGAACATCGTGCTTGCACATTGGGTGAGGGCATCTTTAGCCCCGTCAACTTGGAAAGCTTATAGCAAAATTTGGGGGGAATGGGAAGATTTATTGAGCCAGGTAGGTGCTGAAGGTTCTTCAACTGATAGATTGGACACCTTATTGTGGTTTATATTTCGGCTAATGTTGGCAGGAGTGTCCCCAGCAGTACTGGAGCGTAACATGTCAGCGTTGGCGTTCCTGTTCAAATTTAAGGGTTGGCCGGATTTCACAAAGAATTTCCTGATCAAATTGGCATTGAGGGGGTTTAAGAAGGGGAAGAGGGCTCCCGATAGAAGAAGGCCAGTATCGGTGGCCATTCTGGAAGGCTTGCTGGAGGCTTTGCATGTTATCTGTGAAGATGCTTATGAGGAGGTTTTATTCTCGACTGCTTATGTTTTAGCTTTCTTTGGGGCTTTCAGAGTGGGGGAGCTGGTAAGTGCGAACAAACGTACAGCTGGTGGGATTCAAGGATCGGATACCCAGGTGGAGTCAGGTAAAGTGCTTATCTGGTTGCGGAGATCTAAGACGGATGTTTTTGGGAAAGGTTGGAAGATCACGCTGCATGCCTTACCTGGGCATGGTTGCTGTCCTGTCCAGTGGGTTTCACGGTTTTTGGCTATTCGCCCAGCGGTAGGTCTGGGGGGGTTCGTTGTTGATTCATGCAGACGGCAGCTCGCTCTCGAGGTTTCAGTTCCAGCAGGTGTTCAAGAAAGGTTTGGCAAGGTTGGGCCATGATGCTTGTCAATTTGGCACTCATTCTTTTCGCATAGGGGCAGCCACGGAAGCGGCCAGGTTGGGTTTTAAAGAGGATATCATTAAGAAAATTGGGAGGTGGGAATCTCAGCGATTCCGTTCTTACTTAAGGCCTAAGGGTCTGATGTGGTGATGGTTTTGTATCATGTCACTGTTTGAAGTTTCTGTTACAGGTCTTGTCGCATGGATTGTCGGCCACTCTTATGTGTTCTGGGCGAAAAGGAGAGCTGCAGTTCGGATGGCCGGTAGACAACTGGGCTTTCCTGACAACGTCCTGTCCATTAAGTGGTTCGGCTTCAGGGGATATGGCTGGAGTGACATTTGGTTTGAGATGTTTCAAAAAATATTGCAGGGCAAGGTCCCCGATTTGGTGCTGATTCACGCTGGGGGTAATGACCTAGGTTTGATCCCCCAGAGGGAATTAGTACGTCAAATGCAGAGGGATCTGTTGCGTCTGCAGGTTGTGGCTCCTGAAGTGCAAATAGTGTGGTCAGAAATAGTCCCGAGATTAAGTTGGAGGCATGCCAGGGATCACGTAGCGCTCAGCAAGAGTAAGGGTAAGATTAATAAATTGATGGCTAGCTTTATCAGGGCCCAGAGAGGGGTGGTAATTCGCCATTGGGAATTGGAAAAGGTGCTTCCAGGGGCATACAGGTATGATGGGGTTCACCTGAATGATGTGGGTCTGGATTTGCTTAATCTGGGTTTCCAAATAGGTCTAGAGCGAGCTTTGGCGCTGCGTGGTGGGGGGGCGCATCCAGTTTGAGGCGTCAATGGATGGCTGGTGGCGTAGATTGCAAGGGTAGTGCACTTTAGGGAGAGTTTTATGTATGTTTGGATATGTTATCCAGTTGGTTGTTGGTGTGTTTGGTGGTTCTGAGCAAGTTGGTAGCTCAAACCGGGTGGGAGGGGGATCTCGGTATGCCCCTCCTTTATATGTGTTTATGTGTGTTATGTGTTTTAGGTGTTTGGTTGTAATATTGTTATTACAAGTTTTGTTATCAGTATGCAAATTATTTTATATCTTTTGGGGTGTCATTGCCAAGTTTATGTGAATAAAGGGTGGGGTAATGTTATACTAGGCAATGACAGATGATGTTATTTTAATAAAGATATGGCCATATTTAAAAGTATGGCCATAATTATTTTCCATAAATTCTGGTGTCTGTCATTATTGGGGGGTTTATAGGGGGCATTAACCCGAGAATTGACTATACCCTAGTCATGGCTCTGCTGCTCACTGCCACATACTCTGCCACTCATACAATTACACTTGCAGTTAATATAAAATATTAACATGCTCCCCATCTGTCACTGGAGTATGAGCGTGGGGTCATTACGTGACACTTCCGCATCAAGGGAGCGCGAGAGGCTTCCTGCTTGTCGGTGTGAAAGGAGGGCTGATGAGGGGAGAACATTTCATCTCCCCAGCCAGCTCTTCCAACTGAGGAGGCGCCGTCGCAGGTGCACGTCTAACTTCACAGACATTAAAAAAAGATATACACAGGTTCTCCCAGATTTGTCACCCCTTCTTCCTGTGCACAGTGGCATCTGCACCCGCCTAGGATCGGCTTTGAGAGTAGGGCCTGACTGGGAACACACACAGTCACACACAGGGGGGTGGCTGCCTCAACCTGATGGTAGTTGTGATCACCTCCTTAAGTTCCCATGTGTCCCCCTCGTGTGACTTCCACTTACTAGCGTAGCATGTCACTGATTGAAGTTTTACCAATTGCGTGCTACACTAGTAAGTAATAAGTAAGACACTTATACTTTGCCTGTCACCGCAGCTGATCCAGAGGGGGCTGGAGGTGGTGTGTGTCCCTCGCGCAGGTGCTTTTCTAACAAAGTTACGGCTGATTGACAGCTGTAACTTTGTGCGCATGCGCTGTGGTGAGCAATGAGTAAATTCTTCTTCGCCTGTGCAGTAGAATTTGCTCAAGAAATCTGACAGAACACTGTGATATACCCATTTATTCTGACCCTCACTCACACACAATGCCACTCACTCTCAATCTGATATTCACTCACGTATGTATTTTCTCCCCCACCCGTCATCAATTTTCCATTAGGCTCTATGTATTTTATCCCCTTTACACTTCTCCCTAAACTCACAACCACCCGTTATATCTTCCTACCTTTTCTCACACAGCATCGGCTGTGGACGCACGTGATCCTGTGCAGTAACTGAAGTGCGCGCACGTGGTGAACGTCTCAGAGCGACCGAACAACTTAAAGCGGCCCCAGGACCAGCGGACTACCGTGAAATTTCACGGTATCCAGGTAGGCCAGTCCGGCCTGCTTGAAAGTCTATCTCTCACTCTCTCTCTGCCTGTCTCTCGCTCACTCTCTCTCTGTCTGTCTTTCGCTCACTCTCTCTCTGTCTCTCTCTCTGTCTCTCTCTCTGTCTCTCTCTCTGTCTCTCTCTCTGTCTCTCTCTCTCTCACTCTCTCTCTGTCTGTCTCTCTCTCTCTCTCTCTCTCTGTCTCTCTCACTCTCTCTCTCTGACTCTCTGTCTCTCTCTCACTCTCTGTCTGTCTCAGTCTGTCTGTCTCAGTCTGTCTGTCTCAGTCTGTCTGTCTCTACATACATTCTGTGCATAAATGTTATCAAATACATGAATAACCATTAGGTAGTTTGATATTTATTTTTAATAAACTAATTTGACAAATTTCAGTGTCTTCAGCTTCCAGCCTCGTGTCCTTCACTTCAGTCACGTATACATTTCTTGGTCACAAATGATGCTAATAGGAAATTCTGCTAGTAATCACCTTCCATTTCTAGAAGAAATAGGAAAAGTAAATCATCACGTCTCCTGATATGAGCTACCAGGGCAGGGATATTGGCACAACTCTGTGAAACAATGTTTTTGTAAATAAGTAAAATGCTAAGAAATAAAAATATTAAGAATAAAATCTAAACACAGTTTAACAGCATACATTAAAAGCACGCCCATTTAGACCATGAGGTAATGGTCAAACAAATCAGGGCTCAGTCCTCCATGAAGTATCCCCGATATGATAGGAACAACGGTAACACTCTCAAATGGGCTGGGGAAATAGAAAAGTCTGGCCAGTGTTGTAATTAACCCCTTAAGGACAAAGGCTGTTTTTAGACTTCTGCATTTTTTTTTTCAAAGAAAATGGAGGAAGTAATTGAGAGGGAAACAGAGGATTTAAAAACTTTGAATGTAATACAAACACAAAGTCCCCAAAATAAACTGTTTATACCTGTATACCTCAGGAACCTGTCTGAAGCAGTTATAGCCTTGTTACTGAGGGATGGTGTGGTTCCAAAACAAAGAATAGTCCAGCGGGACACGTGTGGACAGGTAACCATGCACCCCGATATGAGCTGTCCTGTGGAAGAAAACATAACAGGTTAAACATTGTAATTGTGATCATATTACCAGGTTGAGAATGACAGCAATAGGCGCTGGGTGTAACAGTGCATTTTCTTAAATCATGATTTGAAGAATAGAACATTTTTATATTAAACACATAAGTATTACAGTCACTCACCCTGGTTGAATTGGCACATGGATACCCATGTGAGCAGTAACGCCACGTCAAGGCTTCAACCCTTGTTACTGTCCATTCACACACCTTTCATATCTAAATTCACACACAGAAGCACATGCCTTTCAGACCAGGGGTGTCACTGGGGAGCAGAGCGGGAACACAGTGTCACTTTCTCACAATCTGTGAATCTAACTCTGTTAGAGAGTGAAAGACGCACAGTGTTAGAGAAAGAGAGATAGTGTAATAGTTTATTAAGTTACCTTTAAGGTAACAGCCAGTTACCAATGTCACAGCGCAAGCGTACAAAGTTACGGCTGTACCTTTGGCAGAAGAGCGCATGTGCGAGGACAGGGGCGGGCTGGGCCGGGGGGCAGGGTGGCAATTGCCCCCCAGGCCGCCCTAAACTATGTAAAACACGGCCGCTGGGCCAGTGTTTAAAAAAAAAAAAAAAAACGTTTGCAGGCAGAGACTGAGGTGAGAAGGGATCGGAAGATCCCCTCTCACCTCCGCTCTGCCTGCAAAGCTGCACGGGGAGCCGAACAGGCAGCACAGAGAAACCTCCGTGCTGCCTGTTCGGCTCCCCGTGCAGTGTGCCGACACGGAAGTGCCGACAGTCACGTGATCGGCGCTCTGACGTCAGATGCGCGCCGATCACGTGACCTGTCGGTACAACCGCCGGGAGGCCGAACAGGCAGCATGGAGGGACCATGCTGCCTGCCACCAGGTAAGTCCTCCTGCCACTAGCCACCAGGGAAGTCCTGCCACTAGCCACCAGGGAAAAAGGTAAGGGGGGGTGGGGGGGGGGGGCAAAAAACACTGGCATATTATTGGGCAAATTGGCTGGGGAATATTACATGGCAAATAACACTGGCATATTATTGGGCAAATTGGCTGGGGCATAAAATATTACATGGCAAATAAGACTGGCATATTATTGGGCAAATTGGCTGGGGCATATTACATGGCAAATAAGACTGGCATATTATTGGGCAAATTGGCTGGGGCATATTACATGACAAATAAGACTGGCATATTATTGGGCAAATTGGCTGGGGCATATTACATGGCAAATAAGACTGGCATATTATTGGGCAAATTGGCTGGGGCATATTGCATCGCAAATAAGACTGGCATATTATTGGGCAAATTGGCTGGGGCATATTACATGGCAAATAAGACTGGCATATTATTGGGCAAATTGGCTGGGGCATATTACATGGCAAATAAGACTAGAATATTACTGGGCAAATTGGCTGGGGCATATTACATGGCAAATAAGACTGGCATATTATTGGGCAAATTGGCTGGGGAATATTACATGGCAAATAAGACTGGCATATTATTGGGCAAATTGGCTGGGGCATATTACATGGCAAATAAGACTGGCATATTATTAGGCAAATTGGCTGGGGCATATTACATGGCAAATAAGACTGGCATATTATTGGGCAAATTGGCTGGGGAATATTACATGGCAAATAAGACTGGCATATTATTGGGCAAATTGGCTGGGGAATATTAAATGGCAGAATAACACTGGCATATTATTGGACAAATCGTCTGGGGAATATTAAATGGCAGAATAAGACTGGCATATTATTGGGCAAAATGGCTGGGGAATATTAAATGGCAATTAACACTGGCATATTGGGCAAATTAGCAGGGGCATATTAAATTGCAGATAACCTTGGAATATTATTGGGCAAATTTACTGAGTTATATTAACTTGCAGAATAACACTGGCATATTATGGGACAAATTGGCTGGGGAATATTAATGGCAAATAATATTGGAAATGTGTATGTAATGGGGTGATGGTGGCATGTAAATGTGGTGATGGGGCATGTCCTGGTGTGCAACGTGGGTTATGGGTCATGTCGTAGGTGTGCAACGTGGGTAGGGGGGGGGTGCCCAAATTTTGGGTGTCTAAATCCTGGCATGTTGAGGGGCATAATCCTGGCATATTGAGGGGAAAATCCTGGCATATTGAGGGGGCATCATCTTGGCATATTGAGGGGAAAATCCTGGCATATTGGGTGTCTAAATCCTGGCATATTGAGGGGCATAATCCTGGCATATTGAGGGGCATAATCCTGGCATATTGAGGGGCATAATCCTGGCATTTTGAGGGGCATAATCCTGGCATATTTAGTGGAAAATCCTGGCATATTGAGGGGGCATCATCTTGGCATATTGAGGAGAAAATCCTGGCATATTGGGTGTCTAAATCCTGGCATGTTGAGGGGCATAATCCTGGCATACTGAGGGGCATAATCCTGGCATTTTGTAAGGGAAAATTCTAGCATATTAAATGGCAAATCCTGGCATATTGTGGGGGAAAATCCTGGCAATATTCGTTATAAAACAAGGAAAAGATGGCCGTGGATGGGGAGGCGATTCGATGGTGCAATGGGCCACTTGACTGGATTTGCCCCCCAGGCCTAAGGCTGCCAGCCCTCCCCTGTGCGAGGAACACACACCATCTCACGCCCCCTTCGGATCAGCTGCGGTGACAGGTAAGTATAAGCGTCTTACTGATTGTCACTTATTAGCGTAGCAATCAATGTATAGTTGCTAAAAGTCCTATCAGTGACATGCTACGCTAGTAAGTGGAAGTCACACACGTGGGACACACAGGAGCTTAAGGAGGTGGTCACAACTACCATCAAGATGAGGCAGCCACCCCCCTGTGTGTGACTTCCACTTATGTCAACTGATGTCAACTATACATTGATTGCTACGCTAATAAGTAACAATAATCAGTAAGACGCTTATACTTACCTGTCACCGCAGCTGTTCCGAAGGGGGCGTGAGATGGAGTGTGTTCCTCGCACATGCGCTCTTCTGCCAAAGGTACGGCTGATTGACAGCTGTAACTGTGTGCGCATGTGCTGTGATGCAAAATGACAAATTCTACAGTAGAATTTGTTCGAGAAATATGTCAGAACACCCCCTTTATATGAGCACCCCTGTCTTTACTGCCCCCCTATATATGAGCACCCCGTGTTTAATGCCCCATTTATATCAGCACCCCGTGTTTAATGCCCCATTTATATGAGCACCCCGTGTTTAATGTCCCCCTTTATATCAGCACCCCGTGTTTAATGTCCCCTTTATATCAGCACCCCGTGCTTAATGCCCCATTTATATCAGCACCCCGTGTTTAATGCCCCATTTATATGAGCCCCCCGTGTTTAATGCCCCATTTATATGAGCCCCCCGTGTTTAATGCCCCATTTATATGAGCACCCCGTGTTTAATGTCCCCCTTTATATCAGCACCCCGTGTTTAATGTCCCCTTTATATCAGCACCCCGTGTTTAATGCCCCCTTTATATCAGCACCCCGTGTTTAATGCCCCATTTATATGAGCCCCCCTGTGTTTAATGCCCCATTTATATGAGCACCCCGTGTTTAATGTCCCCCTTTATATGAGCACCCCGTGTTTAATGTCCCCCTTTATATCAGCACCCCGTGTTTAATGTCCCCTTTATATCAGCACCCCGTGTTTAATGCCCCATTTATATCAGCACCCCGTGTTTAATGCCCCATTTATATCAGCACCGCGTGTTTAATGCCCCATTTATATGATCACCCCGTGTTTAATGTCCCCCTTTATATCAGCACCCCGTGTTTACTGTCCCCCCCCCCGTGTCCAATGAAACTAAGGCAGTACCTGAGGGGCTGCCTCATCTTGATAGGAGTTGTGATCCCCCTGCTGCATCAATAATACAGCAGGAGGATCACAACTCCCATGAAGGTGAGGCAGCCCTCACCAGGGTGCTTACCCCTCTGTTGGCCCCTTATGTCCCCCCGCCCCGTGTTACTTACCAGCGTTTTGAATCCAACCACGGACGCGCGCATTCCCACACGGCTTGATAGCCGTGCGCAGGCGCTGTGTACCGCTGTGTCCGATCATCTGGTAAGAAGGGGTGTGCGGGGGGTGTGAAGAGGGCGGGAGGTGGGTTGCGTAGTTGGCGCATGCGCGGTGTTCACAAAGTTACAGCTGAGTGATCAGCTGTAACTTTATGCGCATGCGCAATGAGCAAATTCTCCTGCGATTGCGCAGGAGAATTTGCTCCAGAAATTTGTCAGAACACCGGATGTCCGTCCACCTGACATCCGGCAAGCAGCTGACACAGCGCGACGGGGGCGGAGCTTGCACCCGTCGCGCTGTGATCTCTATGGCCAGGAGGAGAGGCTAGGGAGCGAGCTCCCTTTAGCAGCCTCTCCTCCCGATCGGCCCTCACCCCCGCGTTAGGTTAATCGTCCGATTCTGGGACTATGTCCCAGACGGAGGAAAGCTCACCGGGGGATTTTTTTTTTATTTTTATATATTTATAGCCCTGGAGTCTCGGGGCTAAAGAATACTTTAGCCCCAGAGTCTCCATTCGGGGCTATGAAGGGGGGACTCGGGGCTATAGCCCCAGTAGCCCACCCCTAGCGACGCCTCTGCCCAGGACACAGTCCGGCGCCCGCCTAGTGGGCGAAAATTTGACATTTTTTTTTTAAATCTTTCGAATTTTTCAATTTTTCCCACGGCACACCAGGCAACATCTCGCGGCACAGGAACAGTGGTTGAAAAACACTGTTCTAAGTGACCGGTTTTCTGTAATGGACCTGGTATATCCATTGTTTTGAAGGGGTTAATTAACGAAATTAGAAGCAGGAGTTAAGGAATTTGTTCAGGTTAATAGCAATTTAGAAAGTGACTGAGAAGGATGGCTGCTTTGGATTCAAGAAATAAAACAAAGCTTACTTAAGGTATTGCAGTTAAATAATACTTGACACTTCCTTTACTGATAAGGTGGAAGGATGCAGTTATTGGCTGTGATGTCTAACATAAAAGCATGTTATCAAAAGGAAAACTAACATCAATTTGATTTATTACCATAGTTTTAAAGACAACTCTTGAAAACAAATTCATTGTAAAGGGGATAATGGTATCATTGTCCAAAGAGACTGATACTGGGATACGTATTTCCATCAAGCCCTAGGGAAAACTGATGAGTTGTACTTTTGTGGCATTTGGTACTATGCAGAAATAGAAGAACTGACACTCTAAAATCTGTGTAAATAAAGTATTTAATGGAAAAGCCAAAAATTACAACACAGGTGGTGGAAAGGGACACACTTTATGCGTTTCACATTCAACAACGCTTAGTCATAAGTGTCACTTTGGCTTTTCCATTAAATACTTTATTTACATGGATTTTGTTATGCCAGTTCTGCATTTTTGCCATTTGTCAGCAGTTATGCCAGTGCACCCTCATCCACACATTACAGTGATTTCCACTTATCTTGCCAGCAATTTTGGGGCCAAGATCATATTTGGGTGAGATTCCTATTTACATGTATTAGGAGCTAATGAGATGTTTTTTCCCCACCTCTTGCTTATTTGATTGAATTGTACAAATTGAAGAGAAAACCCCCCATCTTACTTGTACTGAGTAGTAAAGTATGCTGTTAGTGCCAAATGTCACTAATCTAAGAATGTTGGTGATGGAGCTTCCCTCTGAATGTTGGCATAGTATGATTAGGGTTGCCACCTTTTGCCATTTTTTACTAGCCACATACATCTTATGCATGCTGCCTTGCCGTATGTATGTCATATGTGATCAGAATAAAACCAATTAACTAATCAAGCAATGGATTCTACAGAACCCCCTTATAGTATATTGATTTCCTTCTAGTCACATATGACTTCTACACACTGCCAGGCAGCATGATAAAGATATATGTGGCCCGTTAAAAAATGGCCAAGGTGGCCAAGTATGATATACTAATTAATTTAATTACTCACATTAGACACGTTTTTTTTCAGAGCAAACGCCATCTTTTATTCGAGGTTCGTCTTATAACTGCACCCAGGAATTGCACCAAGGGCTTGCCCCAGCACCTAGATTGCACTCAGGGGTCTATGACTCTTCCTTGCCATGCTTTCAGAGTGGCCGTTTCATCGCAGAAGTTACAGCACTTTGAAAAAGCCTGTGCAAAATCCTAACCACTAACCCAAATGTTAATCCTATTACTAACGCTAAAAGTAACCCCAAACCCTAACACTAACTCTAAAAGTAACCCCTAACACTAAAACTAACCCAGCCACTCTAAAAATACGGCAAACAGTCCCATACCAGCACCCAGATTGCATTTACAGCACTTGCACCTGCACCCAGATTGCTCTCACAGGACTTGCACCTGCACCCAGATTGCACTCACAGAACTTGCCCCAGTACCAAGACTGAACACACAGGACTTGCCCCAGCACCACCCAGGACTTATCCCAGCACACAGATTGTACCGATGATTTATACCAGGATGCAGATTGCACACGGGATTTGCTCCAGCACCCTGCTTAAACCCAAGACTTGCCCAAGCACTCAGATTGCACTCAAGACTTAACCCCAGCAAGCAGATGGCACCCAGGATTTGTCCCAGCACCTCACTCATGCTGACTTCCATGACTCCATGACGCAAGACAGCCTAAGATGATATCTGTGTGCCTTGACAGTGCACAGACATCGGCTGCTTGGGAAGTAAACTACATATAACATCTAAAGAGACTTGATGATATAACATCTAAAGAGACTAGTAAAAGAGTCCTTTTACTAATTCTCATGTCACTGATGACTCTCATATGATCACTTCCTGAGTGATAAGAGGACTTTCTCCTGGAAACTCCAGTAGTCCCACAGAAGAAAAATGAAGATAGCCCTATAGCTCTTCACTTTATGACAGCACATGAAAATAAGGTGTTGGATTTGTGAGCCTGGGGTTTGGAAAAAACTAATCGGAATCCTGTGGGAGGAGCTGAGTGACAATTGAGGTGCTACTGACTTTTCTAATCAAGTCAGAGCTTACCACCTCGATATGTGAGTTGGAGTGTGTGAGGTGTAGCGGATCCAGTTTACTACCTCGCTGCCATCAGAAGTCTGGACTGCATCATTACAACATTGCCTTTACCTCTAGTGTTGAGCTGTTCCTAAACACTAGAAGTCACAACATCCCTCTATATAAATGTTACAGCAAAGTCACTTTACAGCACCTGATACCATCATTATGGACTGATTTAAGTGAAAACATTAGAGCCATTATCAGTGTCTGTATGGACTTTGTGCTACCTCCATTGGCTCATTATTTATTGGGACATATTGAATATCCACCAGCTTGCTTTTTTGCTTTTTTACTTATGCACTTCATGAGTGCCACTTTAATAGACCTTCTTGAGGGTTAACTTTCTTTAATCTGCCCTTTAATAATCCATTGTATTTATTTACTTATATTGCAGTATGGGTGAGACTGAGAACGTGCACTCTAAACCAGGAGTGCAAATCCACAAAACTATATTTTTGTTATCCATTACTATCAACATAAAACATCTAATCCTTTAACAACCCAACTATTGCATTTCTATTGCAGACTAAATCCAACTAAAGTGTTGCAGTAGTATTACTCTACTGGTTTTCCCAAAGACATTCTTGTGCCTGCATTATAGAGATCCACCACAGTGAGAAAGAAGCAGTTAGTTGTGATCTACAAATAGTTCACAGCTGTTCATCATGAACTTAGATGACTATCAGAAGGTCACAGAAAAGCTAACCCTAATGTTCAAGCTGCGGGAAGTTTGTACAGTATAACTGACTTTACGATAAATTCATCTAAAACCTACTGTAACAAATCTGATTTTAATGCACATCTTGAAGCCACTGTGAATCTTGAGAACTTTTCAAATAATGATGATTTAGTGGTAGTAATCATAAATAAGCTGGTATGTACAAACGTCTGAACAGAAAAGGCTAAACATGTTTTAGTATATCTGTATTGATTATATGCTTGTTCATGATTAGGTACCACTGCATCAAGGATTGGCTCAACCATATTAAATCAACAAAATAGAAATGGCTGGATACTTAAACCGCTAAAGAAGCAAGATGTAAAATAGTTTGAAATGGGGAAACGGCGAGGAAGCAATCTGCCTCTAATAATGAAACTAGTCATACAGTGAAACCTCAAGCCTTAAGTTTCTGCTTTACACTTGACAAAGGTTCCTATGGGGACTGAACTCTGACCCCTAGTGAACGTACAATAAAGGATCACACATTACCACTGGGTTGCTGGAATCTTCTTTATGATATAATGTATTACAATGTAAGACCATACAAAATTAAAATCTGACATCAAATGGTGTCTTTTTCTGCTCATCTAATATGGATTTAAAATAGGAAATTTCAATATGGTATACATATTGTTATATGAGGTTTCACTATATGAAAAGCTGTTATTTATTAGATCTAACTGGCTCCTCGTTTTTCACTATTTTACATTTATGTTATGCCTTACAGGTTTACAGCCACTTTCTGTTTAGATGGTTAAATATTGTTGTCTTGAGACAGTGGTAGTCCATGTGGGCCACAGCACGTATTAGAACGCATTTCTTTTTTTAGTGCCCTCACTAACTTCTAGCTGCACCGCACATGCTGCATGAAACAAAAGGGCTGGAGTGAGAAGTTCTCCCCAGTCAGCTACCCCCTACTTCCTTTTCCCATATCTGCTGGGGCTAGAGAAAACATTTAATCTCCTGTACCAATCATATCTCAGTACCGTTGAGCCCAGAGCTAGAACACAATGCAAATGTCTCATTCACGTTACAGTAGTACCGCCCTTCTGCTAGGTAAATAGACACCTGTTTTGGCAGCAATCTAACCACATTTGGCCAGTACAGCACTCTAGGTTTTATTATATGTTTATTTAAATATTCTTTGCAAGTTGTAAGGGACATTTTTGGAACATTATTCAACTAGATAAGGGAATGTGACTGTTGCCAAAGTGTCACCCAGGTTCCAGTGATTAAAATTAGTTCAAATCTGTTTATCCTCCCCCAATAACTCCACAAAACTTTAAAAAAAAAATCAAGTTGACTTATTGAATGTTTCAGAAATGTTCCATTTATACCATACTACACAAATTTATAGGAAGCCATGGGGTATACCTTCAACTACTTATTGTTTACCTATTTTTTTCTTTAAAAAATGTATACAATTTTGGAGCTTGTACAAAGGTCTATTACGGACGTATGAGATGCATCCTTTATAGACACTGACAGCACTTGATACCCATGAACAAATGTTGCTGCACACAAAACGGCATCCAGTTACACAGCTAAAGGACAATTCTCAGCTTCATTTTTTTTAACTAGGCTATTTTTGTCTTAGGCTTCTGTTGATTGCAAATGTTTAGCCCTCCCAGATTTTTTGGCAACCTCTGTTCTTGTTCAAAGACTAACATTTGTTAAGCATTGTGCAGGCACAGGATTCAGGAGAGGGGGGTGTGTGAGCTCTGGGGTGTAGGAAAGAGTTTGGGAGGAGACCGTAACTTACAGATTCACAGTGAGCTTCAGAAGCTCATCACTGAGGGATCTGCTCTTTAACTCACAGAAGAAAACCTCAACAATTGAAACAAAAACCATATACTGGAAGAAAAACTTGTGCTTGTTTTGAAAGCGGATTGTCACACTAATCATAATAAGCACAGATGTTCTCATGTTGAGAACTGCAGCCAATTCCTGGATTTGAATGCTCAGCTAGATAGAAAGAAGAGGAAGCCCCTGATAAACGTGAAAACGGAGATTTCCAGGACTACTCAGAGTTCACAGGAAACAAGTTGTTGAAATAAAGTTGGGAACGGATTTTCACTTTTTTTATTCTCCTCCTAGGATCGTTAGTTTTTTTTCAAGTTTATATTTTATTATTCTGCTACTTTTGAGGGTAAAAAAGATAGATCTGAGATAAGTTGGAAGGAGTCTGACTATGGAGGTGAACCCTATCCCTGTGATTACTGTTCAGACTGTTCCTTATGATGATCAGAAACCTGGAAGCAATGGTTTCAGGAAACCCACATCTGTGTTTGAGAGCAAGAGGAACTATCTGCAGAACTTCATTCAGTGTGTGCTGTCCTCTATAGATCTGCGGGACCGGCAAGGGTGCACCATGGTGGTGGGGAGCGATGGCCGGTACTTCAGCAAGACAGCTACTGAGATCATTGTACAAATGGCAGCAGCTAATGGGGTAAGGCGGTAGGGACTAAGTGATAAGTTTCAGTCATCTAAGACAGGGAACCATTTTCTAAACCTATACCACTAGGAATAATGTTTTTCCAGCCAATTGTCCCAAAAGTTATCCTTTAATTCAATAAGCACCCTTTTTCAGGGGAGGGTTCCCAAGGGGGGCAGAGGAGCAATTGGCCTCCGGGCTGCAACACTTTGCACACTAGTGTCTAGGCTCCAGCTGTGACCCTCCAGCTGCTGAGGAACTACAAACCCCATAATTCCCCACTAGTTTTTTTTTAAATAACATAGAATTATGGTAGTTGTAGTACAGAAACAGCTGGAGGGCCACAGTTGGAGGCCCTACGCCCTAGTGTGAAGTATTTTATCTGCCAGTATATCAGTAGTGCCAGTCTATCTGTGGTCTGTGTCTGATAACAATGGGTGGGCTGATGAAATTACAAAATGGGCCACTAAATTGTTTTCTCCCTGGGCAGCTCTCCTGCACTTTATTTCTATGTTTTATATGAAATGACAAAATCATCTGAAATTAAGCATTTACTTAGGTACCCATATCCATTTCAGATGGTGGTATATGTCCTTCACATTTAGAAATTCAATATTACACGAATTTGAAGTTAGAAGGTGGCAGTTTTTTGAGAAATGTGATAAAATATTATTTTACAGAAACAGTAGGAGATACCTGTTGTGACTTTCCGTTAGAAGTCGTAAACACTAACACACTAAAGGGATTCAAGAGAATTGTCTAGGATATGCACAAAGCTATCCTTAATATGTAATAAATCGGAGCTTTCACCAAAAAGGCAGCCATGATGGCGAAGTTGGTTCTTATTTGCTGTGACAACCAATATTTCGATGGCTTAGTTCTAGGACAAACACTATATCTTGCTGACAGAGCACTGTCAGCAGTGAAAGGCAACGGGGCCATTTCACCGCGGCAATGGTGAAGCAGCTGCGTTTAAGCAGCCGCAAAGAACTGTCCCATCCCCCTGTGTAGTCAGTGCACAGTTATAAGAATCTCCCCATCTAAACATAATATCTCATTTGGTAGATCAAACATTCCTATAATTCCTACTGCTGGCTCCTAACTTTTTTGATTGTTTAACATATAGGTTTGTGGACATTCCATTCCCCTGACTCCTAAAAATAACCAGACTGGCTCATGAATTCAGGCTCCTAAAGGCTATAGAAATGTTCAAGCCCTGTAGTATCATATCTTTGGGCGCCAGACAGAGGCTCATTCTTCTGTCTTCAAATGCCATAAAATGTTACCTTCTTGGCCAGACATATTTTAATGGAGCCATCTCCTTCAGGTAGCTTTGTTTACAATTATTATTCCTCAACCCTATTACATAACTGATTCTGTTACCTATGGTAACAAGATAAATTAATTTAACACCTTAAAAGAACTCTAGAATGTTTAGAATGTGCATAGAGTGTCCACACAGAGCAAACAAGTAAAAGTGTGAGGTATTCAGGCAGTGAATGTAAGGGTTCAAGTGGGGCAAGGATTTGACTGGAAAGTGAAAAGACATCCTAGATTTGCAATGACTTGCAATTGAAAGTCCCTTTTATTGAGTCCCGGCAAGCATCATATCGGAAAAGGCACCACGTAACAGGTGGAGGTAGACGCCTTACGCGTTTTGCGCCTTAGACTGGAGCTTAACCATAGGCAAGGATGTGACTGGATCTAAGAGTTGGAGCAGAAGCAGGGCTGGAGGTGAGGTAATTTGTGTTTTCTTCCTGTATCTAAGTATGTGTATAGGGTTTTTAAACATAGGCTAGTTTTGCCACATAGAGCTTAACATGCTGTGCAGCCATCGTGGGGCCCAGGCAGTACAGAACTGTGCTCCATTCTTGTTGGCCCCTCTCTTGAGATATTGAATTTAGTAGCTAATTGGTTTTCTGCCATCAATGTGCTTATTAATTTTAATTCCAAATGTCCTATGAAAATACTAATACAAAACAGCACACCGTATTAAGAGACATTTCTGTAGCTAAATGATCATAAATCAAAGTCATAACCAAACTGTTGTGATTTCATGAGATAGAGGCAGCATGGGTAGAGAACCTGTTCCATGGGCTGCTCTAATGTTCAGAATTTTGTATTTTATTAATATATACCTGCAGTACCTCCGTATGGTCATTAAAGGTATCAGGAATACAATGCAGGCTTTTGATGAAAACTAGCATTGCATGTTGATTGACCAAACTTTAGTATGAGGATAAACTGGCATGCACTTTTGACATTCCTGTTCATCCCCTGACTGGAAGCTACCATGCCTCCATGAGAAGCAGGCAGCCTGGTCAGGTTGGCATTTGTCCCACACTGTTAGCACAGAGATAGACCCTCATTTTTACATGGGATCAGCAGTGAGGACCTAGTTTAGGGCCTCTCTGCCAATCCCATGTAATAAGAGTGTCTCTCTCTCTTCTGCATTAGCAGAAACACTCCTGCCAGCTTCAGGTGAGCTCTGCCTCGGCTGAGAGGCAGAGCTCAGAGCAAACCCGCATATATCTGTAAACATACACGTCTGTTTTTTCTTTCCAGAAGTGTGACAAGGTTTTAACCCTCAGAAGGAAGCAAGGGCTAGAAAAAGTTTAATTGTCCTTTAAGGAAGCAACTTCCTTGACCATTATGATAACTGAATAGAGGATAGAATTTTCTCTTCTAAAGGGTTAAGGAAATAACCCTTTGCCTCCTAGTTGGAATTTTATGGAAGCATTAGCATTAGCATGGGCGGTACTTTTTGAAAATGAGGTGGGGTCTGTGGGGGCAGGAAATCCCTCTCTGTTCGTGCAGTAAGAGCCATTCATTTTCCCATGCCACCAATAGAGGGGACCTCACTAGCAGTGCCAGTCTGTACTCATAATAGGGCCAATAGTTTTTTTTCACTATATTAGTGTTTTTTTCCCCTCTAAATTAATAATATAATAATTTCAGGGTCAACTAGTCCAACTCACAGGATAACATTTCCCCAGAATATTAGACTTACCCATTCAAGCTTAGCCCAAAAGGCATGAACATGACATTTACCCTCTATTTTATACGTAAGATAACAGGATTCAGGACAAGATTTTCTGTGACACCCGAATATGCACACATGGGAACAGAAGTTGGGAGGTATACTTGTAGCTTTCCCTTTTATTGGGTCTATGTATTCCCCAAACAGTGCAGATTCCCTCTTCGACCAGTCAGAGTGTCTGTCTGTCAAGTGGCGGCAGGAATGCAGCAGTCTGTGACAGCAGGAAGAGGGGTCGTGATGTTTGGAGACCACACAGACCCCTGCTACCTAGCAAGCTGCATTTCAGCCCGGAGATTCTAGGAAAGGGAAAGTGATCGCTCTCAGTCCCCTGTACACCCTCATGCATCTAAGCACTCTGCTTGCTGGTATATCAGATCAGTCACTCTAAGATTGTGTACCATGACAATGCCATCCATTTAAAGGCCCACAATATGTTGTTTCTATTTTTATTGTTTTTATCAGGCACCAATGAATGGTAGGTAATTTAGTACAAATGACAGATGAACAAGTAACAATGATTTTTGCTGTTCACTTGTCAGTTCACTTTTACCCACATTGTAAGATCGCATTCTACAGTTGTAGTGTGTTTTGAGAAAATTTGGATTTAATAAGTTTTTAATGTGCCTGGGGCCCACACTAGTTAGTAGGACCCAAGTTTGACTTAGTCTCAAAATAAAAGTTATTCTTGAATTTAAGTGAATAGACACAAATTTTTTAGTTTGCTTTTATGGAGTAAATGTAATTGGTACCTACTGTATATTCTATTACTTCTCCCATTCCCTTTTGAAAACACATAATACCATTTATATTGGGGACCTAGGTTTGGGTTTTGATACTATTTGCGAGAATATCCTCTGGTCCTGGGATATTTCTGGGGACGCATTTGGCCAGTGGGTCCCAATTCAGGAACTATCCTGACACCAGAGACATTGGCCACTCTATTCTAGAAACCTCACACGCATCTATATATCCCCTTATGTTGGATAGACGTTTTGATTCATCTGCAAACTGGCTTTTCGATAACAAAGTTCCCAAATGCTTGCACTCTTTGTGCTTCTTGAGTGGTGCATTGGTGTTGATTAATGATTTGCTAAGTAATAGAGCCCTGTGTGATTGCTGCCTGATTACCTTCTGGTGCAGTCCAGTCTCTTTCTTTTCTGTGGATTTGTATTTGGTGGTTTGGAACGCTGTTAGTGGAAGTGAACCGGATCTCCAGTCCACCAGTCTTACCTGGTCTATTCATAGAGATCTACATTTCATGTTCCTGCCAGCACATGTCTATTTTTATTAAGCCTCATTCCCTGCTACCTAACTTCTACTACACTTACAGTGGATGAGAAAAGCATATTGAACTCTTACTGTAAATGGAGGAGACAGTGTATGGTGTGCCCTATTTTTTTTATTTCTTAGAAACTAAAGGGTCCACTCACTATGTACTGATTTTTCATTTCTGTTCTGGCAGTTTACCTGAATTTCACAAATTGTGAAGACCCCAATATAAACAAATTAAACCCTCTCCCATGGGGATGCTGGCATAATGTCTCTGCATCCCCACAACTATGTTGTACTCTATAAAGGATGCTGCTGATCCCTCTATTGTATAATGTTTGAATGCCACTTTATTGCTTTTTATTTCTTGTCTTCCGTTACTGGTTTTGTTTTGCTTATTTTGTATTTGTTTCCCACAGGTATATATTGGTATGTGTAATTTTGTAATGTGTGCTTAAATGTATTCCACTTGTCTTCTGTGTTCAATAGATGCCTTTACCTTTGCCAAATTTGGCCCTTTTAAAATTAAGAATTTCGGTGGAGGAGTTACCAATTTGCTTTTCTGTATTAATCTCAAATGAAATCATGTTATGATCACCAATCCATGAAGTATGCTATTACTTGAGTATTTAAGATAATCTCCTGATTGTTCATTATTGTTCATTACCAGATCCAGACAGGCATCCATTCTAGTTGGGGTGTCTACTAAATGTGTTATTTAGTATTTAGTACATTCAGGAATTTGCTGCTGTTAGTGGAACTAGTTGACCCACAGTTCCAATCTAGATCTGGTTGATTAAAATCTCCCATGATTACAATTTTGCAGCCTTTTCAATTTGCAGTAACACTGACCTTTCCCATCAATTCTAATGTTTAGTTGCTTGTAAGTAATGTGTGACTCTTTTTACCAATTAATGTGCGACTCTTTTTTTACAGTATACTAATCTGCATCATGTCTCCGCATCAATGTCATCATGCACACCTTCCTTCCTGGGCTTTAATTTAGGATTCCCATTTAAACAAATACCTCCATCATTTCTGTTTTCTCTGTTCCTTCTAAACAATGAGTAACCTTTTTAAATTAACTGTGTTACAAGACAAAACTATTCCTTGTAGTTATACTGAGCTGTGTAACTCTTGTGCTATACTATGCTGAAGATTGAATGGGAAAAACAGGCAACAAATGATTCTCTGAGTATCTTGGGATCCAGTTGAATGAACATATACTTCATTTCCTGGATTAAACACCTTCATCAGTTTAAATGAGCAATAACCACATTAAGGGATCTATTATTGTTTTCTCAAATGCCCAACATGTTCAGGTTCTGAGGATCATTTCTAATTAAAACTAAACAAAACACTACTGGAGCATTTTCCTCCTTTCTTGCTCCCACGGGCAATGACCCAGGTAAGTGAGGAAACACACTTATTGTGCATGTCTGTGGACAAACTCCCACCAATTATGAGGGACCTCAGCAGTGCAAGCTACCTTCCATAGAACCGGTCAGGTTCCCCCTAAACCAGTTCTAGTAATTTTTTTCCCCACTCACAGAAGTACCAATCCCTTCACCCCTACTCCTCTGTCCCACTATTACTCTACACCTCTTCTCCCCATGTTGCCCTGGCTAATTGCTAGGTTGCTCCACACTGAGGTGAATGGAAGGCAAGCACTGTGGAAGGAAGGAAGTGCCCTGGTGTCTAGCGAAGCATGCTGTTTCATTTTAGGTTTAAATTCAGCCACATAATGGTCTTGGCTCAATGGCTACATGCCTTTGAGCACCTCTGGCATGACTACCTGTTTACAGTAAAGCGCAAGTAGATACTGGAAACAAGATGTCATATCAGCTAACTTCACAGTTTGAATGAAAGTAGATGACTTCAGGAGATCACTCCCTAGCTAATTTGCATACTTCAGTATATCCATCATGACTGGCAACTCCAATCCTTTGGGATCCCTCCTGTAATTTTCCACATTTGCTTGTCTTAATTGAAAATTCACATGTGCTCATGAGAGTACACATATGGAAAACTGATTCCCCCCTCCCCTTTTGGGAGAAAAGGGAGATACACAAAGACTGGATTTAAGAACCTCTGTGCCACACAATTATTTAATTCCCAGACCTTCATATTCTACTATTGTCTTTAAAAAGTTGCCTAAATTCTAAAAGAAAATATTATTAAGTTTTTTGGCTCAAGTTAATTTAGTAAACACATCTTGGGGAAAAATCCTGTAAATATAATCTACTGCTAAAGAACGCAGCTTTGTGCTATTTATTGACCACCAAGATGTCTGTTGTACTTTCATGCTGATTAATTTATGGAGATTAACTTTTCATATGTATGGTAGTCTTTGAATTGAATTACAGTTAGAGATGCAATATATTTCCCTCCTTAAAATATTGAGCTTAACCATAAGGCAGCCATAGGTAGCCATACCTTTCTTGTTCCTCTGACTGAAATGCCATATTTCATATTTATTATGATGTTTAGATTCTGGTAAAGACAGGCTTCATTATAAAAGGGTAAATTCTAAAAGGGGAGAGGTTCATTTTGCACATAACAGTATTGCATTTCAAGTCTGTAAGATGAATGGATGACTAATTAAATAGATTGTGATCATGGGAAGGAAGTTAATATGTAGGGTAATAAAAGGAAATTCAAAAAATATTTGGAACAAAAGGGTGACAGGAATCATAGTACAACATGAGGTTAAAAACTCTACGCAGGTGATACACGTGTCACCATGGTGCTTCCACGCCACCCAGAGCCGCCTCCTTACCTTCACATGGACCCTCTGAAGTTCTGGGGTGTCCTGCTGCTGCTGGTGACAGTGACACCCGTGATGCATCCATGTTGCCTTCCCCCATCCAACTGGAGAGCACATAGTAGCTTTGGATGGCCTTAAATAGGCCATACTTATAATTTCAGTCTCTATCCTTCCTCTTATTGGTTCTGAGGAGGGATCTTGTTTGGAGCACTATTTATGCTTCCAGTCTGCCTGTGATAGAGCCTTGTACCAGTTTAGAAATATTTGGGCCCTTTACTGCACAAAAAGCCTTTTTCAAACTCTCTTACTTCCACAACCTTCATTGTCCATTTAATTTCTCGAAATGGGGGAAAAACTGAACCTGGTTGTGGGCCCCTTTAGGTTGTGGGCCCTGTGCAAATTCCCACTTTGCCCATTGTAAAAAGTAGCCCTGATACCATGTATAAAGTGGATATAGAGACAAATAGGTGATCATTGTTAACCTTATTTGCATATTTATACCCAGAATCCCTTGCAGTGGTGTGAGCACTGAAGGTTTAGGATTTCTATGGCAAAAGCAAGTCTTTCTGGCTTGTCTGGTATGTGTAATAATGCCTCTGCTACCCCCTTATTTTTAAATGGAGGGGTTTTCCCATCACCTTTAGTCCCACCACAACTCTATGCTTCAGCTAGGAGTAGGACACATGTATGCTGGAGAATGGGACATAAAGGCAGCAGAGAAGAAAGCAGGTAGCTGGTAGAGGGAGTTGGCAGGTGGTAATGATTCTAACATGGATCTACATACCCCTTCTCCACTATATTTTACAGTGTTGTCCAACTTTTCATGGTGGAAGGCCACATACCATGATTTCATGAGGTCAAACAATAAAATCTACAAGTCAGCCATATAACCTTTCAGGGACACATCTGATCTGTGGGCTGCCAGTTGGACATCCATGCAATAAATAAAACACTAAGTTAATTAACCTTTTGAAAGACTTGCTTGCAAATCTGGATCTAAGGGTTATAACAGCAGCAAAACTAGATGCAGCTTTTCAAAGCAGAGAGCTATTTGATATTCGACTCAACCTGATAATACATTTTGCTAAGGGACAGTGAATTAGAATGATTAGGAATGCTGGGAAAGATGGCACTGCTGTTGTCAACATGTCCCAACGTTTCCCATTTGGTGCCCATGTGACAGCTGTTTCTTGGAGATTCCTTTTCATACATGGAAGGCTTCGTACAAGTTTCACATTTAAACAGAGGAATCAAAAGATAGTCCATGTTTATTATTATTTATTTATGTTTTTTCTCCTAATTGAATGCAAGGCAGGGACACATGGGTGTGTAGCCCTAAAGTTCAGACCATAGCGAACTCCCAGGGATGAAGTATGTTCATTGAATGTGCAGAGGGAACAGATACAAAGTTTGGCAGCTGCAGAGATGTAACCTCAACAATGCAGAGTGTCATTAACTTCTGTCCAAAGCAGCTGCACACTTTAAATAACATCCATAGAAGGATATATTTGTTCTACTGCTGTTGTTTATATATATTGGGATCTAAAAGCACAATTATTACACATACCAGTGTTAGATGGGTCTGTTGCAGAGACAGATAACAATGGATCTAACGTAAGGTTACATGACTAGCCTCATTATCATTTGTTCGGAAGGAGCAGTTTTAATGAGTCTGTCACCACTCTTTTTCCACAAGTACATTGACAACTTAAATTGATTGTTTTTGGGAATCAATAAACATAATAATTTCTCTTGTTTGAGAGTGTGTAGATAATATCTGTCCAGACAAATGGTCCAGTCATATTGCAGTGCAACCACTGCCACCCCTAAATACAAGTTCCGGCATGCAAATCTTGTCCAAAAGACTAACAATTACCAAGCATACTTGCACTGAAAAGATTTTAGTCAAGTTCCAAATGCCGCCTAAATATATGGATTTCTACCCAAGTGGCCATATGTGGAATTGCATGCAGTGGAAAAAAACAAGGCAGACTAACTATACTTAAACACCTGAGGATGACAAATCATGTTATATACATTCTTATCTAGATTCTAAGAGTAACTAAACAGTATAGTTTTTTTTTACAAGGTATAATGCTTGATTTAAAGCACTGTAAATGTAGAGAATAAGGAACTAAACCAGATCCTACATTATTTGAAATGCAAAATAAATATACCACTTTACTATCTATTTCATCATATACTGGTAATAACCATACTGTACTGATACTGACTATATAGTGATAGTAACTATACTGTACCATCTTAAGTTGGGTGTATTCTTTTAGTAGTAGAACTACTACTAATAACACTGCATTATTAATAAAGTTATATGTAATTGAAACACTCCATCAATCGTAGGTATTTTAAGAGACTCATAGACAACACAAATGACTGATTATGGATAAAAAATATTTAATTATCACTTTAAAACAATTTTGATAAATGTACAAGGACAAGCCAATGTGATTAACACATCTTTATAAGATAGTAAGGAGACACTCTTAGCCAAACCTGATGTGTTTCCCCCTATGTCGCCTTCATCAGAGGTCATAGATGGTCAAAAAAGAGGCGTCCTATACAATAAATACAAAGGACAAATAATCAGAGTAGAAAAAAAGAGAGAGGAAAGAGAAGAGGCAAGGGGTGGGTCGGGTAAAGAATATTGTAGGAAAATTAAATTGCAGTATTACAAGAGTAGTAATATTTCAAAACAATGTTAAAGAGTGATAGAATGGTTGAGTAGATAGAAAACCTGTCATACTAAGTTAGGAAACCCTGAACTAAAAAATGAACCATCCCATTACTCTACAGCATTGTAGAGAGCTCTAATAGGATCAGTAAGAAGAAGTGGCCTTTAGATTTGGCAGAGAGTGTTTAAAGGCACGTTTAGGGTGATTGGACTGCTTAACCCGGTGTTGATATTTATATCTAGATGGATACAGCACTAATTTTGTACAATGGATACAGCACTTGGGGACATACAGGAACAATACAAAGAAGGTGGACTAATTGTTCAACTTTTGGATGATTTGATCTCTAGATTTCCAGATAAGTTTGCTTAGATAAGAGATATGTAGTGGCAAACTACAGTAATGTTTTATAGAGATAAACATACCACAGAGAATTGTGATTATTTTATTAAACTGTTATAAATAAATGACACAAGCATTTTCTAAGATTAAAAATGATCATTATAAGTAAAAAAAAAAAATTGATATGTACAATGTATGGGCCTATTTTGAATTATAGGAATAATATTCATACTTTTATTTTAATAAGAATTATTTGAGTTTATAGAGAAAAGTAACTCTTTATCTGATAAAGTATTCAGTTAGTTTTCAATTAATTATTGTCACTGCATTCATTTAAATATGGAGTGTGTTCCTTCCACAAATTAATATCATCCCCATTTTCTTTATTTTTGGTATGTTTAGATTGGCCGATTGGTTATTGGCCAGAATGGTTTGCTGTCCACGCCTGCTGTATCTTGCATCATCAGGAAGATCAAAGCAATTGGAGGAATTGTTCTAACAGCTAGTCATAACCCAGGAGGGCCTGGAGGAGACTTTGGGATCAAATTCAATGTTGCTAATGGAGGTAATACAAAATAATTACAGAAAATACTGTACTAATACTGTAGACAATATACAGCCATGGTGGAAAGAAAGATAGCACATTGGAATTGGTGTGTATTTTCTGTTTCCACTAGCTTGGAAAGAACAATTCTTCTTTTGCACTTAATGAGTTGCTCACTTTGTAATAGGAAGTATAAAGGATTCGAGTGTAACAGAAGTAAAAATAAATATAAGTATAAATAAAGATAATATATGAGTGCTAATAGCATACATTGAGATGCATAAACAATTATAAAAATCCAAAAACTATAAACAATGAACAGCCACAACATGTAGTTCATCTTTGCCACTAAATATCTCCTAACCAGACAAAAGTCTTGCTCGATGGATAACTGACACATCCTGTCAAGAGAAATAACTGCGAACAGGTCTGCCATCAGACATTTCAGGGCCCCCTACTGAAAAAAATTCTGCTCCCTCCCACCATATCTCCCTCTCGACCCCCTACCACCCCAAAGTAATTTTATCCAGGTCTTTGTATATCATGCCAGTCATTTAAATACACCCCAAGACATGCCCCATCACCTGTATTGCACATCAAGGATTTTCTGCTGCCTCATTACCCGCATTGCACATCCAAGACTTAATATGCCACAGCCAATGTTAGTTTATTCATAAATATGTAACTTATTATTTGTCCATTAATATGGCAATGATAATTTGACCATTAATAGCCACTAAGAATTTGTTCATTTATAGGCCACAGATAATCTGACCATTCATATGCCACTGATAATTTGACCATTAACATGCCAGTGAGAATTTGTCCATTAATATGCCACTGATAATTTGCTCATTAATATGCCACAGATAATCTGACCATTAATATGCCACTGATAATTTGACCATTAATATGCCATGAATAATTTGACCATTAATATGCCACTGATAATCTGCTCTCTAGATTGTAAGCTTGCGAGCAGGCTTCTCTACCTCATGTACCAGTCTGTTCTAGTTTGTCTAACTTAGTATGTAGTTCTCTTCTATGCTCTGTACATAGCTCTAAGTAAATTGTTGGTGCTATATAAATAAATGTTAATGTAATGTAATGTAATTAATATGCCACTGATAATTTGCTAATTAATATGCCACTGATAATTTGCCAATTAATATGCAATGATAATTTTTCCATAAATAAACCACAGCCAATTTGCCCAATAAAGAAAAATCCCCCACTCCTCACCCCTTCCCCAGTACTTACCTGGATGCTGCTCATCCCTGGCAGTTTCCTCCTCAGTGTTTGCTTGCCATCATTTCTTGCAGCTCTGACACAGAAAGACTGCCAGCTGCTATCTGATCATGACTGTCTCCGTGTGAAGTAACTTGGGCAGCGTGCCCATGTTATGGCCAACGGGGGCCCACGGGGCAGCTGCTTTGGGTCCCCAGGAATGAATGGGCCCTGGGCAGCTGTGCCTGTGTCCATGATTTTTTTTTCCAAATTTTTTTTTTGAAAGGTATCGCCTGTCACCCCCTGATAGCAGTCCTGACTGCGAAGTGCAGTAAGTCGAAGTGCAATAAAACATGGTATACCTGTATTCTTGTTTTAATTGACCTCAAATTACATATATAGTTACCAATTGACCATTAATTTGCTGCAAAAGTTCCAGTAAAGTCTCACCCATAGCCACACCTTCAGCCACTCCCACAAAAGCAAACATGTCCCTCTCTGGACATTTAAAATGTTGGGACGTATGCTATAGCCTCGCCCCCTAGCAACCACGTATTTAAAATTCCCCGAACAACATGCCCAGATCTGGCTTCTTAAATAGGTCCCTGTGAACTGCTAATCTACAGCAATACCACTGGCTGCATTGTTAAACCCCAATTCAAGTAGTACTACCACCTACCATGCATGGGTCATAAAGCCAAATAATGCAATACAAGTGTTCCTGTGCACTGCAAGGTGCATTTTTGGTGTATTTTTCGTATTATATGTCTACCACAATTTATAGATGGAATTTATTGCTTTTTCAATTTTTTATTCTGCACAAAAGAGAACTGTAGTGTACAGTACCCTGCGTGTGTAAAGTGAACACATTGGATACATTTATCTAAGAAGTCACTTTGCTGCTAACTTTCAGGCATAGGCCTACATTACTAATGGGAAACTGACAGTAAAAAGGCAATGCAGGCTTCAAGTGTTATAATCCAATTGATGATGGCTTATCTGAAAGAACATATTTTAGTACAGAAATTGCACATATTCCCTTGGAAATTCCAGAAAGATATTTCATAAAATATGCCAAATCTGTTGCTTCTTAAAACCACATTGGTCATTCCCATGTGAAGCGGCCACCATCTATCTGTGGTTCTCCGAATTATTAGAATATTGTTCCAAACAGATGTTTGTTTATGAGAATGGATGCAGATGGAGAATGCTTCTCACAATTCCCTCCATCCCTGATTGCCATTAGATTTTGATCGTCTTAATAATAATACAGTAGCTGTTTTAGTACACTCAACATCTGCTCTTTGCACTTACACACTTGGTGCTTAATAGTTCAGGTCATGGAAACATGTATGGAAATATGTTTTTAATTTAACTTATCATTCACCATTCTTAAAGGACAACTGTAGGCAAAAAATTTACTTATGTTTAATGAAAGACTAAATCAAATAAAGGTATTTTAAATACTTTTTATCAAAGAGTACAAAAAAGTACATTAATGCAGGCTCTCCATCAGAAATTGTTGGGCCCCTCACAGACCAAATGGTCTGGGTCTCCACCTCCCCCACTTAGTTTCTCCTTTTGTAATTGCCCCCCCCATCTCTTGCCATAGCACCACCTTGCACACCCAGGACTTACCCCAGCCACTTTGCATCCACAGGTCATGGCTCAGCATATGCCAAATCACTCATACACATCCAGGACTGACCCCAGCACCTAAGGACATGCCCTGTCACCCACATTGCACACCCATGACTTACCCCAGCACATGCCCCATCACCCACAATGCACCCCAGGAGATGTCAAATCACCCACTTTGCACACCCAGGATTTACTCCAGAAACCCAGGACATGCCCCATCACTCACATTGCACACCCAGGACTTACCCCAGCATCTCAGGACATGCCTCATCACCAAACTGCACTCCCAGGACATACCTCAACCAGCACCCACAGCTCTCTGTTGCTTAGTGATCGCCGATGCTCTGATGTCAGAACACTTCGCGAGAAGTGTGAGAGACATCATGGTAGGGTGTCTGTGCACCTGGGCAGCCAGGTTGGTCTCCTGCTTGTCAGAAAAAGGTTGGGGAGGAGATATCTTTTGATCTCCCCAGCCAGCACCTCTGACAGCAAGCTTCTTTTTATTTTTTTTTAAAGGGGGTGTTTTGCCTTTCACCCCCTGACTGTGGCCCTGCATTATTCATATATACACAAGAGGTTGACCGGCTCAAGCCTTGGTGAAATCCGTTTTTGAGGTGAGTAATGAGAGATCCCAGGTGCTGAAGCACTAAATAGAGCCTACTCAAAGCTCCTATAACATGAATAAAAAACAAAAAATGTGTGCCAGCGGGAGATCATCCGGGATTTCCAATAATGCTATCGAAGTAGATGTCCAGGAAAAACGTAATTTTATTCAAAGTCCAAAAAATATAAAACCATAAACAGAAGGGTGAAGACAAAAAAGCAACAAAGGAATAACTCACGCTTGACGCGTTTCGCACCTGCTGGTGCTTTGTCAAAAGCAGAATGAGACATGGTTGCATAATACAGTGTATAAATAGACAAACAAATTAAGATAAAATCAAAATCACCTGTGGTATGGGAGGGGAAAGCGGCGGGAGCGCTGATGTAGTGTACCTCTAACAGCTGAGACTAACGCTGATCCAATAAGGATAGAAATAGATGACCAAGCCTCCGTATGTGGCCACGCCCTAAAGGACGGAACCCATGAGGCGCGCCCACTTGAAAGTTAGAATTAAGACGTATATACAGAGATGCGTCAAGTGAATCTAAAGGCTACGCCCACGGGGCGTAAACCTAGTTAGAACGTATCCCCACAGCAGCTGAGACCAACTCAACATAACAGCAAGGGTGTAAGGACAAACCTGTATGGGTAACTCAGTCCCCTAAGGAGGCGGAGCCTAAGAGGTGGGCCTACCTGGGGGGGGGTGGAGACAAGACGCATGGAGGCGTCAATCAAAAAGTATTAGCATAAAACTGTAAAGTACAGTAGTAAAGCGCTCCCACTGCCCCCCTGCCAACCACAGGGCTAGGGGAGGAGATCCTAAATTGATAAACATATAATATGAAATATAAAAAGATCGCAAATGGAGTGTGAACACAGGGATCAATGGACCTATACCAAAATTGAAAAGGGAGAAGAAAACGGCATGGGTTTAGAGCTGGCAAAATACATGAAAAACCCAATAGTGTATTAATATAGGGTTGGGGGACAAAATATGGTTATAAATGTTATAATAAGGGTTAATGTCCAGTGTAGCCGGCCACATCATATCTAGCATTTAAACCTTGTGGGGACCGGGTTTTTAGCTGGAAAATCCAAAACACTTATCGCTGATTTAGGATAGAGTTAATATTGCCCCCTCTAAAGGGTAAATGTGCTCTTTCGATGCCACAAAATGTGAAGTGGTTTGTAGACCCACCATTACAGAGGAAAAAATGTTTTCCTATGGGGGATCGTTCGTCCTTAAGTTCTACACTGGATAGGTGTTCTCTAATTCTTTTTTTCAGTTGGCGGGTAGTTTGACCTACATATTGTATCCCACATTTGGAGCACCCTACTAAGTAAATAACATTTTCTGTACAACAGTTTATGTAATCTTTTATGTGGAAAGTATTTACACCAACTGTTGAGGTAAATGTATTAGTTCTACTTACAAAGGCACAGCATTTACAAACCCGGTGGCCACAGGGATACATGCCCGTGGTTGTGAGCCAGGTTTTTTTGCTAATAGTACTTGGGTTAGAGAAAGTGCTAGGTGCTAGCCGGTTGCCTAATGTACAGGCTTTTTTGGGGACAAAATTTATACCCCTATCGATAATATGAGACATTGCTTCATCTGTTTTTAATACAGGTAAATGTTTTATAAGGATGGATTTAATTTTATTATATTCTAAACTGTATTGTGTTGTAAAATAAACTCTATCATTTTCCTTATTATCAGTTTTTCTCAGGGGAGGGTTTTCTTTAAGGAGGTCAACACGATTCCTATTTTTGGCCATATTGTATGAGTGCTGTACATCCTTATCTTGGTAACCCCGTGCTTTAAATCTCTTCTTAAGGTTTTTTGCCTCTATTTCAAAACTGAGTGATGTTGAACAGTTCCTTTTTAGTCTTATGAATTGACCAGTGGGGATACCTTTAAGGACATGAGGGGGATGACAACTCTTAGCATGTAGAACTGTGTTGCCTGACACCTTTTTTCGGAATACAGTGGTACTGATTGTGCCATTACTTGTGTCACCCTTTAGTTCTAGATCTAGAAAAGTAATTACACATGGTTTGTGTTCATGTGTAAATGAAAGGTTAAGAGGGTTAGTATTAACGTATTCTAGGAAGGAACCCAAATTATCACAATTACCCTTCCAAATGATAAGGAGGTCATCAATATAACGGCCAAAAAAACTAATATTTGATTTGAAAGGGTTACCGTTACAAAAGATATATTGCTCTTGCCAGTAAATCATATATAGATTAGCATAGGAAGGCGCAAAACGCGCGCCCATTGCTGTGCCTTGTACCTGTACAAAATACTTAGATTCAAAAGAGAAGCAATTATGGGTGAGGAGAAACTCTACTGACAGGAGTAGAAATTTTATAGTGTTCTGAGCGTAATTGCTGAATTTATTAAGAGACCAAGAAAGGGCAAATAGACCTCTATCATGTGGAATGCAAGAGTACAGAGAAGAAACATCGAGGGAAAGCCATGAGTTGTCTGTGTCCCATTTTATGGTCTCCATGTATTGTAAAATTTGTTTAGTATCACGAATGTAACCTTTTTGAGAAACCACAATCGGTTGGAGGTAGCGATCCACTAATTCGGACAAACCCTCACCCAGGCTACCTATGCCAGAGACTATGGGACGCCCTGGGGGGTTTACCAATGTTTTGTGCACTTTGGGCAAAAAATAGAATATTGGCATAAGTGGGTTCTTCTTATATATATACTCAACTTCATCCATATTAAGTATGCCTTTGTATATGCCAAAATCTAAAAGTTTTGAGAGATCTTTAAGGCAGGTCTCTGTGGGATTGTATGGAACGGGTTTGTAGATATTAGTGTCATTTAATTGGCGATAGACCTCACTAACATAGTAAGCTTTGTTCATGACTACCACAGCTCCACCTTTATCAGCATTTTTTATGATAATATCCTCATTAGTAGATAGTGCCCGTACAGCTACTCGCTCACGTCTGTTCAGGTTAAGTCTAGTCTGTGATCTTGATTGGGTATATGTATTGGCCAGTTGTATTAAATCCTCCTCCACCAACCTTTGATAAGAATCAATCGCACTATTTCTACTGTTTGTAGGGTAAAATGTGGATTGAGGCTTAAGGCCTGTATGTATGGTGGTAATGTTTTTGGGGATATACTGGAGGTCTTCCAAATCTGTGAGGGAACAGAGATCTTCAAATGAGAGACCAGCTAGAGTCCCATTGGGTTCCTGTATATTATCCCCCAACCCCAGAGATAGACTAACCTGTTCAGGTGAGCGATCCGCTGGGCTCTGAAAGTGTTTCTTAAGTGTGAGTTTTCTAATAAATTTATTAACGTCCACAATTGTAGAGAACAGGTTAAAATGGTTGCTCGGTGAAAAAGATAAACCCAGACTTAGAATCTTTTCTTGGGTCTCGTTGAGGGGAAAGTCAGATAGATTAATGACATTGGCATTATTGCTTAGTCCTTCTTGTTCCATGGCAGAGTGGCTCTGGTTGATCTTATGCCTGTTCCTGGGTCTGCGTCTGGTCCGCCGTTTTTCTTCCTTTTGTATGACGTCCGGCGCCGTTTTAAATCCTGGTTCAGCTCATCAGAGACGTCAGATTCCAGGAGTGAGAGTCTCTCCAGGCGGCTGCTGCGGGAAGCTAGACTCCCTGTACGAGATGAGGATGATGACACTGAGGACTGACCCTCATTTCCTGAGGTTTCAGCTCCACTAAATGAGACTCTTCTTGAGTCTCCCGTGGAATTTCGCAGGATGGGTTTAGAATTTGATTTCTTCTGTTGAAAACGTCGTGTATTTTGGCGCTTCCAAAGATAAACCTCATTCAAGGTTTAAATGCTAGATATGATGTGGCCTGCTACACTGGACATTAACCCTTATTATAACATTTATAACCATATTTTGTCCCCCAACCCTATATTAATACACTATTGGGTTTTTCATGTATTTTGCCAGCTCTAAACCCATGCCGTTTTCTTCTCCCTTTTCAATTTTGGTATAGGTCCATTGATCCCTGTGTTCACACTCCATTTGCGATCTTTTTATATTTCATATTATATGTTTATCAATTTAGGATCTCCTCCCCTAGCCCTGTGGTTGGCAGGGGGGCAGTGGGAGCGCTTTACTACTGTACTTTACAGTTTTATGCTTATACTTTTTGATTGACGCCTCCATGCGTCTTGTCTCCACCCCCCCAGGTAGGCCCACCTCTTGGGCTCCGCCTCCTTAGGGGACGGAGTTACCCATACAGGTTTGTCCTTACACCCTTGCTGTTATGTTGAGTTGGTCTCAGCTGCTGTGGGGATACGTTCTAACTAGGTTTACGCCCCGTGGGCGTAGCCTTTAGATTCACTTGACGCATCTCTGTATATACGTCTTAATTCTAACTTTCAAGTGGGCGCGCCTCATGGGTTCCGTCCTTTAGGGAGTGGCCACATACGGAGGCTTGGTCATCTATTTCTATCCTTATTGGATCAGCGTTAGTCTCAGCTGTTAGAGGTACATAGATTCTGCCCTCTAGGGCATGGCCACATACGTAGGCTTGGCCCTCCATCTCTACCTCTATTGGATCAGCGTCAGTCTCAGCTGTTAGAGAGGCATTACCCCGTCACTACATCAGCGCTCCCGCCGCTTTCACCTCCCATACCACAGGTGATTTTGATTTTATCTTAATTTGTTTGTCTATTTATACACTGTACTATGCAACCATGTCTCATTCTGCTTTTGACAAAGCACCAGCAGGTGCGAAACGCGTCAAGCGTGAGTTATTCCTTTGTTGCTTTTTTGTCTTCACCCTTCTGTTTATGGTTTTATATTTTTTGGACTTTGAATAAAATTACGTTTTTCCTGGACATCTACTTCGATAGCATTATTGGAAATCCCGGATGATCTCCCGCTGGCACACATTTTTTGTTTTTTATTCCTGCATTATTCAGCCTATTTTCTCTGTATTTCTCTATCAGGGGGCTAAGATGTTACCTGGAATCTTGGGTCAGATCTAACGTCATCTGAACTGAAACAAAGGAAGGTCCGACCCAACAGGCTATAGAACATGTCAGTCCTCTAATAGAGCTTTATGGAGCAGAGAGGGCTCATCAAGTACTTTAGTCGCAGTCATTCAGGGCCGTCTTTAACGCGGGGCAAACGGGGCAGCTGCCCTGGGCCCAGTTACTCCTGGGGGGCCCCAAGGCAGCTGTCCCGTGGGCCCCCAGCCCCTGCTTGCCGCGTTCACAGCACATTGAGCTTGTGAACGTTTTTTTCCGGCAAGCCGTGCAAGAGGGAAGACTGCACGGAGGAGACATCCGGCGGGGGACACGGAGCAGGTTCATGTAAGTACTAGGGGGGGGGGGGGGGGGGCTTTACAGGCATCTGACTGGCACACTATTACAAGCATCTGACTGGCATAATATTACAGGCATCTGACTGGCACAATATTAGAGGCATCTGACAGGCACACTATTACAGGCATCTGACTGGCATAATATTACAGGCATCTGACTAGCACACTATTACAGGCATCTAATTGGCACACTATTACAGGCATCTGACTGGCATAATATTACAGGCATCTGACTGGCACAATATTACAGGCATCTGACTGGCACAATATTACAGGCATCTGACTGGCATAATATAACAGGCATCTGACTGGCACAATATTACAGGCATCTGACTGGCACACTATTACAGGCATCAGACTGGCATAATATTACAGGCATTTGACTGGCACAATATTACAGGCATCTGACTGGCACAATATTACAGGCATCTGACTGGCACACTATTAAAGGCATCTGACTGGCATAATATTACAGGCATCTGACTGGCACAATATTACAGGCATCTGACTGGCATAATATTACAGGCATCTGACTGGCACAATATTACAGGCTTCTGACTGGCACACTATTACAGGTATCTGACTGGCACAATATTACAGGCATCTGACTGGCACACTATTACAGGCATCTGACTGGAATAATATTACAGGCATCTGACTGGCACAATATTACAGGCATCTGACTGGCACAATATTACAGGCATCTGACTGGCATAATATTACAGGCATCTGACTGGCACAATATTACAGGCATCTGACTGGCACAATATTACAGGCATCTGACTGGCATAATATTACAGGCATCTGACTGGCACAATATTACAGGCATCTGACTGGCATAATATTACAGGCATCTGACTGGCACAATATTACAGGCATCTGACTGGCATAATATTACAGGCATCTGACTGGCACAATATTACAGGCATCTGACTGGCACAATATTACAGGCATCTGACTGGCATAATATTACAGGCATCTGACTGGCACAATATTACAGGCATCTGACTGGCACAATATTCCTGGGCTCTGACTGGCACAATATTGCAGTTATCTGACTGGCACATTATTACTGGGCTCTCAATGGCACAATATTGCAGGCATCTGACTGGCACAATATTACTGGGGTCTGAATTTCACAATATTCCTGGTATCTGACTGGCACAATATTCCTGGTATCTGACTGGCACAATATTCCTGGGCTCTGACTGGCACAATATTCCTGGTATCTGACTGGCACAATATTCCTGGTATCTGACTGGCAAAATATTCCTGGGCTCTGACTGGCACAATATTCCTGGGCTCTGACTGGCACAATATTACTGGGCTCTGAATGGCACAATATTACAGGCATCTGACTGTCACAATATTACTGGGCTCTGAATGTTACAATATTACTGGGCTCTGAATGGCACAATATTACTGGCATCTGAATGGCACAACAATTATGGCATATGTGTGTGTGTGTGTGTGGGGGGGGGGGGGGGGGGGGGGGGTAACATTGCGATGGATGGCGGGATTGCATGCAGGGGAGGGGGCAGGGTCCAGGGGGCCCAAGCAAATGCTTGCCCAGGGTCCAATCACTATTAAAGATGGCCCTGCAGTCATTCATTAAAGCATTTCTATTTAAAACATCTACACTCAATGCAGTCTTACAATTAAAGAAAATTAAATGTTTTGCTTGATTTCTTTATGAAAATTGTAGCATCTGTTATCCTAATCATAATATATTTGTTATATTGAAATTGTGTATTTATGTCTAGTATTTTTATTTCAATTCAATTTTATCTGTTTTAGGTCCTGCTCCAGATACAGTTACAGACAAAATTTTCCAGATCAGTAAAACTATTGAGGAGTACGCCATTTGTCCAGACCTCCGAATTGACCTATCACGAGTTGGAAGACAAGAGTTTGACCTGGAGAATAAATTCAAACCATTTCGAGGTATTCAGTTAGTCACACACCCTTTACATATAATGGGGTTTTTCCTCTGTAGTCTTTCACTTAGATAATTTGATCTACATAATATCAATCTTGGATTGCAGAGTAATTAGTGCACTTACAAAGAAAGAGTTCACATGCTACATGCAGATATAATATTGAAATGTGAAAAATCCCCACTGTTAAACAATATTTATGAGACAATTTATACAAGAGTTACTTTTGTATTTGCCATTTGTTACCTTTTGGTAATTATTGCATGCAGGAACTTTACCATTTTCATAAACTATCACATGCTTTGGAATGTTACTTATATTTTTTGTCTTGCCCATTTACCCTCTATGTCTAGATATTATATGTTGGGTTTTGTTTACAGAACTTTAATTTCCTCTTTTGTGAATAAAGCCCTAATTTCATGCAGTATTCTGTATGTTGAGGAGGGTTAGTTAAAAAAAAAAAGTTAATTTTGGATGGGCATTTGATGAAAAGATAAGTACAAAGCTTCTGTAGTGCATTTGTTTAATGCTTACAGTACATGTACACAACATTACTAATTGCTAACAGAGAATTAAGCTACTCACAGCAGATTTCAGTTTGTTTCCCCTATTTTTAATAATACATTACATGTGACAATGAGTAGAATAACAAAGATCACCGCTGTGCTACATCGGTACAATAGCAACAATGGAGGAAGGACATCTCAGTAGATAGTGACCCGTGAGTAATTCAGCAACTTAGACAGCAGAGGTACTATACAATGATTATCATATGCTGGATCATCATAAAAAAACGACAACCAGAAAAAGACAAACCATAACAAACATAGACTGTTTAAAAGGAGTAGATAGATAAGTTTCTACTACATAATATGAGGTTGCGGTAATTAAGATACATAATATGTACAAATATATAAACAAATAGGCACTATTTGCATCGCTTGGAGAAGGAACCATGTGTAAATTAGAAGAGAAAGAGAAACCCCCGTATTGTCGGTATTCCCCAACAGTGACTGGTAAAACAAGAGAAAATGCTGGAGGGTACCCAGGACCTGAGTCTAACGCGTCAGGCCAGGTCCCAGGACTTTGGGCAGGGAGCAGTTTCCCAAATGTATTCATTATTGTGTACGTTTGTAAAGCAATAATTTCATTCAAATGCAAATGTACACTTCATGCAATATGTTACTTGTGTTTTGTAATCAGTTGATTAGATGTACTACTTTAATGTCACTCGCTCTCCTTAATACTACTGTTATTTTCAATTGAATAACCAAATTAAAATGTAAAACAAATAAAACAATTAATCGCAATGAGTAGATGACATAAATAAATTTAGGTTGGTGAATTAAATGATAAGAAAAGTTTACCCACATCCTAGTGAGGCAGATTATTGGTGTCATTGCAAGATGTTGATTGGTGGAGAAGATGAGCGCACTTCCAGACAAAGCTGCAAGTATGAACTGAAAAACTAATGTCATTCAGTTATGATGAGTGAGTGAAATATCAGTTAACAGAAGTAAAGATTGATATAACTTTTTAATATAAAATAAATAGATTATCTCATCAAGGAAGTCCCACTAAATTTCCATAGTCCAATACAATAGGTACTGTCCAAATAGGATAGAAACCTACCAAAACTTACCTACCTACACCAAAACGAGGAGGCCTCAATGGGGGCACATATTGATACATGTTAGTGTTAGTTGGTAATAGTTGCTTTAAGCCATATATATATATAGAAAGATATATATATATAGGATCTAACATTGTAATTAATAAACTCACTGTAGACTGAGTGGATGGGAATATCCAAAACAGGCCAAATATTTATATTGTGTAAAGATACATGTCTCTATCAATCAAGTTAGAGTTGTGGGAGATGAGAGCAGTGGAGTGGTAGTATGACAAACTTATAAACAGTGGTGAGAAAAAGTGAACCCTTTGGAATTACCAGCATTTATAATATAAATTGCAGAATAACAAGCAATTAAATGGCAATGGGGACCACAGAAATACTGTGCGTTAAAGCACTGATATTGCAGTAAGGGAGTAATATTCTCTATAACCCATTGATATTATGTTCGAGTACTGGGGGTGTTAAAGCCACCCCCCCCCCAAAAAAAATAATATCATTGCATCCTGAGGCCTGTGGCTTCCCGCTGGCCCTATTAAATAAAAAAAAGTGGCCCCTTGTGACTGCAATTGCAGTGCAATGCCCACAATCTCTAAATGTTAAATAAGTTTACGCCCCCCGGGGGCTGAGCTGTGGTAAATTCTGGCAGCAGTGCTCCCTGCAGTGCTGTATTTACCGCGAGGCATCCTAGGCGGATGCCTATGGCGGCAAATTTTGGGGGGCGGCAGCGCCCCCCAGCACTGAAAAAAAAAAAAAAAAAAAAATTCGGCCCTTTAAAAAAAACAAAACCCCACCGCGCTTGCAGGCAGAGACGGAGGTGAGAGGGGATCGGAAGATCCCCCCTCACCATCGCTCTGCCTGCCAGGCTGCACGGGGAGCCGAACAGGCAGCACAGAGAAACCTCCGTGCTGCCTGTTCGGCTCCCCGTGCAGTGTGCCGACACGGAAGTGGCGACAGTCACGTGACGGGCGCGCTGACGTCATACGCGCGCCCGGTCACGTGACCTGTCGGCACAATCGCCGGGAAGCCGAACAGGCAGCATGGAGGGACCATGCTGCCTGCCACCAGGGAAAGGTAAGTGCTGATGGGAGACTGTGTGTGTGTGTGTGTGTGTGAGTGACTGAGTGTGATGGGAGTCAGAGTGTGTGTGATGGGAGACAGTGTGTGTGTGTGACTGAGTGTGATGGGAGTCAGAGTATGTGTGATGGGAGACAGTGTGTGTGTGATGGGAGACAGTGTGTGTGTGTGTGTGTGTGTGTGTGACTGAGTGTGACTGAGTGTGATGGGAATCAGAGTGTGTGTGATAGGAAACAGTGTGTGTGACTGAGTGTGAGGGGAGTCAGAGTGTGTGTGATGGGAGACAGTGTGTGTGACTGAGTGTGATGGGAGTCAGAGTGTGTGTGATGGGAGACAGTGTGTGTGACTGAGTGTGATGGGAGTCAGAGTGTGCGTGATGGGAGTAGGAGTGTGTGACTGAGTGTGATGGGAGTAGGAGTGTGTGACTGAGTGTGATGGGAGTGTGAGCTTGATGTGAGTCTGACTGATGGGGCATGTCTTAGGTGTGTAACGTGGGTGTGCAGCTTGGGTAGGGGGGTGCCCGGATTTTGTCTGCCTAGGGCAGCACAAAATCAAGATACACCACTGGCTCCCTGTCTTAGCCCTACGGTTTGGTGGGATTTTAAAAACAACCAGCCATGGGACAGGAAGGCATTTGACTTGCAGAGCATTAGCACATTACTGGCCTGCAGCCTTGGGGAGCATGTGCGGTCACTAAGGGACACATTTTTACATTTATTGAGGTCAGCTGGATGCTGCTGGCCCCAAGCGGACAATGATTTTATTTGGGGGAAGGTGATGGTCATTGGGAGAGCCTTAAGATTTTTATTAACAAGTTAGCCCTTTCAGTGCTTTAGGGACCCATTCACTCACACCCTGGCTCAGGGACAAGAGAAAATCTGCCTTTTGATGTGGCCCAATCAGAGCCAATACCTTAACCCAATAGAGATGCTATGGAATGACCTGAAAGGAGCCATACGCAGCAGAATTGTGCTGAGATAGCAGAATTGTGCTGAGATTACGGAATTCTGTATGGAAGAATGGTCCAAAATCCTCCTTAGCATTGTGCAGCTATGGGAAGTGCTTCTTCTAGCTTCTTCTGAGGAGAACTGGATATTGAAAATATTGCTGTCAAAGGATGGTTGACTAGTTAAAGGGACACTAAACTTTATTTTTCACTTTTGGTTCTAATATAGAAGCACAAGCCAAAATTTAGTTGTCCCTAGTATGAGGATAAACTTGCGTGTACTTTTGATAGTAGGGGGGGACCTTAACTAGGCCCCCCCCCTTGCTAATTCCATGTAAAAACAAGGGTCTCTCTCCGTGCTAGCAGTGAGAGACCCTTGCTTTCGGCTGTCAGAGTGTTTGTCAGCACGCGACAACCAGGAACTACTGGGTCTCGCATGTGAGACACAGCAGTTAGTAAACCTGCGCGTATCTATTAAGATACACGTTGGGTTTACTTAATTGACCTAGGACATCTTTTGTTTAACCCTGGCTTCCTTCAAGGAAGCCAGGGTTAAACAATGTGTAATGCTCCTTTAACTCCAAGGTTTCGATTACTCCCCAGGCACTGTGTGTGTTTAATGGGTGTGTTCAATAAATAAATGAAAGATTATCATCATATGTATGCTAGTACCTTAAGCACATGGTGTTTGTCTATATTTAGATGAAGACTTGATCACATTTTTTATCACTATTGAAGGGTAGGCGAGAGAGGCTACAGAAGGAGGGGGTCTAATGAGGGAGTTTGTACAATACATGATTAAAGTAATGGAGCCGACTAGCCGGTCAGGGCATGAGATGATATATTGTACACTCATATGGAACAATTACAAGGAACAACTGGCACAATTTAGCAATTAAATAGTAAAATATAGGTCAGCAAACAGTAATATGTTATCCACAAACCTGGGATCCCTTATAGAATAAGGTACTTGTGCACAGAAGGTAGGTAGGCTGGCTACTTGTTATCTAGAGTTTTTGTGTTCAGTTGCTAATACAATCGTTATTATCCACCCCTCAGAAGTCTGTGAATTTTGAGGGGTGGATTCAATGACTTGTGTAGGTGGAGGCATCAGGGGATTTATCTGATAATATTTTTTATAATTGAACAATGCAGAAAAGCAGGTAATTCCAAAGGATTTACTTTCTTTTTCTTGCCAATGTAAATACAGTGGAGTAGCAGCATGGCAATAGCATATAGATAATGTGGAGTAGTGGCATGACAAATGTATATAAATATAGTGGAGTAGTTGCATGGCAAACCTATAAAACAGTGGAGCAGTAGTATGCCAAATGTATATAAATACAGTGGATATGTAGCATGACAAACATATATAAATACAGTGGCGTAGATACATGCCAAACATATAAATACAGTGGAGTAGATACATACCAAACATAAATACAGTGGAGTAGATATATGCCAAACATATTAATACAGCGGAGTAGTAGCATGACAAACATATAAATACAGTGGAGTAGATACATGCCAAACATATAAATACAGTGGAGTAGATACATGCAAAACATATAAATACAGTGGCGTAGATACACGCCAAACATAAAAATACAGTGGAGTAGATACATGCCAAACATATAAATACAGCGGAGTAGATACATGCCAAACATATAAATACAGCGGAGTAGATACATGCTAAACATATAAATACAGTGGAGTAGATACATGCCAAACATATAAATACAGTGGAGTAGATACATGTCAAACATATAAATACAGCGGAGTAGTAGCATGCCAAACATATAAATACAGTGGAGTAGATACATGCCAAACATATAAATACAGCGGAGTAGATACATGCCAAACATATAAATACAGCGGAGTAGTAGCATGACAAACATATAAATACAGCGGAGTAGTAGCATGACAAACATATAAATACAGCGGAGTAGATAAATGCCAAACATAAATACAGCGGAGTAGTAGCATGACAAACATATAAATACAGCGGAGTAGTAGCATGACAAACATATAAATACAGCGGAGTAGATAAATGCCAAACATAAATACAGCGGAGTAGTAGCATGACAAACATATAAATACAGCGGAGTAGTAGCATGACAAACATATAAATACAGCGGAGTAGATACATGCCAAACATATAAATACAGCGGAGTAGTAGCATGACAAACATATAAATACAGCGGAGTAGTAGCATGACAAACATATAAATACAGCGGAGTAGATACATGCCAAACATATAAATACAGCGGAGTAGTAGCATGACAAACATGTATACAATTCATGGAACTTTTTTTTTTTGTAAATAAAATTTTATTGTTTTTGTTGTTGTTTTCTTTTGTTCAAAAAATACAGTAATAAAAGGGAGGGGGTGCGTCATGGAACTTTTATTCACACAGATTTAGTGACTAATTTTTGATTTGAATTATATATTACAGTTGAAATTGTCGACTCAGTGGATGTTTACCTCAACCTGCTCAGAACCATATTTGATTTTAATGCAATAAAGAGTCTGCTCACTGGACCCAACCAACTTAAAATAAGGATTGATGCCATGAATGGAGGTAAGTGAAAAGCTTTATTGTGGCTTAAATTCTTGACAAATTCAAATGATAATATTCTGAGACATTGATTTTCAATAATTCATGGTGTGTGGCTGCCGTTGTCTGCATTATGGTAGATATAGACTATGCTATGGAGATGCCATACTCAGCTGATTTATAACTGATCTGCAAGTAAGCAGAACCGCGTGGGTTTAAGGTGTTGGATGATGGACCAATTCTGTGTAAGTGAGAGGTGCCGGATGACTGGTGAATTGTCTCTGATAGAAGTGGAGCTAAGTACAGTGCTTTGTCGATTTACAATTTAGAATTACAGCAAAATCATTATTCCAAAATGAATAGTGTTGGTATCATGTTCTAATACGTTAGTGAATAGAATGGTAAAATAAATGGTGCCTCTAGACTTTTAGGCATTTCTTCCCTCTGATCTCTTGTCTAAAAAATGTGTACCGTATTTATCGGCGTATAACACGCGCCGGCGTATAACACGCACCTCATTTTAAGAAGGAAATTTCTGGAAAAAAAACTTAAATTTCAAAAAAAGAACTTTGAAGCCCAATATGCCATTTTAATATGCCAGGATATTGCCCCCAATAAGCCATTTAATATGCAGGATATTGCCCCCAATATGCCATTTTAATATGCCAGGATATTACCCCCAATATGCCATTTTAATATGCCAGGATATTGCCCCCAATATGCCATTTTAATATGCCAGGATATTGCCCCCAATATGCCATTTAATATGCAGGATATTGCCCCCAATATGCCATTTTAATATGCCAGGATATTGCCCCAAATATGCCATTTTAATATGCCAGGATATTGCCCCCAATATGCCATTTAATATGCCAGGATATTGCCCCTAATATGCCATTTAATATGCAGGATATTGCCCCCAATATGCCATTTAATATGCCAGGATATTGCCCCTAATATGCCATTTAATATGCCAGGATATTTCCCCCAATATGCCATTTAATATGCCAGGATATTGCCCCCAATATGCCATTTAATATGCCATGATATTCCCCCCAATATGCCAGGTTATTGCCCCTTAGTATGCTCGTTATGCCACCCTCCTCCCCCCCTTCCCCAGACCCCAGCACTTACCTCGTTCCTGCTCTGTCCCCCGGTGCTCTGAAGCTGCGTGGCTGTGAGGGAAGCGTTGTGAGCTTCCCTCCAGCCGCGCGGAACAATAAAGTGTGTTTTTAAAAAAACAGACTTTATTGACCGCGCGGCTGGAGGGGAGCTCACAACGCTTCCCTCACAGCCACGCAGCTTCAGAGCACCGGGGGACAGAGCAGGAACGAGGTAAGTTTTAGATTTTTTTTTTTCCGGCGTATAACACGCACACACCATTTTCCCCCTATTTTCAGGGAGAAAAAGTGTGTGTTATACGCCGATAAATACGGTATATTGTCCTACTAATTTAAACAATTTCTTACATTTTTGTTCCTTTCTAAATATTGCTTTAGAAACATTCAGTCTTGGCTCATTAATGCTAAAACTGTACTGCCCTATTGTCTTGCTGTACTGTGGTCTGAAAGTGACGCCATATATCAGAAAGTGATTCTGTCTCTCTTAGGTCTCCAGGACATTGATGGATTTTGTTCTTCTTATTTATTTAATAAAGCCAGGGTAGGGCTGGCAAGGGGGTAAAGGGACAATTGCCTTTGGGGCTGCCCTCTACCCTAAGTTCTAAATGCATTGCGACCCTCCAGTTGCTGCAGACTACAAATCCAATAATTCCCTGCAAGCTTTCTATACGAGAATAGAGCTTATGACTAAGTACTTATAGTGCGAAATGCATCAGGCCTACCTCTGACTTACCTCAATTTACCCTTGCAATCTGCTGTGATTTGTATCATTTTTTGCTTACATTAAATACACTGATTAATCACAGACTTGTGAGTGCCACTTCTGCTTCCCTTTCTTCTGTTGTAGTACAGTGCTGCAGTTGAACGCCTAGGCCCTAGTGTGAGGCACTTTCTATCTAATTGTTTTGTCTGTCTATCAATCTCTGTACCTTAGGTGCATACTGACTGATGACAGGTTATGGCCACTAGCACAGAATACATGAAGCAAATCACCTGGTGCTCTCCCTACTTAAATAGTGAAGGCATGATAAACGATTATATGAGGAAAAAGGCCAGTTTAAAAAGTATAACCGTTTTGGCATTTCTCCCATTTACTCAACTTACTGTCTGATATTTTATAGCTGGTGCTGCATAACACCTCTTTCTACAAAGGGGATAGAAAATATATGTGGTTATGGACCTTATCTTTCAATAATAAAGTGCTGCAAATGCAAAAAGTGCTGCAAATGCAAGTGCTTTCCCACTCAAAGCACAAACAATATCCCAAAAAAGCTGCTGTGCAATATAATAATGATAGTCCCAGGATTCTGGAATGGCCTAATGATTTCTCAGGAGGAAATACAGTCATGCCGAAGCAAAATGAACATAATATCTTTATTAATTTTATTGTGCACTTTGCAATTGTACTTACGTAAAACAGGCCAGTCCATAAATATCGTAAAAAGCAGTAATGTGGGCTTGCACTCTATTGAAGGGGTGCCAGGCCATAGATCTCCACCCTGATCCCCAATTAAGCAGAGAATATACACATGAGCCGGCACTCACGGTGATAGTGAAAGTATTTATTCCAATAGGGGGCAATGTATTGAGCTTGATAAAGATCCTGTTGGATTGAAACGCTGCTACCTGTTGGAATAAATCCTTTCACTATCACGTGAGTGCCGGCTCCTGTGTATATTTTCGTCCCAAAATATCAGCCTGAATGCCCACGGCCTCCGAACAAAAATTAGAAATACTGTCATTGGGTTATTTTTCCCCTTCTCCTATACTGATAAACATGGGCACTTGGACTGGTTGAAAAATACAGACCATATGTCTTCCACCTGATGCAAATTAATGCATACAAACAAAACAATAATTGTCTGTTGGATGTGTAATGTTGCACTGGTGTATTACAGGATTCTAGGTATCATGAAATATAGTAATGCACCAGTGCAACATTCAGTGGCATTCATTTCTGGCACATTACTCGTATTAAGTGCATATGTGGCAAACTATGATAAGTGGCATATTATTCTCCAGGTTTCATCTTACTCTTTTCTTATGTCTTCCAGTTATGGGACCTTATGTGAGACGTATTTTGTGTGATGAGTTAGGGGCACCTGCTAATTCTGCAGTTAACTGTGTTCCCCTGGAAGATTTTGGGGGACAGTATCCTAACCCCAATTTGACATATGCCACTGGTCTCTTGGAGGCCATGAAGGGAGGGGAGCATGGATTTGGAGCTGCATTTGATGCAGATGGAGTAAGTATGCGCTGTATTTGAAGCTTGAATTAAACATATCCTGACAGTGTGAGTCTATTGAAACATTGCTGATGGTGTAAGCTTATTTGCATCTCCGAAATCTCCAAAATTTGGCAACTCAGTATAGCTGATTTCCAGCCATATTCTGTTCTGTGATATTGGCCCTGTGAATACTGTGGATTCTTTCTAAGCAGTATGGGCCGAGATCTACCTGAAAAGAACCTAAAATGTGCTAAAACAGACAAATTTCGAGTATTTGGTCTGCAACTAGGTTTGTTTTTAGGCATTTTATATCCTGCATGTTGTTTCTTATCTGCCTTCGAATTCCATGTTTTTGTTTTATCCAATGGTTTCCAATGATTCTTTTTCAGGACCGGTATATGATCCTTGGAGAAAATGCCTTTTTTGTGAATCCTTCAGATTCATTAGCAATAATTGCAGCCAATCTCTCTTGCATTCCTTATTTCCGCCAAATGGGGGTACGCGGATTCGGAAGGAGTATGCCTACAAGCACCGCAATAGACAGGTAGGTAAACCTTTCCCATGCAGATCTCCATAGGCTCTAATCATAAGGTTACCAATTGTACACAGAAGATAGGATTTCAATAGATAAGTTACAAATGTCTTCTTTTCTATGGTACTTTGGTGTTACAGATTTCACTCATGTCTAGGTTATGAATAAATGATTTTCATACCGTTACTGCTTAGTTATCTCTATTGGCATGGAACTATTCTAAATTATCAGTATTTTGCAGGAGTTAAACTCAAAGTTTGTATTTGAATGCCCACAATGGTACCTTCAGCAATCCTTACTAACTGACCTCAGAAGATCCAACTGTGATAAAGGAAGGCAAAATGATTTCCATATGTTTTTCCCAAATTTGGCATGCTGCCAGAGCCTTTTCCTGTTTTTAAGATAAAAAGAACAAATGAATCATTGGAAACAGTTAATGGCAATAGATATTATAGCCCACGAAATTAAAGTAATTGGAGAAGCTGAGTACAGTATACTCTCTCATGATGACATTGCGTTAACAGGAATACATTTCAGTATAGTATTATCCTTATAATCAACCTGTCCATGTTTATTTTAGAACATTATAATGCACTCTGCATATGTAAAAACACAGATTTCCCTTCATAATAGAGGACAGTTGTGTTTTCTTAAAGAGAGGATATGGGGTAAGAGGATAAGACTTTAACTCCAGAATGTATCTTGTGAATATATTATTATTACATTATGTGCAAAATGGACCAAAAATATCAGAAACAATGTGGTGCCGCGCTGTTATTATTAGAACATACAAACAATTGTTTTACAATAAAGTACTGTCAATAATTTTGTGCAGAATTTGGGCTTTAAACCTTTCAGCTCTAGAGAGGTGAAATAATTGATTATACACTTTATAAAATGAAAAAACACCAGTGTATGCTGATGTTTACACTGGCAGTGCTGTGCTTTCTAATCTTTTTTTTTTAGTGGTAATTTAGACCTTGTATTAGCAGTTTCCAATTTCAGGTATATCTGCTTGTTATGGTAAACTCATATATGTATCTCTAGAGCAATAGGTTGTCATAAATTACTTGCCTGTTATCGCAGGCTAGTAAAACAAAATTGTCTTGCAGTCAATGATAAAGAGACTCTGTAACCTAAACATTGTTTATAACGTGAATTTAGAGAATACAAATTTATGAAAATCATCAATACATTATGTTAGCAAAATTGCACAGATGCTTAAATTAGGAGAAAAAATTGTTTAAAACATGTCTGTGGTGGTCAAATATGAGGGGCATCGAAAGGTGCTGCTTGCGAATTCCTGCTCCCCATGGATTGAGGTCTAGCACCTAAAAAACCTTCTCTATCGGCGTCTCCACCGATGAGCGCATGACTGGGTAAAAGAGTGAGTGCCTGGACGGACAAAGCTGAACCACAGAGTGCATCATTCAAAAGACGCTGTTTGGTGCAGCTGGAAAAGCGGGGACAGATCGGGACCAACGAATGTCTATGGAAACCCGGAAAGCACTACTGAAACTGCCCATGAAAATGGTCCAGGAGAAAGAAGGTAGATAATTAGATCAGCTCTACATAAAGGCTAAATGTGACAAATATACGATTGACTGCTATCGCTAACTAAACTATTTAAAGGAAAAGAGAGAAAAAATATATATAAGTGTACATTGAAGTACATAAAATAACCTCTGATATCAAGGGGTCAAATAGAATAAAGTCTTTCTAACCTGACTGTAGACAATTCTGAATATACTCTAACGAGATTGCTTAAGTGGAATACCTGCAACTTAAAGGGAGCTCTCACAGTAAAAACTAAGTGAAATTTATTTCTCTAGATACTTAAGAGATAAGGCATTTAAAATGTTGAAGAATAATAAAAAAGGAAACGCTACACCAAGTACCCCAAGAAAAGGGGAAAAAGAACATCAACTAATTTTAGATCCTTTTTAATCCATCTCCCAACCTCTCCGAATGAACACTCCAATATACTTGGGGAAGATAGAGATTTACTTGATGAACATGGAGAAGGGGCCAGTGTTAATACCTCACAAAGGACAACAGAGGAAGGTGAAAAGTGTATATATAGCTCAAACTAAAAAGTTGCTAACAAAAGAGGACTTCGATCAGTCTATTAACCAAATAAGGAAAGAGATGGTGGAAATTAAAAACACCATTAACAAGTAACTGAATTAAAAAATGAGATAAAACAGCAAAGAGACCAGTTACAGGTGTTGGAAATGGATCAAACCCTACAAAAAGTACATAGAACTCAGGCAAAAATTATATTTGGAATGGCACAGTGTATAAATGACCTGGATAATAAGGGGGAATGTCCAATTTAATGGTCAGGAGAATACACCAGAAAGACACCCCAGAAGATGATTTTCAAATACTAGCAGAGCTGTTTAAAGAATTGTTAGGAAAAGAACATATGGACCCTGTGATAATTGAAAGAGCTCATCGACCGTCAAGACCAAGGGATTTGAAAAAATCAGCCCCGATGGATATTATCTGCAATTTACAGTCTATTAAACTTAAAAAACAGATATTAAGGAAATCCAGGGAAATAAGAAATGTAATATTTCAAGAGAAGAGAATTCAAATATTGCCTGACATCTCTTGGAAAACACTACAAGACAGAAATTTTGAAAAAAGCAGAAATACGGTTCAGATGGGGATATCCAGTATAGTGGTGTAAAGAGACTCAAATGTCTACACAGTTAAAAAAACAGAGGCTGTTATCAAACTATGTGAGGGTCTCCAGATCTCAATTCCTGACATGACTGAGTGGTCAGAACACCTGAGGAAACAAAATGAGATTGTGGAATTAATAAATAATCTGTGGAGGACTCTTCCCCAAAGGAAAATACAGAAAAAAAATCTATTAACCCTGAAGATGAAGGAGAAGATGAAGGGGGAAGAATTGTAAAAGACAGTTAATGAACTCCCCTATATAATTTTGGCTTTTTTTCTCTCTCTCCCTCTGCTTGCTCACCCACTTCCCTAGTTTCATGAAGAGTGGAGGAATAATGGGATTATATGTTTTATGGAAATTGGAGGATTTGTAAGACGAAATGTACACTGGAACTTTGACAAGAATTATAAGGGCAACAGTCATTTAAAGATATGGGATTAACAAGACGTATTTTCACTTAACTTAGAGTACATAGATAGGGGGAGTTGATAAAATTGAATTGGACTATAAAAAGGTTAAATAAGGGGAGTGATAAATAATAGAAACTATACACTTGGTGATTAAAAAGAGAAGGTTAAGGAAGGAGAGAGAATAATGGAGAAAAAGTGATATATATATATAAAGGAATTAGGTTGACCACGAATTACATACAAATTATATGTTATCCTATAATAGGTGAATGGGGGTAAGAATTATATGGTAGTATTATTAGAGGAACTAAGAAGTATCTTTGTTGATTTATGTGAAAATGGGTCTTATTGGGTATGCAAGTAGGAAGTCACGACAATAAATATTTTCTCACTAAGCATGGAAATAAAGGGGAAGTAAGGGATGAGGGATGAAAGTATTAATATAAAATTAGGAGGGTAGGGGTTAAAGAAAGGAAAAAAGGGGAAAAGAAAGGCTAAATTACCCCATAAGGGATCTTAAGAAATTGTCTAACTTGATTGTTGAAAATGGTTTCAACAGGTATGCAAAATGAAAAGGTAATTTGAAGATATGTTGGTAAGGGGATTAATATATAGATATGAGGTGGGAGGGGAATGGAAGTGGGAGTGGGAGGGGAATGGAAGTGGGGGGGAGGGGAGTAAATGGAGAACAGGAGGAAGAGGTAAAGAAGGTTTCATGAAGAAAGGTTTCGTTTAGGAGAAAAGAGACCCAGGGGAGGGAATGAGTGAGATTCCATCAATGCAGAGGGAGCTAGTCTGTTTTGGATTGGCCCAATGGAAACCGGGCATCAGTGTAAATAATTTAGGGAGGGGCCTGGGGAGGAAGGAGTATTTCTCCTGTCCCGGGGCCCCATCTATGACCCATGGGTTCCAGAATGGGGAGCTAGGGCGGAGGGAGATAATTGTGGTATCTATACATTTTATGTTACATATTTTTTAGTCTGGTTTGTTTTTGTATGTTTGATTTGCCCTTGATCTGCGGTTTTTACTTCTACGCATATATACTATTCCCATTCCCCAATGAAATAAAGGGAGTGACTATCTTTATTGAGAAACTTGTATCTCTTATAATTAAAGAGACTTGGACGGATAAAGACGGTAGAGCTATTTTTTTAAAGGAAATCTGGGTACTGAAACAGTCACATTAATCAATATTTATGGCCCTAATAGAAAACAGCAGACATTTATGAGTAATCTTTTGGAAGTATTGACCAACTTTATGGAAGGTATGGCGTTACTAGGAGGGGAGTTAAATTTCTTCTTGGACCCGAATTTGGATCCTCTACAGGTTCATCAACATTAAAATTCTCACAAACCAAAAAAATTAAATGTAAACTACTTACATGTCAATTGGTAGATCCATGGAGAATTAGATACCCCACAACCAAAGAGTATACATATTACCACATGGTATTCACTCTTGAATTGATTACTTTCTGATTGGACATGGACATCTGAATTGGGTGAAAAACACTGGGAAGACCTATGATGTGGAGTCATCACTGGAGGATAGAAGTAATAACTGGAGGATAAATGGGTCTGTATTACAGACAGCTGAACATGTAGATGAACGTAATTGTATCATACAACAATATTTTGAGGAAACACACACAGTAGAGATAAAAGCTCCTATGTTATGGGAAGCTCACAAAACAGTGGTAAGGGGGCATGTAATAAGCTATTAAAAGAAAAACTATAAGTTAAAATACACTAAATTAATAGAAGAAAAAGCTAATCTTTAGAATAGCCAAACATTAAATGTACCCCCCCCCCCCCAAACTAATCAAGCTGAGAGTAGAGTTCGCTAGTTTAACTAATACTAAAATACAAGGGAAATAGGCAGATATAAAACGTAAATTTTATGAAAATGGAAATAAAAGTGGAAAGAACCTGACTAGAGCATTGAGAGAAAGAATGGGAGCTAACTTCACACCAACAATAAAGGAAGCTGGGAAAATATATAACCTTACGGAACAAATTGCAGAAGTAATGAGGGTATATTATAAGAGATTATATAACAGCTCTGGAGAAGTAAATAAAACACAGTCTTCTCTACCAAGATGATAAGATGTTAGAATATATAAGTAAAAACTTAAAAGTAAAGCTTAATAAAGAAGCAGTAACATCTTTGGAAGCTTCAATTACACAAGAAGATATAAAAAAATAGTATAAAACAATCTCCAGGGGGAAAAAGCCCCGTCCAGAAGGATTTACAACGATATATTATAAAATCTTTTCAGAGAGACTGATACCCTATATGGTCAGAATGTATAACTCCTTAGCAAAGGGAGAAGTGCTCCCCTCCCAGGCACAGAAGGCACATAAAACTGTCATAGCTAAACCAGGAAAAGACCCAGAATTGTGCTCTAGTTATAGACCAATTTCCTTACTTAATGTAGATGTAAAGATACTATCAAAAATATTGAGTGAGAGGTTGAAAGGGGCGATTCCTATGTTAATTAATAATGGCCAGATAGGATATGTATCTCAAAGAGAAGCAAGGAATGGAACAACTAAGATATTGAACCTAATGATCGAGGCTAAGAAGAGTAGAGTCCCTGCCTTATTATTGTCAACTGATGCCGAGAAGGCGTTTGATATGGTGAACTGGTTTTTCTAATGGCAGTATTAGAACAAATTGGTATAGGCCACATGATGTTAACTATGATTAAAGCACCATATCATGCACCAACTGCCATAATAAGCATAAATGGAACACTGTCAGGACCAGTCACCCTGTCGAATGGGACCAGGCAGGGATGTCCCCTGTCACAGACTTTATTTGTACTCATAATGGAGCCCTTACTTAATGCAATAAGAGACAACCCTAGAAGTCGAAGCTTACCAATCTAAGATATTGGCTTTTGCGGATGAATGTTTTTTTTTTTTGTTACAAGGCCTAAGATAACATTGCCAGATGTAATGTTAAAACTAGGTAAGTACGGAGAATTTTTAAATTATAGGATTAATCCTACAAAATCAGAGATTTTGAATGTGTCTGTTGAGAAATCGGTAAAGGTTGAAAATGTCATTCCCTTTTAAATGGAATCCAGAAAAGATTAAATATTTGGGTATATATTTGGTAAACAACTTGGATCTATTTTTTTTTTTAAATATATCTTTCTTTATTAACTTTTAATTTAACAGACAAGGGAGCACAAAAACAGGGAAGAGAAAAAGCATTGGATGATAGTATAACACTGGATGGGGTAGCAGGAGGTATATAGTGGAGTATATATGCAACCACAAACAAATCTTCTTAAAAAGCCCATCAACAGATAACAATGATGATCCTCATGTTCATGAAAAAAATCTTCTTTTAATGAATCTATAAAAGATTAAAAAGCCGATTGCACAGTATCTAAGTAAAATACAGATGAAATACAAACTGACACTTACAAAAGTTTTGAAAGACCCCAACTTATAAAGAGTGGATTGGGACAGTTGAAGACATCAGAGATATGGAGGACATAGTATGTTCAGCCCAGGGGGGGAAAAAGTATTAAAGGCAACACAATGTATAGATCCCTTTTCACCATTTTAGTCCTGTACAAAGTTGCATGAGCAGGGTGATAAAGAAGATTTCTGTATCGTTCCAATAGACATAATACTTTCATTTTTTTTATATAGTTACTGGTTATATGTAATATGCATTAATATATCATTTTGCATAGAATATACAAATGCACACAGGCTCATGAGTAAGAGCTGGCATAAGTGTGCTGTCTTTTTCTAGTCTTTCCTATGCGTATATTTATATATTTCTTATTTATCCATACTTACCAACATTCATGACAAAAAACAAAGGAGTGAAAATCACTTGTAAGAGAAAAAAATATTTATCATAGCGTAGTACAGTATGTTATATAGGGAGGTATTAGAGAAGTATGATACACTCACAAGCAATCTTCATATAAAACGCCCATCAACTGATAAAAACGATCCTCATGGTCATGATAGAATAAATCTTCTTTAATACATCTATGAAACCAAGTCAAAAAAACAATGCCGCAGCATCCGTGTAAAGTGCAAATAGAAGTAACTGGAAACACTTACAAATTCACCTACAGATTCTGTAGTAGGTGATGTGTGGACTCTCTCAAAGTGTTTAGCTGGTGGTATCCAGCTTCCTCAGGAGGCAAAGTGTCCAAGTGCTTCAAAATAGCAGCAGTCTGCTGTTTGAAAAGTGATTTCTGCTCCTTTGTTTTCTGTCTTTTCTGTTGGAGAGTACTCGAGGAGTATTTTGGGGAAGCTGCATCATTACTGGGGAGTATTATTTGTCCTTTTGTATATTGATTTTACACGTGGAGGGTGATATCACTGTTGTGTTTACCAACATTCTTTGCTGGTGTCCTGGGATGAAAATGATGCAGAGCCTAAAGTGGGTGGAATTACGTGACATCACGCAGTGTTGTGTGACCTCACACATTGAGCTGCAGGCTACCCAGTACAGATGCGGGGAGTCTGGAGTCCATTTCATAGCATTTAGACTGTTTATGTCTGTGGCCATATTCCACAGCACCAGGGAAGGTGGCCTACCAGGAATTTTCTTGGTGTTCCAGTAGGCCAGTCCAGCCCTGCTCCCTATTCATATAAATGGCAGCCCTGTGATTGCACTAAAATAGAAATAGAAATGTGTCTGTTCTTTGCAGGCAGAGGTACTGGCTGTCCAGAGAAATATTCCAATTTTGTATTGTTTCACCAATGTTTTACTGCTGCTCGACCAAGGAGATTGCATTATTTAACAATGGTCACAATGCCCACCCTTAAATGTAGATGAGAGGAAGAGATTATTGTGCTAACAAATGGAATTTGGGATTAAGGGATCATTTAGATGAGATGTTTCAAAGGTCAGCTAATGAAATATTGGGTGGCTGATATATGCCAAATACTCTGGTGCACACGTTCAGGATAAGTCAGCTGTTGACAGGAAACATCTGCTTTAACAAGCTCCAAAATCCACAGGGCTGAGGTAACGAAAAGTCCCTGATTTGGAAGTGAACTACACTGCAGTGACAGCTCTTTGTATCGATTTTATTAAGCTGATGTGCGTACATTATGATATATTTACAGTATGTGCTTAACATACAAATAATCTTTAGATTTATTCTGATTTAATAGTGACAAAAGTTGCCAACAAAAATGATATGGCATAGTACTGATTAAACAATATGTGCTTTTTACTTCTTGATCAGTCTCCCTACTGGTTTATCCTGACTCAATCAGGACCCCCACTGAAAATCAACATGGTAATGCAGGAGAGTACATTTAAAAGGAATGCAACTACCAGCACAAGAGGATATAGCCTTAAATTAGGGACAGAGATATAAAATTAACATCGCAAATACATTGAAGGGATTCAAGCATGCATGGGATAGGTATAAGGTTATCCAGAACTTAAAGGGACAGTCTAGTCCCCAAACTCACTTTGGTGCAAGATGAAGATTACTGCTTGTATAGTGCACAGGATAGTGTCCCTGTGTGATCTGATGCTGGCATTCTGTATAAATCACATTTTTTCCACTACCCAGTGATTGCGCTGCATGTATACTGCAGGTGTGGCAGCACTGATTCTATAGAAACTGAGGATATAAAGTTTTGTTTCATTTAGTCACTTCCTGTCCTCCTCAAATTGAATCTATTGTGTGGCCTCTGAGTGACCTTGCTCTTGTACACAGTAGGATCTCTTAACAGTGCAACACATTGTCTGATGACATCACAAGAGAGACAGACTTGGTTTCTTGCAAACTGCTGTAATTTCACAATTTTATCTAGCTGTAAGTATTTTATATTTTAAGCAATGCAAAATGTAAGACATGCATTTTGAAGTACTTTGAAAGCACATTAATATGCATTAATATTTGGAATCTGCATTTTGGGCACTAGACATTCCCTTTAAGATAAAACCAACGAGTGAGTATTTTAGAGCAGGTACAAATAATGGCAAACTAGAGGGATCAAATTCTATATACTGTATCTGTCAGGACATGATTGGAAATGTAGTATTTAACAGCTGGAGGGAATATTTTGGTACCTCATTTGTAGGGGACTACATTTCCCAAATGCTCAGTTAGCATTATTCAATATCCTGTATTTTGAAAAATATAGCAAGAAATAACTGGAAGTGGGTAACAATACTGTACTATTTTTAGATGCTTTTAGCTGGTATATTACTAGTGTTAATAAAACTGCGTGCGTACACATTTTTACCACTGTTTAGCTTTGTGTAGACAAAAGTAATGGAAGAAAATGTATACATAGAGAATGCCTTTATTGTGGAGAGAATGCCTCCACAGTTAATGTATTTTCCATGCTATACTGCTGGCCAACTACCGGTATTTCCAGTTTCAACTGAAGTAAGCATGGGAAAATAGTCATTTTTTTTGCAACTACAAGTAATAATATCAATATGCACTCATATTTGTAATCCATATTATACTTAACACTCATTTTAACAGTGCCTTACTCTTGTTCTCTTCCAATAAATCTAAGCTTTTGATATTTCTTACCCTTTTGTTGTTTACCCATTGGACAGTACTGAGGACCAATGGTTCTCAACCTATCTAACCTCGGGACCCACATTTTTCCCTAGTGATTAAATCATGATCCAAAAATAATTTCATTTCGGAAATATAATCTATTCCACAAATCTTTTTGCACAGTATTCCACAATGTATATATACACTTTTCAAAACATGAAACATACAAAAAAACAGGGCTTCTTCATACAGTGAATAGTGCAATAATCGTGTGCAAGTGAAAATGAAAGTGCTATTGAGCTAAAAACCCAACAAAATAAAAAAAAATACATTAATACATAAGAGACTAATTAGTAAAGGAAAATGTGAATACTTTTTTCTTCTGATAAGTGTCTTAATGTCTGGTGTGATGGTAGACAAAGCAACTCTGAGGACATGTTCAATGTCCATTCTGTTCCCATAATTTGTCTTCAACTGGCCCAGAGCTGAGAAGCCACTCTCACAAAATGTGGTTCATTACACACTCACTATCATCTATCTGCCGCATCAAGCCCAAACTTCTTAGGCAAATTTTGAAATTGTATCCCTAAAGAAAAAGCCTTGGCTTTTTCCTAATCCTAGCAGGGTTACAGGAAGAGATCAGATGCACTATTGAATAAAATGTCATGCATTGCTCGGTGGGCTTCTCATCTTCAGCCGGTAAACACACCGTGTGGCGTTACATCATCGTCCCTCCCCCCAATCAACAGTTAGACTTTGTGATGATTCACATGTCAGTGTCCCACTCCACACCAGCTTGTGACCCACTTTACAGTCAGGACCCACCAGTTGAGAAACACTGCTGTAGACTATAAGGTAATTTTACACACATACCAATACATAATGCTATTTAAAGCAGGTGTAAAGGTAGAGATATTTTTCTTAAATGAAAAATAAAATGATGATAACTAAAAAAGATTTAGAATTTTCTTGTGATTGCTGATATCATAAACTTTTAATGCAGAAATCTCTAACACCAGACAGGCTTAATTGAACAAATGTGACAGCTAAGCTGTGTTGAGAGGAGCTGCCTCCTAAATGTATCAACATTTTCCTAATACCTTTTAAACGGCTAATGGTTGAAAAACATATCAAAAAGTATTTTATTCATCTTAATGTCGCCATTCTTTTTTTTTTTTTTATTTAGTTCCACTTTAAATACATTTGCCATCAGGTTGTGGATGCGCTAAATCAAAAGAAGGAGAGTATTTACAATCATGACATTGGATCTATGTCTCTGAGGCTGTCATGTTATTCCTGTGATGTTTACAAAACCCTGCTCACTATTTACTACCCTTGTAAAAAGAGAAAGAGGAAAACTTGAGAAAGTCAAATTAAGTGTTAACAGACTACGAATTACGCAAACATACTTACTGAGTCTCCTTCTTTTAGTATTTTAATTTACTGGGCTGTGGAAATATAATATCGCTTAAATACATTTCACATGAATAATGATAGTGTTATGGTTGTCCTTATATAAATAATTATGGCTAGCCTAAGAGTTTACATACATAGCCTGTCATTTCATGCCATCAGTAGAGTATCAGTCCATCTAACATAGAAAGGTTGTGATAACTCCTGACACACTGGGGGCTATTCACTAAAAGTGGAGGTCAGGTGAACATTTCAAATCACCAGTCTAGCTCTATATTGTGCAGGGACAAAACTGACAAGTGGGGGAAACTTACAAGGTTTGTCACTGCACATTGTATGGAGGAATTAGGAAAATGAAATGTTCATCTTACCTCAACTCACCCTTTTAGTGAATAGCCCCCACGGATGGAGATAACTTGCCAACAAATATCAGGTTCAGGCACTGTACCTGCAAACTCAAAGGATGTTTAGTAATCTTAGCATATTATGAGACTTCATATCAAATGTTCCATATAAATTAATGACATCTAATTAAAGAAACAGTGAGATGATTGTATATCTCCCCTCACCAGCCCTCTGTGACACCACTAGCGGGGATGACACCCGTGCTGCAGGCACCCCATATTGCACTAACTTTTTTTTTTCTGGCATCTGCTGGATTCGACTGGCGTAAAAAAAAAAAATCACTGCGGCCGGCTCTACCGTAAGGGGGGGGGGGGGGGGGGGGACAAGCGAATTGAGGGGAAAAATCCTGGCATATTAAATGGCAAAATCCTGGCATATTGAGGGGCAAAATCCTGGCATATTAAATGGCATATTGGGGGGCAAACTCCTGGCATATTGAGAGGCAAAATCCTGGCATATTGAGGCGCAAAATCCTGGCATATTAAATGGCATATTGGGGGCTAAACTCCTGGCATATTGAGGGGCAAAATCCTGGAATATTAAATGGCATATTGGAGTGGCAAAATCCTGGCATATTGAGTGGCAAAATCCTGGCACATTAAATGGCTAAAGAATGGCATATTGAGGGGCAAAATCATGACATATTAAATGGCATATTGGGGGGCAAAATCCTGGCATATTAAATGGCATATTGGGGGGCAAAATCCCGGCACATTAAATGGCTAAAGAATGGCATATTGAGGGACAAAATCATGGCATATTAAATAGTATATTGGGGGGAAAAATCCTGGCATATTAAATGGCATATTGGGGGGGCAAAATCCTGGCATATTAAATGGCATATTGGGGGGCAAAATCTTGGCATATTAAATGGCATATTGGAGGGGCAAAATCCTGACATATTAAATGGCATATTAAGTGGCAAAATACTGGCATTTTAAATGGTTAAAGAATGGTATATTGAGGGACAAAATCATGGCGCATTAAATGGCATATTGGGGGGCAAAATCCTGGCATATAAAATGGCATATATGGGGGGGGGGGGCAAAATCCTGGCATATTAAATGGGATATTGTGGGGCAAAATCCTGGCATATTAAATGGCATATTGGAGGGGCAAAAGCCTGACATATTAAATGGCATACTGAGTGGCAAAATACTGGCATATTAAATGGCATATCGGGGGGCAAAATTCTGGCATATTGAGGGGCAAAATAGTGTGTCTCAGGTTATGTGTGTATTGGTGTCACTGTGTGTGTAAGTGGTAAGGGTGTGTGTAAGTGTGTCACTGTGTGTGTGACTGCAAGGGTCTTTGTGTTTAAATGTGTGTTAGCGTTTCAATGTGTGACAAATTTAGAGAATGGGAATTGAATATTTAGATGCATTTGTAACGGACCGTCTACCGGACGAAGTAGACCCTCTGTCCGTAGTGGGAAATCACCTCCTTAGCCTCCACTTACAGCTCAGCATTCACCCAGCAAGTCTTTCCTGGACCCTTGCTCTTTGTACCCAAATAGACAGGACATCTAGCAGTTAGGTACAGCAAGAAGAACAACTCTCTTTATTTGTGTAACAACACAGACTTATAAAAAGACATACACATGACATCACACAGTAATGTACACAACATAATCAGTTTACCAGTTAATCCAGTTAATACAGAACAATGGATGTTGGAGTAAACTATTGGAGTCACTGTCACATTATAAACCTTCAGAGTGGTCTACTCACAGAATTAAACGTTACACATAAACCAATACACTAACAGAATATAACTAACTAACAATTTTAACGTATAGAGTTATGGTACATAAGCCAGGGTCCATAATCTACAGGGAGGTGTTTGGCCCTCAGGCCCCTCCAAGAACCCCAGTCAGGCAGGCTGTCAGAATTCAATTCGTGACAGCATTTATTTTCCTTCACTATACATTATACTTTTATATATATAAAATGTATGGAGGGTTGGTGGTGTTGGAGGCGTGGCGGGTTAGAGGAGCGGGGCACCAAAATGCACCTTCGCCTGTGTCGACGAAAATCCTTGCACTGGCCCTAACGTCACATCCGGTGTCTGTGTTTCCCTCCTCTGTGCAGGAGGGAAGACTGCACGGAGGAGACGGCTGGGGACACAGAACAGAGACAGAGCAGCAAATAAGGTAAATACTACTGAAGAAAGGGGAGGAGGGTGGTATAAAACTAGCAAAATCCTGGCATATTGAGTGGCATAATAATCCTGGCATATTGAATGGCATAATAATCCTGGCATACTGAGGGGTTAAATACTGGCATATTGAGTGGCATATTAATCCTGGCATATTGAATGGCTAAATCCTGGCATATTGAGTGGCAAAATAATCCTGGCATACTGAGGGGTTAAATACTGGCATATTGAGTTGCATAATAATCCTGGCATATTGAGTGGCTAAATCCTGGGCATATTGAGTGGCTAAATCCTGGCATATTGAATGGCTAAATCATGGCATTTTGAGTGCCAAAATAATCCTGGCATATTGAATGGCTAAATCCTGGCATATTGAGGGGTTAAATACTGGCATATTTTAATTGGCAAAGTGATGCTGTGGCATGGTCTGTGGGGCAAAATAACATGTACTATGAGGAAAGTGACACAGCTAGTTCTGTGGGGCAAAGTGACACTGTGGCATGCCAAATCAAGTAAGTGCAATATGAGTGCAAGCCAAGTGCTGTGGGTGCAATATAGGTGCATGGCAAGTTCTGTGGGTACTGTATGGTGCTGTGTTAAGCCCTTTAGGTGTAATGTGGGTGCAGAGGAAAGTAATAAAAAATAGGAATGTAATTTTTCAATAACATTTTTATTAAATATAATATTAAATAATTCAAATAAGTATAAATGCAACTAGTTAAAGAGAGATGTCTGTGTTTATAGATATGTATTGTTTTCAAATTGTACACTTGTCACCTTGTGGGGCTCCTGTGTGTCGCATAATTAATGGAAGTCCCATGTGTGGCATATGTATTGGGCCCCATGTGTGGCATAATAAAGGGGCTCTTTTGTGTGGCTTAATTATGGGGCGCTTGTGTGTGGCATAATTAAGGGGCGCCTGTGTGTGTGGCATAATTAATTGGGCTCCAAGGTGAGGCATAAATAATGGGGCTCTGGTGTGGCATAATTTATTGGGCTTTGGTGTGGCATAATTTATGGGGTTCTTGTGTATCATAGTTATGGGCCTCCTGTATGTGGCATAGTTATGGGCCATCTGACTGGCATTACTAAGGAATCTGTTTGGCATGGTATTGGAGGAAATCCAGAGGGGTGACACCATGAGTTACTGCACCGGGTGACACCAACCCTAGTGACGCCTCTGGCAGGCAGCATGGGATATAGTTTGATATGCTATACTATAATAACCCCTACTTTTCATTTACTCACAACTAGCAACATCAGTGCTGAGGCAGGTGTTTTACCTGTTAAATTACCTCAGGGAAGCTACAGGAAAGTTGCAAGGATCGCTATACAAAAAAAAATATTGGCTTGTAATGAGGACATGAAGATGTCAGGGGTCTAATTCCAACCATTTTGTAAGCCTGTGAGTAGTTCAGCTCGAGATATAAAGCTAACTCAGTGAAATCTGAACTCAAGGACACACTACTATGTGACTGCAACAGATCCCCAACAGAGCAATGAATTAATGTCCCATTACATTAGAGGACAGTGAGCTAAGGCATGGATTTATAACTTACATTAAATACAAATCCAGATACATTATAATTCGTAATACAATAGCCAAAAACATCATATGTCCCAAGAAACACTAGCAGAAATGCCTCATGGATTTCACACCTGCTATTCCTTGGCTGGTTTGGACACAATATTGCAAACAGATGTTTCTAGAAAATGGAATGAAGTAAACCATTCGCAAATCATTTATTTGAATATTGATGTTTTGGAAAAACTGGTATGAGCAGTGAGAATAAGACATAAGAACACTAACCACAATTAATTATCTTATATCACCTAGGAATGCTAATAAATGATACAGTTATACTTTAAGTGACATTTGCCAATATTTATCTACATATTTATCTTTAGAGATATTAAAACATTTGTGATGGCGTAGGATGTTTTTCAGATGGCCACAACAAGTAAGGGAGATCTCTGTTTGAGACCCATCTCACTGAATAACCTGACGTGTATGGAAAGACATGTTAGGTGATTTGCTGCTGAAACATATATGTAAGCAGGAATTTTCAGTGGTTTTCAATATAGTTTTGGACTCTGTATGACTTAATTTGAACATTAAACTGAAATTTAATTTCCAAGAAATTCAAGTTTTAAATAAGAGGGGCAAAGATTTAAAAGTAATATAAAGTAAGAATTACCTTCCAGCAGAAGTGGTAGAGGTAAACACAGTGAAGAAGTTTAGGCATGAGTAGGATAGGCACAAGGCTATCCTAGATATAAGATAGGGAACTGAAGACTAATAAAAGAGTTTAGAAAATTGGGCAGACTAGATGGGCCGAATGGTTATTATCTGCTGACACATTCTATGTTTCTATGTTTAAAAGAATTGCATCACATAAAACATTGCAAGTTATTAAATACGTACATAATCCCAGAAAAATACCTTTTCTGGTACAAAATGTGCCACCCCAGATAGTGAACATTATCAACAAGAAAATTAACAAGACAAATGTGCAATTAATAGGGTGTGCTATTAGAACACCTTAAGTGAAAGTGTCAAAGTAATAAGTATATTTTATTTTTATATGTTTATTTTTGTACTATTCTTTCCTGAATCCAAGTTGTGTACAGAAAATTTCTGAGCAAATTGATTAAATATCACCCGAAGAAATGTAGTGCAGTTTGGTGGAATAAGCCCTATTTCTGCTGAGAGCAATACACGTACTAGTAATACAAAGTGCGTGACATAATGACGGAATTGAAACATATTTATGAAACGTGTTTTTAAAAGTAAGATTATGAGATTAGTATTAAATAAAAACCATGGAGTGAAAATGCAAATGTGTTACAATGAAATTACCAAGCACTACAAAAATAGAATTGACGTTGGCAGGATCTTAAAGAGATGGCTTTAGCTCAATATATCCCATACATGGGACATTCATATAATGTACTCTCTCAGAATACTGCTCATAATCCCCACTGTGTTTATATCAATAGGTTACATTGCGACTTTGGCACTTATGATTAAATGTCACCCATGATGCGAAACGCGTAAAGTGTTTCAGTACCTGCACCTCACCATGCTGTCTTTTTGTAACTGAACCCCAATTCATCAATTAAAAGCACCTTGATTTCTTTGGACACTATTATATGAGTGCTGACTAGTTCTTTCATTGTGACCTTGCTTGCTATGTTTAAGTTACATTGAAACATCCTTTGCTTTTGTACATCGTGGAGTGTGAAACTTTTCTATACCATTATTATTATTATTATTGGCTATTACAATGGTTTTGAAATTATTCCTACAGGATAGATATAAAAATACAAAATAAATTTCACTAATTACCTATGCATGTACGCAGCACCAGCCTTAAGTGTTCCGGCGCCCTGTGCGAGATTTCCCCGTGGCTCCCCCCCTGTCTCTTCCACCCCCCTATGTATGTGTCTCTCTCCCTTCCCATGTTTGTCGCTTTCCTCCTTCTTGCCATGTCTGTCTCTCTCTAACGCCCCCATACCTGGTCTCTCTCTCTCTCCCTCTCCCTCTCTCTCTCTCTCTCTCTCTCTCTCTCCTCTCTCTCTCTCTCTCTCTCTCTCTCTCTCTCCTCTCTCTCTCTCCCTCTGTTCCGTCTCTCTCCTTTGCTTCCTCTGTTCTGTGTCTCTCCCCCCCTCCCCTGTTCTGTCTCTCTCCCCCCTCCCCCGTTCTGTCTCTCTCCCCCTTCCCTCTTTTGTGTCTCTCCCCCTCCCCCTGTTCTGTCTCTCTCCCCCCCTTTCTGTGTCTCTCCCCCCTTTCTGTCTCTCTTCCCCACATCCCCCTGTTCTGTCTCTCCCCCCCCCATCCCCCTGTTCTGTTTATCTCTCCCCCTCCCTCTGTTCTGTCTCTCCCCCCTCCCCTCCCCTTCCCTGCAAAAGTGGATCCCAAGGAGGGGGAGTTAACCAGCTGAGAGGTGTAGGTCCGCCCAGACCCTGTGAAGCAGAGCAGCGTCTGCTTCACAGGAAACCACAGGCAGCAAGAGAAAGTGCTGCTTGGCTCCCCATGCTTAATGCAACAACATACATCAGATAACTCATAAACACAGACAAGAATTGAATATCAAACACACAAAATATAAGACTGAACAAAAAAAACATA